>JAESUZ010003248.1:0-209173 GCA_017311185.1 Proteles cristata cristata
TGGCGGGCAGAGAACACGTGGCGCCAGACGGATGGCGGTCAGGGATGGCGGGCAGAGAACACGTGGCGCCAGACGGATGGCGGTCAGGGATGGCGGGCCACATGAGGCCGCATCAGCATCTGTGGAACGTGTGTGCTCAGTGTATCTTAAGTATGTCTGATCAGGGTGCCTGGTGGGCATTACTTCCAACAGACCCTTTGCTTTCTGGCTTTACTTCAAACACCTTTAAAGATATTGTGTGGGTTTTACGAACCTCAGCCATGTTCATCTTTCATGATAGAGCTGACCGTTTTCAGAGCTTCACATATCTTATAAGATGTGAGAAATGGAGACTGTAAGTTATAGATTACATGTTATTTGACAAGTTTTTAATTTTTTGTTGTAAGACCATATAGCCTAAAAGCTACCATTTTGGGGGCACCCAGGTGGCTCACTTGATTCAACATCTGACTCTTTTTTTTTTTTTTCAGATTTTTTTTTCTTTTCAATGTTTATTTATTTCTAGGAGAGAGAGACAGCGTGAGCAGAGAGGGGTCAGAGAGAGAGGAGACACAGACTCTGGGGAAACAGGCTCCAGGCTCCGAGCTGGCAGTCAGCACAGAGCCCGGCGGGGCTCGAACCTGGCCGCGAGATCATGACCCAAGCGAAAGTCGGACGCTCAACCGACTGAGCCACCCAGGCGCCCCTCAACATTTGACTCTTGATCTCGGCTCAGATCATAATCTCATGGTCTTGTTCATGGGTTCGAGCCCTGTGTCAGGCTCTGTGCTGACAGTGCGGAGCCTGCTTGGGATTTTCTCTTTCCTTCTCTCTTTGCCCCTCCACTGCTCATTCTCTCCCTCTTAAACATGTTTTTTTTTAAAAAGTTACCGTTTCCACCATTTCCAAGTGTAGTTCAGTGGCACTGACAACATTCACAGTGTTGGGCCTCCCTCCTCACCATCTGTATAGAACTTCCCTGTCTTCCCACCCTGGGACTGCCTCGTGAACCGTTAGCCGCCTAGCCACGGGCTCCAACTGGAGATTGCCGACTGAGAGCTCTTCAGAGATGGGGCGGGTCCTGGAAGGCTGGCTGTAGGCCTGTGTAGAGGGTGGTCACCTGGAGGCTATATGTCTGGGGGGGTGGTCACATGAAGGGTATAGGTTGGTCGGGGGGTGGTCACATCGAGGGTGTAGGTCTGCGTGGAGGGTGGTCACGTGGGGGTGTAGGTCTGCGTGGAGGGTGGTCACGTGGGGGTGTGGGTCTCCGTGGAGGGTAGTCACGTGGGGGTGTAGGTCTCAAGTGGAGGGTGGTCACGTGGGGTGTAGGTCTGCGTGGAGGGTGGTCACGTGGGGTGTAGGTCTGTGTGGAGGGTGGTCACGTGGGGTGTAGGTCTCGTGGAGGGTGGTCACGTGGGGGTGTAGGTGCGTGGAGGGTGGTCACGTGGGGGTGTAGGTCTGCGTGGAGGGTGGTCACGTGGGGTGAGTGCGTGGAGAGGGTGGTCATGTGGGGTGTAGGTCTGCGTGGAGGGTGGTCACGTGGAAGGAAGGTCCTAGAGGCCTCAGCGCCTATTCTCTTGGGGCTGAGCCCGTGTCTGGGGGGTTCCTACTCCCTGGCTCGCATTGTCCCATTCGGGGTGAAACAGGAGCGTGGTTGAAGGCGGATGGCGCCTGTGCCGTCGGGCACCCCGAGCCCAGGCGGCTGCTGGCACCGGCCGGATCATAGAGGTGGGGTCTGGGCCCCATGCCCCTGGCCACGCGTGTTTGTTAGTGACAGGAAATCAAAAGTGGGCTTCCAGGGCTCTTAGGTGGGGCGCATACCCGTGGGAGTTGTCAGTGCAGGTTCCAGAGCAGTAAGGGCTTCGCTCCCTGCAGGCCCGGCTGCAGCCTGTGTCTCGTGACTCCCTGTCACTTGTGGGGTGGCCTTATGCTTCGTGTGACTCGGGTGTTGAGTCCCCTCCTACAGCCTGATGGCGGCCCTTCTCTTCATTGCTGGGTTCCTGGTGGGTGTTCGGCAAACCCGGACGGAGCCTGAATGAGACGCTGTGTGGACCCCTGGGCCTGAAGACGCTCGCTTTGTCTACCGCAGACGAGCGGCCTCACGAAGGCGTCATTCATTCTGGGAGGAATAAAGACCGACAAGTGGCTCTGGTGATGTGCGGTTTCTAAGTGGGGACTTTGAAATACTTAAAAACTGGAACCAGGACCACAGCAGCTCAAGGGAAAGAGCCGCTTCGGACCTTCGCCTGCTGCCCGAGTCGCACACCTGCTTCCTGTCCGTGGGGGCTGCGGGCTGGCGGGAAGGCTGAGCCCGTGAGGGCTGAGCCCTGGATGAGAGGCCCGGAGTAACACCCGCCGTCTCTGCCTTCGCGCCCTCATCGGGGCTCCTGCCTCCAGTGCTCACCAGACCAGGACCGACTTCATGGCCCTTTCAGCGGGTGCAGGGTCAGCCCCCCTCCCAGAAGGTAGGTTCACAGCCGCCCTCTGAGTGGGGCTCGATCAGGAAATAGGAGCCTTGCAGAGGGAAGGGTCTGCGGTGAGATTTTCCCAAGTCCGGTCACTGGCGTCCCTAGAAAGGGGAGGGATGTTGAGAGCCACTGACACACAGAAAGGCCACGTGTGTATGGAGGCACGTGGACAAGTCCACAGAGCTGTCCGAGGAGGGACCGTTCTCCACCAACAGCCCCGCCCCCCTGGATCTCAAACTTAGGGCCCCAGAACCCAGAGGGGGTGAATTTCTGTTCAGCTATTTGGTTTAGGGTAATTGTGGGAACTGGAGGAAACGGCGTCGCTTCCACCCGAGAATGTTTTCTGCTTCAGATGAAAGTTCCCCTGAGGACTGAGGGATACGTATTGGAAATACGGCATGAATGCACACACCCATTTGTGTGCAGATATGTACATTTAACCATCATACTCTATAGTTTTAATTCTAAGAATTTACCTCCGTGGCAAGTGTGACCTAAGAGGTTGCGCTTCCTGAGCGCATCCCAGTAATCCCTTGGGCGAGGCTGCGCGTTTCGGGCTCGATGTAGAAGGTGTGACCTGGGTGGCCAGAGCCCACGGGGCTGCCTGTGGAAGGTGTGACCTGGGTGGCCAGAGCCCACGGGGCTGCCTGTGGAAGGTGTGACCTGGGTGGCCAGAGCCCACGGGGGCTGCCTGTGGAAGGTGTGACCTGGGTGGACAGAGCCCACGGGGCTGCCTGTGGAAGGTGTGACCTGGGTGGACAGAGCCCACGGGGCTGCCTGTTTGCAGACTAGCCTGTTTTATCCTGCGTACTTAAAATGGAAATAACAGTAAGTGAACAGGAATAAAGGAATTAATGGAAATGACCCCCGGTTAGTGTGGGGTCACTGCAGGCCCTGAACGGGGACTGTTTTTAGCTTCAGGTAAAAGGTGAAGAAAGGGCCGTGGGACGCACAGGAAGGTGTGTGTCAGAGTTGTGGCCAGGTGTTGACCTCTGGTGAGGTGTGCCGTGTGGGATCCTACGTGATGATTTCAGGGTTTGTTGACCTAAACGCGCCCTTGAGGAATTGAGGTTGGACGACCAGTGAGACGTTTGTGCGTGGCGCATCGGTGTGCATCATGGGTCCCCGTGTCCCCCTCAGGGCGGCCCCTGCTTCCCCCGTGTCCAGGCCCGGCCCTCACCAGAGACGGTGGTTGTGGAAGCAGAGGCTGTTCCTGTCTGGGCCGGGGCGGATCGTGGGGAGCACGGCCCTCGGGCAGAGGTCTGTTGGGGCCCCTGGGCTTTCGTCTCGGGAGCCCCCAGCACGAGGGTGGGGACTGGCCTCGCCAGTGCTTGAGAGCCGCTCTGACCCAGCGGCCTGTGCCCCGTGTTCTCCCAGGACCGAGGGGCTGCGTCTTGTCCGGGAGGAGGGCACGGGGAGCTGCCGGATTCCCCACAACCAGAAGCAGAGTCTTCCCTGTTTTGTGAGACGGCCTGTAACTTAAGCTCACGGGCCATCCGGCGCACAAGGGCCATGAGATGGAATGACTCTGAGGCCATGGGGCACGTTAGTGGTAGACAGAGGCTGGAATTTGGTCTCCTAAATAGCAGGCTTCACTTTCCTTCTGTTGGGTTTTGATCCAAACCCCTGACGGAGTTAGACACTATCAATCAGCAAAAACACGCCTGTCCTATTTCCCTCTCGGGTTTTCCAAACCATGGAAATCAACTTTTTTTCTGTGATAGACCTTAGGAAGGGGGTCAGCCTCCACCCCAGACTCCACTGTCTCACTGCTCTGCTACCGGCCCTGGGCCCAGCCAGCAGGAAGGACAGGAAGGGAGGTGGGACGTGCCTTCCCCTTACGGGGACAGTGTCTGCGCCTGCCAGTGTCTGTCCCCGAGCACCGGGCTCACCCAGGTGTATGAGAGGCAGTGTCTTGTGTTGTGTGTCAACATGACGGATCCACTCTTCCATCACTGAGCACCAAAGAAGTGAGTTTGGACTTCATGATGTAGTAACTATTAGAAAGGACTTTTGTTTTTTTTTTTTAGTTTTATATTTTAGAGTGTTTGAGGCAGGGTGAGGGTCAGAGGGGGAGAGAGAGAGAATCCTTAGAGTTGGATGTTTAACTGATTGAGCCACCCAGGCACCTCTATTTTTACTTATTTATTTTTTAAGTAAACTCTACCCCCAGTGTGGAGCTTGAAGTCACAACCCCAAGATCAAGAACTGCAATCTCTACTGAGTGAACCAGCCGGTCCCTTTACAAAGGATTTTCAAAATGTTCTAAGTACTTCAAGCTCTCAATTTCTTTGGACTTCATGCAAATGACATTTTGTAATTGCACATGCTCCTGTCTGCACATCTGTGTAGAAGGGAACGTTTGCTGAACACATCGGTCCCATAGACCGTATTTTAGAAGGCTGCTCTCTGGTGTTAAGAAGAAAACAAGCTAGTTTGAAGGCCTCAAGCGTTTTGTTTTAGCTCCGGGGCCACATTTGGCGGTGTGTGGCCGTTTGCATATCGAATCCTCCTGACCCTGTGGGCCCGGGTGCTGCTCTGAGAATCTGCTCAGAGGGGTCAGGAGTGGCTGGTGGAATCTCGCAGCCTGATTTGCAGTAAGTGTTAGCAGCTGGTGCTTAGGAGAGTGACATGCTTCTTCCATTTTGTTAATTAGGATTTGAATATCAGAACTTCACTATGTTGGGCATTTATTGCATTTGTTATTAGAATTTATGGAGAGAGGTCAGTTCTGATCCTTTCTTAGGTATTGACATTAAACCAACCTTGCCAAGAATGAGAAAAACCTCTAAGCTCTAAGGGCAGGCTCCGGTCTGCATGACCAAGTTTGCATGGCCAAAGTCAGGAATCTTGAGTTTAAAAGATAACACTTCTTTTAAAGTTTATTTGAGAGAGCAAGAATCCCAACTGGGTTCCATACCATCAGCACAGAGCCAGTGTGGGACTTGAACTCAGTGTGAGATCATGACCTCAGCCGAAACCAAGTCGGGTGCTTAACCAACTGAGCCATCCAGGTGCCCCTAAAGAATATCACTTCTAAATGCACAAAGGGAGGTCTCTTACGTGGGAAAAGCTAGCCTGTTTGGAGTGCCCTGCACAAGGTAACGATTGACTCATTTGCTGGTGAGAAACACAGTGGCAGGTCACCCTCTTGGAAATGAACTTTACTGAGGAAGCTGGTTCTCTGCTGCAGCTCCTGGGAATCGAGTTATTCTGGGATTCCTGCTCTGAGAGGCAGGTGGTGGGCACAGGGCTCTCCACAGGAGGGCTGGGCTCAATGGGTCCAGGGCCCAGGAGGATGCCACTCTGACTGTGTCTGCATCTGTCCAGGAGGGAAATAAGGCTCTCAATCAGAGAGCTTCCTGCTATGGCTGTGGACTGACCTTTGGGTGAGAGTGGTTTTTCTTCTTTTTTACCTTTTTTTAATTACGTTTTTAAAATTTACATCCAAGTTAGCATATAGTGCAACAATGATTTCAGGAGTAGATTCCTTAATGCCTCTCACCCCTTTAGCCCATCTCTCTGTCCACAACCCCTCCAATAACCCTCTGTCTGTTCTCCACGTTTATGAGTCAGATGAGAGTGTTTTAAAAGAATCTCTTGTTTCTGAAGGAAGGTGCTCGAGGTAGCCTCAAGCTTATTTTGGTTTAAAAAGTATTTAATCGTTTAGATCAAGAAGTCCTGCACTAAGACTGACTAAAACCCCCCGAGCGGCAGCTGCCTTTGTTCTGATCACAGGTTCTGGGCTAATCTCTTGGAGTCTCGGGGAACCCTGTGTTCACCCAACTTGTGTGTTACAGAAGTTAGAGAATTACAGCTTGTCAGGGGCTGCTGGTTAATTTCTGTCCCCCAATTTGGCCCTTGTGGTTGAGCATGGCCCGGAGCCCACGCACTGGGGCGACGACTCGTAGTTGTCAGGAGCTGTTGCGTGACGGGGCCCTCCTCCCCAGCAGCCCGTCTCGTTGACATTGGAGCAGAGCGCCAGGCTCCGCCATCCGGACGCCTGCAGCTCTCCGTGCGTCTGAAGCTTTACCGACCAGGTGGTCTGCGCAGAGCACACCGGACCTGGCTGCACCCTGATTTCCCCCAAGGTGCACCTCAGATCAGGAATTCCTCCCTCACAACTGTCAGCCTCCTTTAGTCTACACCTGCCAGGATTCACCTCCAGAGTGAGCTTCCGGGAGCTCGGGAGGCCCTGGGCTGTTGCTCGGAGCCCAGCACGCAGGAGGCGCTGTGCAATTCCAGCAGTAGCCATTCGTTAGTTGTCTCGTTGCTACTGTCTTAGTATGGGCTTTTTTAAATGATTTTTATTTATTTTTGACAAAGAGTGAGAGAGAAAGCACGAGCAGGGGATGGGCAGAGAGAAGGGGACAAAGGAGCCCAAGCAGGCCCTGTGCTGACAGCAGTGAGCCTCCTGAACTGTGAGGCCCCGACTGCGGCCCAGGTCCAGAAAGCAATTTTCAGTCAAGCACATATCCAGTAACCAAAGAAAAGCCCTCCTTACACTCTGCTTGGTGTCTGAGAAATGCCTTCATTTCCAACACGTTTTATCTACTGTGACATGTGATATCTAATCACGAGAAGCGAGTTACATCTGGGGTAAAACACCATCCCCAGCAGCAAGGCGGGAAGCATCGCGGGCTCTCGGCCTGGCACGTGGGTCAGCCCCGCCACAGGGGCTCTAGGGCAGCAGCCAAAGGGCATGGCGCTGTTAGCACAGCTCTGGCAGCCCCGCAGTGTGAGTCAGGTCCTGGAGATGGACCAGTCAGGAGGGGGCATGTCAGGGTGACCGGGGGCCTAACCTGCCAGCTTGCAAGTAGGAGTTTGTTAGCAAGAGATGGAGCGCACCCTTTTGGTAGCGAGGAGAAATTAGCAGTTAAAAATAATAGTGACAGAAATGCTAACCGGTGTTAACGCCTAACAACTAAGAAGTTAGGGTTAGTTAGGTGGGGTGCCTTAGGGCTCACCGCTGGCCAGTGGAAGAAGTGAGAAAAATGCCCGTCATCACCTCCGTCGCCCTTGCTAACCTGTACGCCTGTGGGCCTTTTCTCTATGATCTGGGTTCCTGATTCTTCCCTGGTCTGCTTCCTCCTTTCCTGGTCTCTCCTTCTGGAATATTCAGCTGCTTTATTCCTAAGCAGGACTGAAAGAGCCCATGTGTCGAGAAATAGCTTTTGTATCTTTTAAGGACAAAAACCAAAAACGAAACAAATGGGCAGCCGTGTAGGCAGAAAGGAGGGTGACTTGTTTCGAGAGGGAATAGCCGGGACATACACGGGCACCCACAGCACCTCCGTGTCCCTGGTTAACGACCGCCGCCTCCGCCCACAGTGGAGACTTGCTCGGGCCGAGCACTGAGAACAGGACAGGCCCCGGGTGAGCGGCACCTCGCGTGTGCCCGCAGCAGGAGCGCCCCGGCCCGGCGGGAGGGACCAGCCCTCTGGCGCGGGCGCAGGACCCCGCTGTGGTGCTGGGAGGCGGGGGTGCGCGCACACGCCGTGACTGTGAGGCTCCCCAGCCCGGGAAGCCGTTTGCAGGTGACAGGGACATTCGTGGGCTCCTGGAGAGCTTAGAATCCACTCCGACAGATTCTCAGTGTTCTCACAAAGGTGCTCGGGTGATCAGCGGCACCTCACGAGCTGCTGATAGTGTTCTCATCAGGGCTCCTGTTCACTCGGGGGCACAGGCAGGTGTGCCAGGAGGGGAGCACAGCCAGGCTGCCCCGGTGTGCCCGCGGCACAGCCTGGGGGGCAGAGGTCCGCAGCTTCCCGCCCCGCCGCGTAGAAGTATCGGGGCCGTGCGTGTGTGCGTGTGTGTGTGTGTGTGTGTGCGTGTGGCCTTGCTGCGTGTGTCCGGGAGCAGGGAGGGAGCCCAGCATGTGTGCCCCTAACCGGAGGACCGAGTGGTGTCTGCTGCTGAGTGGAACAGTGAGTGAGCAGAACCACCCTGCACGCGGACGCACCTCGCTCTGGTCCGTGGCGTGTGTCTGGTCTCCATCTGTGTGTCCTGCCAGTTCACGGCGGTGTGCAGTGAACGTGCAGCGTGTCTCCGGCGGAGAACCAGGTATTAGCGGACTGTAACGGTGATTCTAGTGGATGACGATGTGAATAGAGTTAGTGTGAACAATGGGTTTTTTCCTCTTGTCTTAAATCGAATTAAATTAGAATTTACATAAAATTGCCCCCATGATTGTTTTTAAGTGTGTGGTTTATTGGTATTAAATAAATTCACACTGGGGGCCCCTGGTGGTTCAGTCGGTTAGGCGCCCAACTCTTGATTTCGGCTCAGGTCATGACCTCACAATTTGGAGTTCTAGCCCCGTATTGGGGCTCTGTGCTGACAGCGTGGAGCCTGCTTAGGATTCTCTCTCTCCCTCTCTCTCTGCCTCTCCCTTGATCGTGCACACACACACGTGCTCACACTTCTCTCAAAATATTAACAGAAAAACACATGCACGTTGTTGTACAGCGGACCCCACCATGTATCTATCCCCGTGATCCGTTAAACACTAAGTGCCTCGGGGAAGTGCAGTAAAACCTCTTGTGTGGGGCTTACGTGAGCGCGATGCCCCCAGGAGTCTCCGTGCTGCGTGAGCGTCTCCCGTGTGGGCCACAGCGTTCATGGCCCGCCCGTCACTGGGCACTAGGGCGCCTCCACCTCTTGGCTGTTGTGAATGCGGCTCCTGTGAACGCAGGAGCAGAAACCTCTTCAGGCTCTGAGTTTAGTTTTTCTGGGTGTAGACCTAGACGTGGAGGGCCTGGATCACCTACAAGTGGGTTTTCACGCGGAGGAGTCTGTGGTGTGCGTGACCGTTGCGGTGATGTGTCCTTAAGGCACAAGAAGCCAAGGTGCAAGCATCGGAGCACTGGGGTAAAGGCAGGTGCGGTAACGGCAACGCAGTAACACAGCTCAAAGAACAAAGGAGGTTGTCTCTCACGGGAGGCTCACGATCCAGGTTCCTCCCAGGTCCCCGCTCTGCGTGCCTAGGACTCGCACCCTTCCCAGGATGAGCAGCGGCTACCCAGCCCCTGCGCCGACGCGTCCCCTGCGGGAGCTCGCGCGGTGCACTTGAGCAGCGCGGGGCCTGTCGTGCAGGCCGAGCGCTGGAGGGGCCGCCACCGTGGCTGGCGTCCTGAGCGGGGCGGAGGAGACCGCTCCGTTCTGCTCTTAAGTTCCACCTTTCCCCTTTCAGGTAGACGGAATTTCCTCAGTGACTTTGCACTGTGAGGTTGAGAGAGCCTTGTTCCCAGGCTGGTCACTTGCTCATCTCGTGACAGTGTTTTCTGCCCCTCTGCCAACGTTTATGTTGGTTTTGGAAGCACCACGAACTGGCGCGAGCCTCTCAGCTTGGTGTCGCCGTCACGTGGTGTGTTCTGTCCACGCAGCAGTTAGCGGTTATCTAGGAGGCGGGTCACAGAACTCCCTTCTGGGGAGGCTGTTTCAAGACCCTTGCTGACAGTGGAAAGAAGAGTAAACCCAAGGCTTTTTACTGTTTTATAAATTTACTACCCGAGAGTCACCCCGGAACTACTAAGATCATTCATTTTTAAAGACGCTGTGGCAAGAATGAGGGAGGAAGATTCTGGCCATCAGCACCACCTGCGGACCAGCCAGCTGGGAATCCGGGTCGGGAAGGTGACAAGGGCATGTGTGTCTCCTCAGGTGCCGTGGAGAAAAAGGGGACGCCACAGGGGTCCCCTTGCCGGGACACCGAGGTTGTTCCGGACTGAATTGGGCAAAGGTCATGAATAGGTCTGAATTCAGGCCGGGTGAGGGTTGCTGAAGGCTAACCAGGCCCACGGGGCTGGGGCGACAGGTGGGGGAGACCCAGGGAAGCCCAGCGGGGTGGGGGGCACGACCTTGTGTTCCCGGTGGCAGAGCACCTGCTCTGTGGTTGCTGTGGTGGACCTGCTTTTGCTGTCCGTGATCCCTCAGAGGCTCGCTGTCCCCTCTGCCGGCTGCACTGGTGTGCGTCCTGAGTGCACACTCTGAAAAGGTTCGGGTTAAATTCTCGCTCCCAGTCAGAGCTGGGCCACGGTTGGAGCAGGTCTGATGGTGTCTCTGACCATGATGACACCTCTGTCCCTCCTCAGGATGTAGCTGGGTGATGCGGAGACAGGTGGGGAAGGATTCCCCGCCTCGGAGCAGACCTCATCTGGGGGAAACGGTGCCCCAGCGGGAGGGAGACGCCAACAGGCATAAACACCCAGAGTCACTATCGGTTTGCTGTTAGAGTGTAGACACTGACGTCCAGAATCACTATCGGTTTGCTGTTAGAGTGTAGATGCTGATGTTTCAACAGAACACGAGTGAAACGCCTCTGGAAGTTATCCGCGTAGAAATACTTAAAGCCATGAGTTCTCGAAAGAGCTCAGAAGGTACTTTTATTGCGAAATCCATTACGCAAGGCAGTCTCCAGGGGAGAATCTTCATCTCTAAAAACGTTGTCACTAGTTTTGTTACAAGCAGGAGCTCTGTTTTCTGGGCCGTGTGGGGTGTGGGTCTGGGCCCGTGATGGGGGTCCGGGCCGTGCTCGGGCTGTGGGAGAAGGAGGAAAACGCAGCTGTGGACTGAGTGTAAGCACCTGGACGCTGTAATTAGCATGAGCACAGTTAGGCGGCGCCCCCGCCCCTCCCACCAGCCGGATCATTCCCAAGAAAGCAGGCTGCTCTGCATTGGTGGGACGCTGAGGCAGGGAGTTCACTGCTTCCCGTGAAGGTGCGCGTGCGTGTCCTGTGCTGTGGCCGCGTGTGACACCTGAAGCCCAAGTTAGTGCTTGTTCAGGTCAACCCCCGTACAGACTCGCACAAGCCTTGTGTCATTCTGCTGGTGACCAGTGTGGGGCGTGGAGAGTCCAGCACCAGGTCTTGCGGAGGGGAGGGTGGGGCACGGCGCAGGCCCCCTGTTGCGCTAACCGCAGCGGCTGCCCGGCAGTGTGGACCCTGCGCCCCGTCCTGCTGGATCAGAATCTGGGTTCATCCAGCCCCAGTCTGAGAACCACTGATCTTGACAAGTGCCACCGGCCCTCGAGTATGGGCTCCTCCGCCGGATCCCTGACATCAGGACTAAATATGTGAACAGCCAGGCTTCTGACAGGTGCTCCATGTTGGCTCCGTTTTCCTGGCTTTTCATTTTCCACTTACAGATCTCTCTGTTGGGTGCTCTCCTGCTGCCCTTGACCTCTTGGGTGGGCAAGCCCGAGGGCCTGTCTCCTCGTACAGAAGGGGAGACCCCAGAGGGAGCCTTCTGCCTTCTCCCCTTGTTGAAGTTGAAAACGTTCCCTCGAGCATCTGCCCTCTGCATGAGAAGCGCGTGTTCCTCTTCCCACACTGTTCCGTCAGAATGCACTTCTGTCTGTTCTGTTAGAGGCTGATCTGCCTGTGTAGCCCCAGGGGCCTTTGTCTCCACCTATAAAATCTTCATCAGAGGCCGCATTCTGAATAGCTTTTGACACACCAGGCCCTTTGTGAAGTGGAGACTGCCTATCCCAGCCAAGTCTAAGTTCAGTTTGAGGATGTGAGAGCTTTAGAAATCCTGAAAATATGAAATGAAAATGACCATTTAGTTAAACAGGTGTTTCAAATCGGATAGGAGACGATCTGTCACGAGCCGTTCCACTGGTTTTAGGGACAGGCCTCGTTAGGAATGCTTTCCTGATACTTGTCCTACCCAAGTCCCAGATACGTGGGGTATGTTCCATGATGTAAATGACCTTACTCAGCATATTCTGGATTCATTCTTGACCTTCTGCCCTCGGGGATGTGATTCTGTCTGAAGCTGTGTGCTCACCGTCTGGATTTGCACCCATCTGTGGGCAGGCCACCTTGTTTATGGGTCGAAGAACAGAGACAACGTTCACTATAAACCTTGATGGTCTTTCCAGCAGGTTTCCTAATCATATTGTTTCCATTAAAAAAAAAAATAAACTCAGTAACACTTGAACCAATTAGCTATTAATTTTGGCTATCAAAGTTAGCAAGTTCTGGAATTTCTAAGTAAAAGTGATTATTTAAAATGGAAGTTCAGATGGGGAAGAGTATAAAGTCTTTAGTGGTTTTTTTTTAATCATTATTTTTGAGAGAGCGTGCATGTGTGAGCTGGGGAGGGGCAGAGGGAGAGAGAGAGTCCCAGGCAGGCTTGGCACTGTCAGCACAGAGCCTGAGCTGGGGCTCAAACTCACGAACCATGAAGTCCTGACCTGAGCCAGAACCAAGAGTCAGACACCCAATGAACTGAGCCACCAGACGCCCCAGTGTGTCCTTAGTTTTAAAAACAAAATGCTGACACTTGCGAGAGCTCTGTTTTGTTGGTAGAGCTTCACATTTTTATCTCCACGTGGAGCTGGAGGGCAGCTCCGAGATCTTTTATCAGTGAGGTAGTGTGGCCGCCGGATCTGAAGATGGTCTGTTCGTGGCTTATTTTCTGTTATGTTTTTTACGTTTCCTGTACTTGTAGTCGGGTCTACATCTAAGTTACTGTGATTTCCTCTGCGGCCGGGGGCAGGGGGTCTTGTGGTCTTCACGCCTCCTCTCAGACCCGAGCAGAGGCGTCTGCATGGACCCCTCCCACGTTCTCGTCTTACACAGCACATCTCAGTTTTGGGCACAAGTTCATCCACAATCACTTCTGGGAGCCGGTCGGTGCTCAGAATAGCACAGGACCGTCCCAGGGGCGTCTCTGGTCTGTCTGGACCAGTGTCCCTGGGTAGACGTCCCTTCCCTTAGCATGAGGACTCGGTTCTGAGGCCGGGGGTCATTGCAGGGCAGTGTCTAGAATACCCCGGAGTCACAGCTGTAAGAACCGGGGGTAGGGGGGGGCAGGACCAGCCCCAGACTGCGCCTTAGCTGCCCAGCCCTGACCACAGCGCAGGTCAGGGTCCTTCCTTGAGCTCCCACAGGACCCCGTGGTCTTTGAGGCCCCAGTTCCTCAAAGGGGATCTAAGGCCCAGGCTGACAAGTCCTAGCGTACAGTCCCAGGGCTCCTTACCTGAGGTAAAACACACCCGCGGCCGTGCAGAGAATTCGGAGCAGTGTGGGTTTCTCATTCAGGGCATTGCCCTTTTATTTCCAAAATTAAAACCTCAGATAATGACAGGTTTCTGCCCCTGCTCAGGGGAGCTTCTGAGGCTCCCCTGTGCATCCTTTCCTGGTGCCAGTGGGAGCTCCCAGCGGGGACCCGGGCTGGCCTTTCTTTCTCCTGACTCGGCCAAGTGTGTGCGTGACCCGAGGGCAGCTGAGAAGCCTCCCTGTCCCAGAGTGACTGTGACACCAGCCTTCATAGCCTCCCTCCTACCTGATCAGCCCCTTGAGGCGGCAAGCCCTGTCTGACTTAAGTTACCTTCTTTAGAAAGTTGTGAGGGGCTAGAGACACGGTGGAAAACCCAGGCCCCCGCACCAGCAGGTGCTGGCGAGGACGTGGAGCCTCGTGGGTCTCGCAGATGGGGGCGGCCACTCTGGCGGACGGTCTGGTGGGTTCCTCCAAAACTAAACGTACCCTCACCACACCATCCAGCAGTCGGTTCCCTGCTGTTTACCCAGAGGAGCTGAGAACCTACGTCTACACAGTGACCTGTGCCTGGTTGTCTCCAGCAGCTTTATCCATGGTTGTCCATGGATAAATAAGCTGTGTTATTCCAGACAGTGGGATCATATTCAGTGTTAAAAAGAAATGCGCTTCAAGCCATGAAAAGGCAGACTGTACATGCGTGTTACTAAGTGAGGATGTCAGTCTAAAGAGGCTCCATCGTGTATGAGCCCAACTGGATGACATTCTGGAAAGATAGAGCTATGGAGATGGTAGGAGATCAGTGTTTGCCGGGTGGGGTTCATCATACATGTGTCCGAACCCACAAAATGTACAACACCCAGACCGAACTGTATGCAGACTACGGACTGGGTGACGATGATGTGTCTGTGTACAAATGCACCGTCAGGTGAGGATGCTGATGGTGGGGGAGGGGTGTGTGGGAAGGCCTGTACCTTCCACTCTTCCTGTGGATCTCAAGCCGTTTTAAAAATAAGATCTGTAATGGGAGGGGGGCTTAATGCTGGTGAAATAAAACCCGTGGGGGGGGATGTGGGCTGTGGTGTTATGTCCGGGACTTCCCTGTGAACGTGTATGCACCCAGATTGCACAAAACCTGACCCTGCGTCATTGGCTGATTCTCTGAGCAGCAAAGCAGAGTCGGCAAGGTCTCTAGAGCTGGCAGAGTGCAGAGATCGTCTTTCAGGTAGAGTGACGGCCAGGCCACACAGGTGGAACGTGGCCAGCAGTGGCCCGGGTGGCAGACGTGCTGTTAGGCGGAGCTGGGACAGGGCTGTCGAGGGTAAGCTGCTTACCGCTTTTGTTTTGTTTTTAGTTTAAGGAGCTGATCTCTTCTTGGGCGCAAGGGGCCACATAGTGGCTTCCTCTATGACACAGGGACTCGGAGAGCAGAGGCAGTGTTCCCCTG
This sequence comes from Proteles cristata cristata, assembly GCA_017311185.1. NCBI lineage: Eukaryota > Metazoa > Chordata > Mammalia > Carnivora > Hyaenidae > Proteles > Proteles cristata. Next base: position 14,899 of record JAESUZ010003248.1, read on the forward strand.
AGACTGGAACCCCAGTAGAGATCCTGGTGTCCAGCATGGCTTTGCCCGAACAGTAGCGGGGGGGACTCTGCAGTGCCTGCAATCAGTCACTCGCTTTCAAGGGCTGATGCTTTGTTCACTTTCATCTTCTGTGGACATTTATGTACCCATGATTATGAAAATCAGGGAATTTGAGCTCAAAGATTTGTGAGAATGTGAAGTCCAAACATTTATATGTTAGCATGCACACTGTGGGAAACAAAGCTGCAGAATCTGTATTAAACACTGTCCCTGATTTTATTAAAAAAATTTTTTTTTTTTAATGTTTGCTAGTTTTTGAGACAGAGAAAGACAGAGCACAAGTGGTGGAGAGGCAGAGAGGGAGGGAGACACAGACTCTGAAACAGGCTCCAGGCTCTGTGCTGTCAGCACAGAACCCAATGTACGGCTCGAACCCATGAACCATGAGATCATGACCTGAGCTGAAGTTGAACGCTTAACCTGCTTCTGGAAGGTGTTGGGATCCCTGTGCGGTGTTTGCAGTGAGCATGTCATCTGGTGGTGTAGGGAGAGCATGACGTCATGATGTTACATTTCTTTGTCGTGAAACTGCACTGGGGATGCATCTAGACTTCCTTCAGGTGGTGCCCGAGTGTTGTGGGGTTTGCTTTCTTGCTGTTGAATGCATCAGTCGGGGTGGCTGTTGATTGTTAGTAAAGTGACCGTTTACGTTAGCACAAATACGATGCCTTGAGATAAATTCAGTGTAATGTAGGCGTGTTATGAGCTGTCCGCGAAGGGAAGGGGCATCTTGGCTAGGGACAGATCTGTTTGGGATATTGATTTTGTTCCGATTCTGATGGAAAATGATGAATGGCTCTCAGTATAATCTTTTAAAAATTTATCTAGAAGCCATCCCCAGTTTGCTTTGTCTCATGATTTGTTTCTCCTCAAGGTCCGGGTATAATGAGAAATTGTGTCAGTTGTTGTCACCAAGAAAGCTTGTATGGAGCGCCTGTTACTTTTGGCCGCTGAGATATAAACAGGGAGAAGTGACCTTTGGCCTCATGAACTCTGAGACTAGGGCAGAGTAGGGTGTGTGAGAGGGTGCATGGAGGCGGGCACATGGAAGAGAGGTATGGGGGCCCGTGGGGGAGAGGCGTGGGGGCCATGGCAAGAGAGGAGCTTCATGGTAAGATCCTAGGGCCCCTCTCCATCCTCTGTTTTTTCATTAGCATCACTGAAATGGTGATGCATCTTCTAAGTGGTGTCATAGCTTAATTAGCACGTTTCCATCTTGGTGGCAGGTAGGTTAATGGTCCATTTGCCTTGAGTGGTGGGATTACACTCAACAAAGACGGCCGACCCCAGAGGGGGAGGGAAGGGTGTTTGAGGAAGGGGCATGTGCTTGGCGAGGTGGGGGCTTGCACGCGGAATGGGGGCGGCAGAGTCCAGCGTCGGGATGCTCCTGTGGAATCCGTCATCCACACACTGCGCTGCCCGCCAGACCAGAGTTAAAATTCCAAGGCAAAGAACAAGCCCCTGATGGGGGTGATCATTGTTTCTAACAACTGTCTCTGGGAGGTGTTGTTGGTGGACAACTGTCGGGTTGCTGACTGCCTTGGGCCTGAGAAATGGGGTCCATACTGAGCCTTGATCGGGGCGCAGGCACGCTGCTGGGTGGGATTGGGTGTTGATGGGTTTCGTACTGAGGGTGCAGGGTCACCTGAGACCCAGGCCTTGGCAGGGACGGACTCAGCACGTCACCCTGTGGTGCCCCCATGAGTCCCTGCGCGAGTCTGTGGACGTCCATGACTTCCTCTCAGCTCCCAAAATGTGAGACTTAGGATGTGGTCCCATTTCCCCCACAGGGTGTGAGGACGCACTTTGTCTGCTGACTTGGTGCTTGCTGCTTGCGGTGATTTCTAGGACAAGATGTGTGTCCACGGGCCGTGGGTGTACTTGCCCTCCGCAAAGAGTGACGGAGGTCCCTTGTGTCTTCCGCAAGAAAACCCTGGGACCTGTCACGCTTGTGCGTGTGGGCCCAGCCAGCGCTCCTGCCGCTCGCGTTTGTCTCGTGTCGACACCCTGAGTTCACGCGATCCGTGTTAACCTGAAATCTGAACTTGCTTCCTGTTTTTTAGAGTAAGTCCATTGATAGAAACCTGTGTGGCTGTTGAACCAGACAGCAGGGAGTTTGCGGATGGATGTATTGGAAAATAACACCCAGTTCCTGGTGGGGATCGCCCGGGCCCTCTCCCGCATCTGCGTGCCCGGCCCCAGGTGCGGGTGAGGCTGGCAGCCCCCTGCCACCGGGCACCGTCTCCTCGAGGGTGATACGCCTGACATCTGGGCAGGAGGGCTAGTTCGCTTGGGGTGAACAGCCGATTCCACGTAAGGACAAGGGACAGCTACAGGGTGACTGCTGGCCCTTCCACACAGCCTGAGGTTTAAAATTCACCCACATGCTGGGTTGTTGCTAAAACACAGACTAAATCACGTGCTCTCACTGATTTTCAACGCAAGTGGGTCTCCAGGTGTGTTACTGGACCTGGAAGGCTTTGTTTAGCCCCGCTGCGCCTGGGGCCAAGTCTGGCCTCTCGGGGAAGACAGGGAAACGCACCCTCCCCGGCCCCGCCTCCTGCTGACCTGGGACAGGCAGACCCCAGACAGCGGTGTCCCGTCCACCCCAGAAGCAGAAGGTTTTCCACCCAGAGGATTCTCCCCTGCCCCCAAATCAAAGGAGTCTAGTTTTGAACATAAACAGGGTCTTGTGTCATAGCTTGTAGAGCCAAGTGCTACCTCTGAGTCCCATAGTTTTCTTTTCGTCCAGCGTCGGGGCTGACGCCCCCTCATGCTGCTGACCGCTGTGTGTGCAGAACGGGGTGAGCCTTTATCTGCGGTGCTGATGTCAGATGTGAAGCTGGCCTTGGGGCCCCTGGGAGGCTGCTTACCGCTTATTTTTAGCTGTCCCAACCTCTTTTAAAACTGCCTTAACTTCCTAAAAATCGGCCTCCTAATGAAAATCGGTTTTGGGGTGGAGAGGCTTGTACTTTAGCTGGGTAAATAATAACTGCATATGTTAAAAATAACAGCCCAGAATTACTCTGGTGCCAGCTCGCTGGCTTGCATTTTATGTCCATTTATGGTTATTCTTGGAGTATCAACATTTTGAAAGATTTTTGTGATACTTTTGATTATTGACAAATTACTTTTGAAATTCATCTGCATTTACAACATTTTAAAGAACTAATTGGGTTATATTATTTCTTTTCTGGAGGCATTCTGCGTTGGTTTTCAGAATATTTATCTCTTTGCCAGCAATCCATTTTTTTTTCCAGATCAGAAACCTGACAGGAAACTGTTCTTTTCCATTAAGTTCTGTGTCACTGTGTGACTATCCATTGGCGAATGTGAGAACAAGATTATTATGCATTTTTAGGGATAATTGTTGCTTCATAGTGATAATAATGGTAAATGTTAACATTACTGAACAGCTTGTTTCTCCGGGAATTAGCGCTTGCGGGCCCACCAGGTGGGAAGTCTTAAGGACGTGGATGTGAAAATTAAATTGTAAAATTAAATTAAATTAAATTAAAATTAAATTAAATTGTAAATTGTATTAAATTAAATTAAATTAATTTCCGTTTATGTAGAAAGATGTTAAAACCCCGTGCTCTGTGTCAGCACTGTGGCTGCTTAGCTACAGACATGGGGTCCTCGCGAGCTCTTGGAACTTGACCGGTCCATCCTTGGAGGAAATGCTCCCAAGTGTAAGCGCAGGGATCCAAAATTCCGACTGTCCGGTCCGGTGGGACAGGTGGTAAGTAGAATGGGCGTGTCGGCACTGGGTGTGCAGAGTGACCTTGGTGGCTGCCCCGGTCACCCTCCCGGAAGGCCTGGGGCGTCATGGGCGGTCACCCTCCCGGAAGGCCTGGGGCGTCATGGGGGAGAACGTCCCTGTCGGAAGCTGGGCAGGCGTCGGAACCCGTCCTTCACACTTCCCTGAAGGTGACACTGTTCTCAGTCTATGAAATGGAGAAAACTAGAAAGAGGAGTTTGTTTGTTTTTTTTTTGAAGTAAAAGCTGTGCTTTGCCTCTTTTTGCTTTTCTGTATAGGATCAGTAGTAAGTAGCACATTGGCGTGGAATCAAAATTGCTGCTTGTTTCACGTTGAATTCTAAGATTAAGGGTGTTTGGGAAGAATCCCTCCCCGCGGTGGGCACGGTTGTTCTCACGTGTAACCCTGGTCAGCCGGCCGGCCCCTCACTGTAGCGAAGCCTCCGAAAGCCGCTTCTCCAGCCGCTGCGGGGCTGGTGGCCCAGAAGCGCTTTACAGGCCACACTGCACCCTTGCCCCGGCCGCTCCTGACCACCTCCTCCTCGATTGGGCTGCCGTCCCTCCCCACTGCCCCCTGCTGGCAGCTGGGTGACAGCCCTCCCTGCAAAGGCTGTGCACCCGGGGTGCTGGGGACACTCTGGGGCAGGATGCCCTTGGTCAGGAGGCGCTGCGTTCCAGAAGCAGCTGTGTGAGAGCAGCAGTAAAGATTTCAGTGCACGTTAGGCTGCTGGCCCAGAGCCAGTCGATGCTGAGAGTGTCCACAGGACAACAGATTTGGCCACGTTTCACCTCTTGTGCAGGAGAAAACATAGCTTTGAGGAAGGAGGCATAAAGAACACAGGAACGGAAAGACGTATGTTTTGTGCCCCAGTGTGACTAATCTTGGTCATTCTGTGCCACCGTATCAGAATTATCAGAATGTCCACATTGGGTCAATTTAGGTACCACTGATCTATATGACAGGTTTGATCGGCAGAGCAGACAGGTAATAATGCTGCCTTTTTTTTTTTTTTTAATGTTTTTATTTATTTCTGAGAGAGAGAGACATATAGTGTGAGCAGGGGAGGGTCAGAGAGAGGGAGACACAGAATCTGAAACAGGCTCCAGGCTCTGAGCTGTGAGCACAGAGCCCGACGCGGGGCTCGAACCCACGAACCGCGAGATCATGACCTGAGCCGAAGTCGGACGCTTCACCGACTGAGCCCCCCAGGCGCCCCAGTAATGCTGCCTTTAAACCTGCTGGCACGTGGGGTAACTGAGCAGTCACTACCATTTGTACTGCATCAGGACGTACGCTTTTTCACTGGTGTCTCCTTGTCTTTCTGGACTTCAGTCTCATTTCAGAGGAAGAGTTTGGTCCAGTTTATCTACATTGTCGAACTGGCCTTCCTGGTATTTAAAACACCAGCCACTGCTCGCTTGTGCTGGCGCCGGTGCTGCTGTGTCTGCAAGCCTGGCAGGCAGGCCCGAGGCCAGACCGGGGACATCTGGAAGCGGGAAGGGTCATGGTTAATTGGGAAGTTCTAGTGCATGGTACTGCTTGAGTCGTATGTGTGTATTCAGGGTAAATAGGAAGTTCAGGAAAGAAAAAGTTGAGCACGATAATGGTTTTTAAAAACAAAACGAAAAAGGTGGCAGCAGGGGTCTCAGAGGTGACAGATGTGGTGTGTAGTCTGTTTTTCTCACTTAGCACTTCAAATCCCGTTTTCCTTGTCTCCAGATCAGGGACATGTAGCTTCCTTCACACATTTGCTGCTACTGGGTGAGTTTATGCACATAAAGTCATGGTGTAGTTCTTGGAACCTAGGTAAGAGTTCAGTAAATATTAGTCATGCTTAGTGTTCTAAAGGTCCCCCAAGACAACGATGGGTACAGATAAATCTGTATAGCAGATAGCTGTGCTGCTGAGTGCTAAAGCAGTCACCTGGCTTTTCATTTGTCTGATACATTGCAAACTCACGCCCCGTCCCTGGCTCCTTACTGCTGGGCTGAGACATGCCTCACTGGTGATCACCTTCTCGTCTTGCTGATGTGAGAGCAAGAGCCTGGGAAGCATTCAGACACCCAGCGGAGGGTGGTGAAGTGCCACCGAGGACCTGCCCCGGGCACGGGCCAGAACGTCTGTTTCTGAGCCGGTGTTTGAGCGTGGACTGCAGGTGTGGGCTTTGCTGGAGTCCAGGGTAACGTCTGTCCACCACTGTCCCGATGCTCCTAATAAGGAGCGCTCCGGCCCTGATCTGTGTGGTGCACCCCAGCCTGCTCTTTGAAGGCCTGCCTTCAGAGCCCCTGATCTCCAGTACCGCTTGCTCGTTACGCTGGTGACCTGTTACGCGTGTGGATGGCCACTGAAAGGCCAGCCTGATTCCCGCGTCTGGGCACCATGTCCACTGTGCAGGAGATCTGCAGGGAAGCCTGGATTCAGGAGGCCTTCCTTACCTCAGGACTGGGAGCTCTTACCACAGTGATGGCGTCCAGTTGGCATGTAATAAATGGCACGTGAATGGACTATCTGTCCATCTCGTGTAGCTCTGTCTCGGCTGGCTGTGTGGGCCCTTGGGAACAGCCTGCGACAGAGACTTGCGGATGAGCGTGTGAACAGAGTTCTGTCGGCAGCAGTGGAGTGTGGTGTGGGGGGCGGGGGGAAGTGGTGGGAAGGGCAGGCTGGGGAACACACCACTTCCCTGGAGCACCTGCTTTTGGGGAGCCACCTGGAGATGAGGGTGCAGGCCCCAGCAGGAGGTCCAGCGAGGTGTGTGTGGGGCTCTGGCCAGGCAGGGGCCTCCCCTCAAATGAGGGTGTGCAGCGCTTTGTGCCTGGTGCCCAGGTTTCTGAGCACAAGGAAGGTCCTGTCGACAGTTGATTGTACGTGATGCCTTGAGTTCAAGTCTGACTGAGTTTCCACCATTCGGAGCTAAGTTGTGCATCAATACGTGATGGTGGATGGTGAGCACCGTCCTGCGCCCCATGTCAGGAGCCATCGCGGCACGGGCAGGGCATCGCAGGAGTGTGGACCTTTACCCTTGTAGCAATGCCTTAGTTTCTGTGAACATGCTTTCTTATTTGTAGGGCAAGGGTGTCCGCAGCTGAGTCTGAGACGGTGGCGTGTGTGTGAAGGTGATGTCTGGGGCTTGGGAGGGCAGCCCCAACTCTGCCTTCTCCTCTTCTCGGTTAATCGGTGTCTGTGGGATGGTTGTCCGGAAGCCAGGGGAGAAGAGGTCACGGAAGCAGGTGGTGCGGGGGTGGGTCATGGAGCCCTGAGTGGCGGTCTGGGGGCTGGCCAGCTGGGCCCATACCAGAGGTCATCTGCCCTCTTTGGAAATGACTCCTACTTTTTTGGTCACACCTCATTAACATCCTTGCCAAGAAATCCCCTAAGCTGTCTTTCGCCTGCTTATCGAGCGTGCATTCTCACAGGGATCCCTCGCACGAGGCGGTCCAGGGTGTGGGGGGCAAGATGTCGACTCCCAGCCGAGGGAGACTGCGGGGAGGGGAGTACGGAAGGGCACCCGGGCCGGCGGGGACGAGAGGTGGCAGGGGCCCCCCCCACCGCCCCGCCTGTGTGACCGTGGCTCTGGGTGTGTCTGCGAGTGCTGTCCGGGGTGGGGGGGGGCGCTTGGAGTCTGCGGTTTCTGGCCCCCCTCCCGGTTGCTCTGCGCTCCCTGGCGCTGCGTGCTGCGGAATCGGAGGCCCGGCGGGTGTGGAGGCCAAGCGGTGTCAGTCGGGTGGGGGACGTGCATGTCTCTTCCTGGACAGCGTTAGAAATCGGGATAGCACAAACCACCTGCAGCGCTTCCTCTTCCTATTGGCCAAATGCTGTTTGAAGAGAATGTCAGGACGGAGCGGCGTGTCGCCATCTACCATTCGTTCACCGGAGGTCCTGCCCCTGGAGGACATAAGGACGATGGCCTGGCCCCCTGCCGGGCCCTGTGCCCACAGGGACTTTCTGTGATGGGCGCTCGGGGAGCTGGAGACCCGGGCCCTGACAGCAGCCCCGCAGAAGAGCCGTCACGAGAGCCGCACGTGCAGCTCTGAGCAGTGACGTGCGTCGCACCCCCTCAGTCCTGCAGCGCCCTGGGCTTCTCCCCCGTTATCTGTCGGGAGATTGATGCCCAGGAGCTGGGGATGGGGTGCAGGGCCTGGACCCCGACACCTGGCCCAGCCGCCACGTGCGAGGGACAGGGTAGATGGCAGGTGCTGGGTGGTTTGGAGAGAAGGCGGAGCCCCTTTGGATATTCCCAGAAACCGGAAAAGAGCACTTTCCATTTTAGAATGACGGTGTGTATGGCGGGGTCAGGGCAGTGCGCCAGTCAGGAGGGTCTCAGAGGAGGCACAGACGGAGGGACGGCAAGATGCGCGGGGGCAGCCGGATGGGCTGAGGCTCTCAGCAGCCCTCAAGGACGTGGTAGGGGAGGCCAAAGGGACGCATGGCAGAAAAATTTGCTTTCAGTTCCTTTTATTTATTTAAAAATTTTTTAATTTATTTCTAGGAGACAGAGACAGCGTGAGCAGGGGAGGGTCAGAGAGAGAGGGAGACACAGACTGAAACAGGCTCCAGGCTCCGAGCTGGCAGTCAGCACAGAGCCCGACGCGGGGCTCGAACCCACGAACTGCGAGATCATGACCTAAGTGAAAGTCGGACGCCTAACCGACTAAGCCACCCAGGCACCCTTTCATTGTTCCTTTTAAAACGTAGCCCAGGGACGCCCGGGTGGCTTAGTCGGTTGAGCGTCCAACTTTCGCTTGGGTCATGAACTCGCGGTTTGTGGGTTCGAGCCCCGCGTCGGGCTCTGTGCTGACTGCCAGCTCGGAGCCTGGAGCCTGTTTCAGTCTGTGGCTCCCTCTCTCTCTGACCCTCCCCTGCTCACACTCTCTCTCTCTCTCTCCTAGAAATGAATGAAACATTAAAAAAAAGAAAAATTTTTTAAAACGTAGCCCAAATCGGGGCGCCTGAGTGGCTTAGCCAGTTAAGCATCTGACTCTGGCTTAGGCCACGGTCTCACAGTTGTGGTCATTGTGGGGGGAGGGGACGGGGCTCTGCCGAGCAGGCTGTCTCGTGGTGATGGTGATGCTCGAGGGCCTTGGGGACAGACGGTCACGCGAGCCGCTCCCACGTGGTGCCTGTGCAGCCTGTGGCAGGTTGCGTCACCCCGCGCCCGATGCAGCCCCGAACTCACAGGTTCCCGAATGTGGGACAGCGTGGGTGCCCTGCCCCCCACCATGAGTCCGTCCTTGTCGCCGGCGCCCATGCAGCCCCCTGGCGAAAGCTCCTCAGAAGGAGGGTCAGGGTGGTGCTTGCTGGCAGTGTGACCCCAGGGCCGGCGCCAAGAGACCTTGGGTGCCCCTTCTTCCCGGGGAGTGCCTCCGGCCATCGGGCACTGGGACGGGTCGTGTGGGAACTGAGGCACAGACGCTTCGTGTCACTGCTGAGGGTGTCCGTGGGCGCTGGGGGAGCCCCTGCAACAAGCTTGTGGTGAGGGCAGGGTGCAGGCGGCGGCCGGTGTGGGGCGTTGTCACCGCCGTCGTTCCGCTCCGTGGCTCTGGGCGTGGCCAGGGCTCTGTGGCTCCGTGGGCTCCGTGGCTCCGTGGGAGCTCCATGGCTCTGGGCATGGTCAGGGTTCCATGACTCCGGGAGCGGGGAGGCTCCGTGGCGGCTCTGGGCGTGGCCAGGTCTCTGTAGCTCCCGGGTCATCAAGATGCTGTGAGAGCCGAGTTATGAGTAAGTCAGAGACGGGGCTGGTGTTCGCTAGCTGGACACTTCGCAGGACCTTGGAGCCGGGTCGCTGGCCGCAGGTAGTGCCCGCTGGGGTCGGGGACAGCATGGGGGGGGCTTCGTGCCAAGCCGGGCTTCCCCCGAGCGTGGAACCGAGCAGGGACGTACCGCCTTCGGTGCTCTAGGAAACGACGGTGAGTTTCAGACTGTTGGGCCTGCTGTTTCTGGGACCGCTTGTTGTGGGTGCAACTCAGAGCCCGTGTCCCCTCTGGGCCTGTGCGGCGCCGGGCTCTGGGCGCAGAGCCTCCCCTGACCCCACGCTGTTGTGTGGTTACGGGCAGGTCTCTGTCCCGCTGACCAGCGGGGGCCCTGATGTGGTCGTCATCCGTGACCGAGGTGGGGTTTCAGGTAATCGTTAGCAACACCCACATTCTGTGCCTTCACTCCCCCTGCGCCGAGGGCTTACTCTGGGGAAACCTTGGCCGATGAGGTTCCACCCTGGCTTCCCCGGGCTTTAGTCTCTGGTCTGTGAAACAGCTGTTAGCGCTGCCTTCTGCACAGTGTTGCTGGGGAGACAAGGTAATGCACTTAAAGTGCTACTGAAAGCTTGCGTAACACTATGTGCTGATGACCTTCTCGCTACTGTGGCCTTCAGTATATTAAAATCTCATAACGCCATTTTTGCCTCCAGTTTACATATTTCTTGGATTTGGTGTTCCTTTCCTTTGCACACACAGATGACTTTGGGTTGGCCAGGCACTTCAGGGGAAAGCTTTATGTCACAGAGACTGAGAGCATCAAGTTTGTGGTCAGACCGGCTGGGTTGGAATTCTCCAGCCCCCACCAACTACTTATGTAATTTTCTGCCTTGAGCACCAGATCTCTCCCATAAGGAGCACTGATGAGTACCAGTGGAATTGTTGTAAGGATCAAGGAAAACAGCATACAGCAAGTGCTCACCAACTGCAGTGCTCGTTTTGTGTATAGGATCCATTAGGGAAGGAAGGCCCCGGCCTGTTGGCTGTAAGGTGCTCATACTCAGGTGTGTTTGGATCTCAAGTCCATGGGTGTCTAAACCTATCTCACGTAATTAGGATCTAGTTAAAGATAATTTGTTTTGGATTAATTTTCTTAATTCTAGCTGTTATAACAAGTCCTGAGATTTTAATGGCCTGACTTGAACTCATGTGGAGTTCTTGGCCAGCAGGTGGTTTTAGAGTACCTTTGGGGCAGGTGCTAGCAGCCACGGGTGCACCCGCCACCTTCCTGGCAGGGTCTGCATTCAGGCAGTGTGGGAGGGACCGATGAGCCAGCGCCTCAGCTGTCACGGCATCACCACCGGTCGAGGTAGCTGACTGGCCTCAGCCGCGCTTGGCACACCGCTGACCCTGGCAGAAGCTGGGACCAAAGTCCAGCTGTGCAGGAGGGAGAGCGAGCAGGTTCGGGTCCATCTCCAAGTAGAGGAAGGATTGAAGGCTGTGTGGATGGTTCCACAAAACTGAAGGCCACGAAGGCACTGTGTGGTTCTCTGCTGCTGTAACTGGCAGTCCTGAGGCTGGGGTGAGGAGACGAGGTGGCTTCTGCTCTGAGGGGTCCGCGTTTGTGTGTGTTCTGGGGTCCGCATTGTGGCAGCTTTGTGGACTTCGTGCTGGTTCTTGCCCAGGAGAAGACCCCAGAGCTCAGAGATGACGGTTCCTGAGCTGAGGAGGAAGTAGAGCCGTGGTCTGTCTCTGCTGCCTGTCCTGATCCACAGCGGCGTCTCCTGTTCCGCATCTGTCTGGTCTCGCTTCTGTTTTTGTCGTTTGCTTATCTCATTTTGTGGGCATTTTAAATGCTTTTACACTGAGCTCCTGGTGATGCCACCTTCCTTTTCTCCAATTGTGTTCTTTCCCTGGTCTCGCCACTTAGGCCTTTGTAATGACCGATGTGTGTGTCACTTTCTCCCTTGAAAACGGAAGTTGTCATGGCTGGACTTTGACACCAGAGATCAGGAGAGTCCTCGTATTGAGCAGTGTGGACTCTGGTGGGCCGGTCACAACTGGCTGTCCAGAATTTACTGCGATTGTGTTCAAATGGACCGTGTCACATAACGCCTTCAGAAGTGTGTTTTTAAAGAGGGTGTGTGTTCAGATGTGTTGGCTGCCCCGCCGCGGGCGTGGTGAACGGAGCCTGCCGTGGCCCACTTGCTGGCCCCCATCCTGCTGCCTTGGCCAAGCGCACGCGGGGGGCGTGTGGAGCGGCAGTTGGGCATCAACACGCTTCTCTCCTCCTGTCCCAACGCACCACGCTTCCCGGCGCTCTGTGCGCAGCACGGTGATTATCACAGGGCCGGGTTAATGAGATACTCCAAAGTGTAAATGAGAATTTTCAGTTTTCCCCCCTTTCCTCATGGAGTTACTGGCTCCTGCTGCAGCCGGACTGTCATCCAGCTGGTTTCTCCGTGACACTGAGTTAGTAATTTGTTTCATTAGAGGATTTAAAAATGGTTACTCTACTTCATTAGCTGTCTGTGCCTGCAGAATGCCAAGACATTGATAAATACACATGATCCAGAGAGAATCACTTTTCCTAAACACTTCAGTTTAAACGTACACAGACACACACACATGCAGGCACACGCATATGTGCACACAGACACGTGTATACGGTCGCATGCACACACATGCAGGCACGTAGAGACACGAACACACCTGCAGATACATGCACGGACACATGTGCACAGACATACATGTAAACAGACGCACACGTGCAGCCCACAAGCATGTACGTGCACACAGGGATGCACACACACGGATGCACACGCAGGTGCACATCACATGTATACAGACCCACACAGATACATGCATAATTGCATCCATCCATCCATACTTTTCTTCCTCCCAGGATTTTGAACCTTTTAAAATCTTCGTAGCAAACATTGTAAGACTCTCTGCACCCAAACATGGAAGCAGGAGATCGTTCTGCTGTGGATTCTTTGAGTCTCAGTGAACTTGGGTGCTTTATGTAAATCTTACGCACTTTCAGTTACGTTGGCTTAAGGCTAAAATCCTGCATGCAGGGGACCCAGGGGTGAGAGCCCTGGCTGGTGTTCATCCACGGTCATGCTCCAGTGAGTCACACATTTATCTGGATGTGTCTCCCGAAGGTACTGTGTGTGGAAAGTGCGTGGGGACACGGAGTAATAGTCGTCGTCCAGCTGCAGCCACCGCGTGTGTCCGGGCTCAGCTGCCACGCCCCCCAGGTTCCTAATCTCCTCCTGTCAGCAAACTGCTTACAGCCCCTTGGCGTCTCAGCACCCTCCGTTTTCTTTGAAAAAGAGGATTGCTAACCGATATTTCTGACTCTTTACAGTGATATTTTTGTTGATGTGTAATTGCCATAAGATACCCTGTTAGTTGCGGGTGTGTTTGATGGTTTTACACACTATGAGCTGATACCCACGCTGTAAGTGTAGTCACCATCGAAGGTTATCACAATATTATTGACTATATTGCCTGTGCTGTACATGACATCCCCATGAGTATTTGTTTTATAACTGGACGTTTCCACCTCTTAATCCCTTCACCTATTTCTCTTGCCCCCAGCCCCTGCCCATCCTGCTAAGTTTGTTCTCTGTACCTGTGGGTCTGTTTCTAATTTGTTTTGTTTAAATTCCCCAAGATGCGACAGCTAACCTGCTTCTGTCCAGCTTCATGTCAAAGAGAGGAAACAAACCAAAATTACAAAGATATCACACCTTAGATTTGCATGGTCCCCGTTCTTGCAGGGCAAACCCTCACCTTCACCAAACAGAACCTACTCCGGGTTAAGGTGGGAAAGAGAACAGGTAAACTCGTTTACATTCCTGTTTCCTGACACAGCTACTTGCACGTATTTCTTTGTGAGCTCGTGTGAACGGCTGGTACTGGGGTTTAATACCTTCGGTCACTTACGAGACTCTGTGTACGAACAGGGCCCACCCCCGCCCCAGAGACCAGGCTCTTGCGGGACCTGCATCCTTGCCTCCGCAGCAGTCTGGCCGCCTCAGCAGACCTGGGCTCACCCCAGAGGGAGAAAATGTCCTGCCCCAAAGAGCACTGGTGTCGCGGCTCCCGAGGGTGTTAAGGAGCAATTCCGACTCCAAACTTTTAAAGGAAACAACAATAAACAAACAAAGCCATAGTAACAATGCGTCAATTCCTTCAGTCCCTTTCAGAGATTCTACAGCCACTAAATGAAGAGGCATCCGGGGAGTCTGGACATGCTGCAGACCCAGGGCTGCCTCTGCTGTGCACAATCAGGGCGTGGCTTGCCAGCTTCGCAGACTGTTTTGGGGTTTTTGTTTTTGTTTTGTTTTGTTTAAATTCCCCATAGAAATGAAATCATATGGACTTGTCTCTCTGACTTCACCTGTCTCTCTAGATCCATCCATGTTGTTGGAATTGGCCGAGATTTAATTCTTTTTTTTTTTTTTCCTTTTTTTATGGCTGGGTAACATTCCTGTGTGTGTGTGTGTGTGTGTGTGTGTGTGTGTTGTGTATGTGTGTATGTGCCCCACATCTTCCATTTATCTGTCTGTGGACACTTGGGCTGCTCACCCTTACTCTGGACAGGCAGGCCCTGGGGGTGGAGGCTGGGAGCTCCATCTGCAGACTCCTGGGAGTTGAGCGGGAGGTCTTCCCATGCAATTGTTTCATTTCTTTTTTTAAAAATTTTTAGTGTTTATTCATTTTTGAGAGAGAGCGAGAGCGTGCATGGGGGAGAATGGGAGGGGCAAATAAAGAGGGAGACGCATAATCGGAAGCAGCTCCAGGCCCCGAGCTGTCAGCACAGAGCCCGATGTGGGGCTCAGACTCACAAACCGTGAGATCATGACCTGATCCGAAATCGGACGCCCAACCAACTGAGCCCCCCAGGCGCCCCTCCATGCAATTGTTTCTTAGTTCACAAAGGTGGACCGATTTTATCTATTACCCCAAAATAGGAGTTGCCGTGTGCAAGTAGCATGATCAGGAAGCTGTAGTTTAATTCGCATGAAATAATCACTGTGTCAATGTGCCTTTTGACTTGGCTTTGAGATCAGAATGATGTGGAAGTTTAGGCCGAGTCTCTGATAGGTCCAGACAGAAAGCTCTTATGGCAACAGAGTTTATCAGGTGTGTAATAATCTTTATGAAAAGCTTAGCGGGAGAACAGACAGGAAGATTCTTCTCAAAAGGAATTAAAAAGTGTTAGCAACGGCACCTAATTTTCTGTAAAAGGTCTATCATCAAAGTGTGGCTCCTTTTCCAGTTTAACAGGAGGTTAAGAGCTGGAGAAATACTCCTGAATGTTAATGAAATTGTGTTTTCTCTTTCACCTTGTGTGTATACCATGGGTTCTCCAGGTGGCTGCTGGGTGCTCGCAGGGGAGCAGGTGGTGCTGTGAGCCGGGACACCTGCTGGTTTTCTGCAGGCTTGTACACTGCATGCCTCGGAGCCCATGATGCCGTCTCTACTCTGCTTGATAAGAATTCTGTCTTGTTCTTAAAATTAACATACAGTTAAACTGACTCTGGTGTCCAGATCTGTGAGTTTCCTTGTGCGTATTTGCAAGCTTTTGGTCCACTCTGTTGAAGTGTCTGTTCAAGTCGTTGTCAGGTTGTTACTCAGGATGCTGTCTGTCCTTCACGAGAGGTGTGGTTGGAAAACACTTTCTCCTGGTTACTAGCTTAGTGTTCATTCTCTAAAGAGTGCCTTTTTCAGAACAAATTTTTAGCTTTTGATAAAGTCTACTTCATTACTTTTTCATGGCTCATACTCTTTGTCTGACCCAAAATTATGAGGATTCTTCCCTGTGTTCTCTTCTAAAATTTTAGTTTTCTTTTACATTTAGTTCTGTCATCCGTTTTGCATTAAATTTTACAGAAGATGTGAGGGTTAGGTTGAGACAACGATGATTCTTTGTTTGCATAGAGATAGCCAGTTATTCCAGCCTGTTGAAAAGACTATCCTTTCTCTATTTAATTCATTTTGTACTCTTGTCAAAAAGCAATTAGCTGTGTTTGGATGGTCTATTTGTGGGTCTGTTTGACAATAGCACATTGTTTTGATTATTGTAACTTTGATAAATCTTAAATATGGTAACATTAAACCTCCAACTTTTGTTGTTGTTGCTGCTGTTCTGGTTCCTTTGACTTTTCATGTATCTTGTAGAATTAGCTTGTGTATATCTAAAAAACATTCTAGGAATTTGGTGTGATCATGTTAAATGTACCCATTAAGTTGGAGAGAACTGGCATCTTTATGTTCATGGACATGGTATGTCTCTTTGTTTGGATCTTTTCGGATTTCTTTCTTTACGTTTTCGTACTTGTCAGCATACAGATTCTATAAAATTCCACAGATCCTGTACACATTTGCATGTTTTGTTAGATTTATGCCTGTGTATTCTCGTTTTTAGTTACTGTAAATGATACATAAAGGTAAAATATTTTTAAAAATTTAGTCTAAATATTCATTATTTGTATATATTATTATGATTTGATTTTGCACGTTGTGACCTTGCTAAGGTCAATTAGTAGGTCTAGGAGTTAATTTTGTGAATTCCTTGGGATTTACTGTGTACGCTGTTGGTTTAACTGATTTTTTTTCTGTTTTCAATTTCTCTGTTTTCTGTCCTTTATTATTTCTTTCCTTTCACTTGCTTTGTTTTCCCCCCCACTTTCTTAAGGTAGAAGGTTGGATTACTGATTTCAAACCTTTCTTTTCAGATATAAACTTTTGATGCTCTAAGTGTGCTACTAATCACTATTTTGGCTATATTCCAGAAATTTTGATTTCATTTTTGTTCAGTAGGAAATATCTTTTACTCTCATTTGAGAGTTCAGGGTAGTTTTGTGTAGTTCATCCAAATCTCCTTTTGGCTAGCGACATGATTAGGATTTCCCAGCATTCCCACCTAACCTTCTCACGGTCGGTCCCTTGCCTGCCCACTAACAGCAGTGGAGCTTGTCAGGGAGGTGGCTGACGCATGGAGTGTTGATGATGTAAAAGTTACTGTCGTGTGGGAATTTGAATTTAAGTGCCATGTCGACAGGGGTTTTCTGTTTTGTGTCTGCCGTCGCCTCACACCGGGACCAGTGCTCGGCACGCAGCAGGCACATGTGGCTTCTTGTTCTCCGTTCGAAGGCGATGTGCTTCTTACGCATCGATCAAGTGTAATTTCACTTTTGTACTTTGCCGCCCTGGTCTCTGGGCTTATGTCAACTGCTTGGCTCTGGAAGCTATTTTGCAACATGACCATGTTTTCAGGCCAGTTTTATATGTTGATTTAGGCTTTAGTTACTTATTATTTTTTCTTATTTTATACAAAGGATTTTTCCCCCCTATTTTGTCATTCTGTGTGCTCATCTTTCTTCTTTTGGGATGTATGGTGCCAATGTCTGTTAATTTGTAAAGATTAAAAAGTTACTGTTAAACATATAACGTACTCAAATATCCAGCAGAGGTTTGTGGATTCCAACAGTAAAGCAGAGACCTCTATCAGTGCATCACTGGGTACAGGATTGTATACATTATACTTTCTTATTGGCCTTTTGAATAAAATGTATTATGCCACTTGATCCAAGTTGGGCAGAATGTTCAAAGAGCATAGTGTTTCCATGAGTAAAAATGTTTATATTTGCATGGTTTTTATTATTAAAGTAGGTAGTGGTTCGTCAGAATTTATCATGCACACATTAGGTGCTGGGGCTTGCAGATGTTTTATTCCCAACAGTTCAGGATATTTTGGCCTTGTTTGCAGGTGGATTTGTGCACAGAAAGCTTCAGTGTGTTTGCTGGAGGAACTCTTGCAGGTCATTGGTCTCCCACACAGTATAAAATTTTTTTAATGATTGTATAAAATTACCCAAAGAACTAGCTTATCACACATCTCTTGGCGTACCTGCCCTCTTCCTTTCTCCTCCCTGACTCCCAAATCCTTCAAATTAATAGCAAGACTACAGGACTGAGCCATTATTTTAGAAAGCAGAGTTTAAAAAAAGCATACTTAAAATTTGAAGATAAAATTATTTAAAAATCTTGACATATTCTGTATCTTGACCCTAATAAGAGGGAGATCATACTTACCCATTCTTCATGTCCCATTACTTGACCAGATGGGGCAATTTAAGAATGTCGTTAGAGTCATCGACTTAGTCACTACTTTATTTCCACCTTTAAAAAGTTTCAAAAATGAAAGTATGACTTACTTAATGTTTGATTCAGCAAACATTTAGTTATGGGGCCGCGTCTCTTTCATGTGCTGTCCTCTACCGACTGCTTGGCACATAGCGGGTATTAATACATATTTGCTGGATGAATGAATGAGTGAATGGCCATAAAATTCAGGACCCTGTGATGGCGTTAGGAAATTCCGAGCTTAGGTCCACGTCCAGGTGAAAGCTCCAGTGTACTTTGTATCTGTTTTAGGTGGGATACCCTCCTGAGCTGTAACTATGCTCCCTGTAGATTCGGCTTTTCCTGAAGGTCAGAGCGACTCCTTGGTGCTGTGTTTTATTCAGTCTGAAAGAAGGGGCGGGTGACATGACTCATTTCTAGGGAGGAATGGGGCTTGCATCACCATGTCTGATATGCAGTGCTCACCAGCATCTCCCTGAAGCACCCTGGGGCCTGCAGGGGGTGAGTGTGAACTCACTTTGGGCCCTGGCCTCTGGCCCGTGGGCAGGTGGCCGTGGGGGCAGTGAGCCCGTGTGTGGAGATGCAGCAGAGGGCCTGACCCGGCCCAAATGTCTTATAAAACTTTGGAGGTGGCCTGCGCTTGCTGGTAGGCCCCAGTCGCATTCCCTGAATCTGCAGCTGCTCTCCGTGGCCCCGCGTGCCCTCGAGCCCACCTGAGCTGAGAGCTGGCCACTCTCCAGCCGTGGCAGTATCCAGTCCCTGGGCCAGCCCTTAGGTCATTTTAAGCTTTAGGGGCTAATGTATTGATTTCTTTGTGATGACATTGACGATTAGAGAATGACAACTGGCCATTGCAGGTGGCCTTGGGACAAAGTTCTCAGTAAATCCCAACGACTCAGAAAGCAACACAGCCACACAACTGTGCCCAATTAATTTTTGATCATGGAGCAAAAGCAATTCATTGGGAAAGATAAGTTTCTCCAAAATCACGTTGGGACAATTGGACGTCCATTAGCAAAAGACAAAAAAAATCTAGACTTAAATCCCACACTTACACAAAAATCTATTTAAGGATCCTAGCTATGAGTGTAAAATGTGAACCTACAAAACACAGAAACAGCAAAAAAACAGAAAATCTTCAAGATTTAGGTTTAGGCAAATAGGTCGTAGACTTGAATCTAAAAGCACAGTCCCTTCAAAACTTTTCTTAAAAAGGAAATACTAATGAATTGGACTTCACAGAAGTTAAAACCTGCTCTGTGAAAGAGTGTGGTCAGACCAGGTACAGATGGGGATAGTATGTGCAACCCACAAGCTCAGCAACAGGTTGGTATCCACAATATGTAAAGAACTCCCAGAATTCAACAATATCACTAGAAATCCAGTGAGAAAATAGGCTAAAGACATGTACAGAGACTTCACCAGAGAGGATGTGCACATGGAAGAAAACCCCATGAAAACAGACTTCGTGTCATTGGGTGTTAGAGAAAAGCAAAGTAAAAGCATTTCGAGATGCTGCTACGTTCCCATCAGACTGGCCCAGGTCGAATAGCAGTGGCCCCAGACACTGGCAGGGACGTAGTGGCTGTCTTCGGGGACCCTGCTTGGAACCTGTCCCTGAGTCGCCCTGGGTTTCCCGGGCGGGGCGCAGCCGGCCAGCTTGCTCGTGTGCACCTGTCGGTGAGCTGCTGAGTCGGGGCGGAGAGGCAGCCACGTGGCTTGGCCCTGGCACAGACGCAGCTGAGCTCACGGCTGTAGTGCAGCGGCCCGCGGGGGCTGCGTGAGTGACTCCGGGCCACCCGAGGTCTAGCTCGAGGTGAGTGGGGGTGTTTGTGAAACAGGGAGGCAGTGCTTTCGTGTTCGTGGAAAACTAGGACAGCGTGTGCTTCGGACCTTGTCCGCTGGCATTCCCGGAACTGATCCGTGCGAATAACGGTTCTCAGTTCTGTTTCGGGGACACAGTTTTCTGGGTCTTGGGGTTTCTGCCCTGGAATAAACTTTCGTGTCTACGAATGCACCTGTTTTCCTCCTGTTCTCTCAGCGACGAAGCCTTTGATAACCTGCAGGTTTCTCGTTTTCCTGTGGTGCCATGTAGCCCCTCCCCACCGGGCATGAGGGATGGAGTTCACCACCACTCACGCCCGCCTCTGCCTGCGGCTCTGGGCTTGCCGCGGGCCACCCCGCGGGACTGTGGGGTGTGGCACCTGACGGTCTGGGGTGGCGCCGTTAGCCGGGCCCGCGGGCAGGCATGTTAGCCACATCAGACCACCCCGTCACTGGACGATGAGCGGGAGGGTGGTTTCGGGAACTCTGAAGTGTGAATGTCTTTATTTGTAAGGCGCCGAGGGAGATCCCGACTCCTGAGACCGCCCGTTCCCCTTCTTTTCCCTTCTGTGCTTCGTCCCCTCTCAATCCAAAGTACAGGTGCTGTTACTGCCGTTGGGCAGGAGGCTCGCTCGTGAGGTCTCTGCGGGGGGGAGGGCAGCCAAGACCCTGCCCGCATCTGCCTCTGAATTTCTAGCTAGGAGTCATGAACGATGGTGTCCATCACCGGACCTTACCCCTTTCCGCTCTCCCACGGAGGAAGAGTCACAGCATCTAGGAAAACCCACTTAATCTGTGCGACTCGGGTCCGCAAGAGGGAGTCCCTTCTGGAGACTGGGAGCAGCTGCGTTTCAGACTTTTGTGTTGTTTGCAGGAGTGTGAGACTGTTTCCTCCTTCTCTGAGGGAGGGATGTCGGAACCTCAGAAAATACCAAGAAAGAACACTGGTTTAACGTATTTGTAGCAAGCGATCACAGCAGTTTGAATGTCCCGGACCGAGGAGGAGGGGAGGCCTTGCAGCCCGCAAGCAAAGCAGCGTCACACTTGAAAGCCCCCCTCCCCCGCACAGCACACCTTCCAGCACCCGGAGGGTCTGGCAGCTTCCGCTGGGTTCTTGAAGAGCGCCGGCGGCAGGTCCGGCTGGGGTGCGGGTGCAGGGCCCCCTCGATGCCTGCAGCTTGGTTGCAAGTCTGCTGCGGGGCTAGGCAGACGCCTCCCGCGTGGTTCGGAATAGAACGGGCTTCCAGTCGCTTATTTTCCTTAATCCTTCATACAGTTGGAGTTCCTGACAAATCAAAACAACAGCTCCAGGGGACACACAGTAATATTTCAAAACAAAGAGTAAAATCCTTTTTAAGACTTTTTTTTAATGTTTTTATTCATTTCTGAGAGAGAGAGAGACAGCGTGAGCAGGGGAGGGTCAGAGAGAGAGGGAGTCACAGACTGAAACAGGCTCCAGGCTCTGAGCTGGCAGTCAGCACAGAGCCCGACGCGGGGCTCGAACCCACGAACCGCGAGATCATGACCCGAGCCAAAGTCGGACGCTTCACTGACTGAGCCACCCAGACACCCCCACAAAAAGTAAAATCTTAAGTGATAGATAACATCTGAGACCTTACTTGCTAAGGTGAGGATTTTATCACAGTGGCACGTCTGTGATATTTGTCTTTCTGGTCATACCATTAACTGAACTTTGCATTCATACAAAAGGGACTATCTTTATCCTAATTACCTTACTCAAAACGTCCTATGGAATTCGAATTTCTGAATTTTATACTAGAAGTGTGGCTTCCACCTTAGAAAAAGTGAAGGGCCAATAAAGTAGCTGTGCATCTAGATGGCATCCGAGGATGGCGGTGCGGCTGTGGAGTGTGTGTGCTGGCGGGACCCTCTGTGAGGATGTGCAGGCCCTGCTTGCGGGGGGTGGGGGGCTGAGCAGCCTTCCATGTGCTGTGGGTACCTGGGCCGTGTGCCCTTTAGTGAGGACAGGCACCGGCTGGCGGTCCTGGGCTGCACGCGGCTGTCCAGATGACGTGGGGCCGCTGGCCTGGGTGGCGGGGTCGGGGAGAGAGGAGACGCAGGTGGACATGGAGGGGTGTGGTTTTGAGTTTCTTCATTTTTTCTGCTTCTGTTATCGACCTGTCTTTGGCCTCGTCTCCCGGGAGGGTCCTTTCCAGCTGCCTGCCACCTGTTGGCTGCCTGCTAGTGAGCTGAGCGGGCACTCAGAGGTCGTCCAGGATGGGAGCGCTGCTGGGCACCCTGGTGTCCCTCTCACCGTGTCACAGATCACGGAAAGCATTGTGGGGTTGAAAGTACGTGCTCCCACCTGCCGGTGCTCACCGAGACCTTTCCTGTCCCATGTACTTGACCTTTTCCACTGCAGTAGAAGGTAGTAGGTGTTGTTACCAATATTTTATCAATGAGGACGGTGAGGCCCAGGGAAGTGAGCTGACCTTGCAGGGCCCCCAGCTGTGATCAGGGGTCCCGGGTCCGCATGCTTCCACCTCCCCGGACAGGCGGGGGCAAGCACGGACGTCACAGTCTCTTTCTGCAAAAAGAAAGGCTCAGCTCAGAGTGGCTAAGCCGCCTCCAGCAGCCGGGCCAGAGGGAGAATGCCTTCCAGGGTGCTCCCGATACCTTATAAAGCCATGGGCTTAGGAGAGGGACGTTAAGAAGGTTCCTGACAGCTGTAAAATTCCAAACATGGGAATGACTGCTTTGTTACATAAAGCATTTGTTCCAGCGAAAGCCCTAACCCCGGGAATGGAAACCGTCCCCTTAGGCTGGTCTGTTGACTCTGATCCCAGCCTGGAGGTAGCTCTGTGGCCCACATTTCACTCCTCGGGAGCATCGTCACCGGGAGATGTGGTGGTGGGCCGGGCTCCCCCTCCCGGGCCGGACACCACGGGGGCCGGTGGCTCTGCACAGACCCGCCTGGGGTCTGAGTGTCCAGTGTGAGGCTGGGCTGGATAGACTGGGTGGGGGGGTGTTCCAGTGTCTCCTTCATTCCTGTAATTTGCTTGACCCCTTTTCAAGGACTTGGGGTTCACCTGAATCTCTGGGCTGCGATGGTTAGTCAGGGTGCTTCCCCTGGGGAAGGGGAGAAGGGTCTCTGCTCAGTGGGGCTCTGCTGTGTATCTGTGGTTTTGCCTTACTTGGCTTTTCATTTTAGGTTCAGAACTTGCTGCAAACATTTTTTTTTGTAACAAGGCACATAACTTCAATTTCTTTTGAAACTTTAAGTTTTATTGAGCTTCTTAGAGGATAAGTATGGATATTTTGGTAGAGTGAAAAGTATTTCAAAAGATCACATGTGTTTTCTTCTCATGGAGGTTGGCTGATTTCTGCACTTTCATGTCATGTGTTCTTAGTCCTGAGAGGCAAAAGGTGTTATGTGGACGGGTGTCTTGAACTTGGGAGTATGGAAATACACTGTTTGGATTTTACGTGGCAAATCCTTGAGCAAGGGTTGGTGTGGCCAGGAAGGGTGGCTCCTGCCCAGGGTGGCCCTTCTACCTCGGATTCACGATTTTACCCCGAAGGCTGCATGCTCCGCACAGTTGCAGGGTGAGGAGGAGAGAGGGGCGCCCACGGATCCTTCAGCCTCAACTGATGAGAGAAGGAGAAGCATGTTTCCATGGTGATATGATATCATGGGATGGATTGTAGATCAGCTTCGGGCGGAGACCGGGGAGGCGTCCCGGGAGGACAGAGTTGTGTGTAAAGCCAGCCAGCCCCCGTCCATCCTGTGTAGCCCTTCATCCTTTTTCCTTCTGTCTGTTGCTCCATCCATCCATCTTTCTTTCATCTGTCAATCATCTCTCTCTTCCTTCTATTTCCAGCTTACCTGTCCTTGTTACCGTATCAGTGCAGAAAACCTCGCCGGGGGCCTCAGGATGAGGGGCAGAATGGAAGAGCCCCCAGAGAGAGAGTCTGCTTGTGTAAATTCACAGTGAGAGGTTGTTACAGGTAATCCGGGAGACTGCGGTCTACCTGATGCTAAAGTAGTTGCAGACTTAAAAGTAACTGGACTTATTCCATGAAAATGTGGCAAGAACATTTTTTAGCCCTGTTGCATGGGGCGCCTGAATGCCCCTGGTCCCTTGGCACAGACACTGGATCCTTTTGGGGAACACACACTGAAGCTGTTGTCTCAGACGATTTAATAATGGAGTCATTGAGGATCCCTCTCTGCCTCTTCCCCAAAGGATCCCTAAACAGTTAAATAATCACCCTCTGTTTGCCCCGATGATGAGTGCGGACTTCGGCCAGATGCTTATTGAAAGTCACTGTGACATTCGTGTCCAGTGGTGGCTTGTGTGGCTAAACCCACCGACACGCAGTGCTCGTCTGTGAAACCATGGGTCTGGGGCTCAGCTCTGTAGGATGCTGGCCCCGAAGGCATTGCCCGTGTTCTGAGGGAGTCACTTGCGTCTGTGACCGAAGTTAGCTGGCAGCCGCAGTGCAGGGCCTTGTGAGGAAGGCACCGCCGTGACCCCTGCAGAGATCTCTGCGGCCGGAGCCCAGGGCTGGGACGGCCCTGTGGGGGCGCGTTCTGGGCGGGTGGCCAGAACGTGACCGCGTCCGCGTCGGCCGCAGTGAATGGTTTCAGGTGCGGCTTCAATGGGAAGTTGCTTGGGATTTGGTCAGAATTTGTTTTCTTAGATCAGGGGACCTCGGCCAGAAACATGAGTGCTATTTGGGTCTCTTTCTTCCCTCTAAAATCAGCTGTTGTAAGGAAGAAGGCTGTGTGGGGCACGTAGGACGGGGCTGGGAAGCTTGTCTGTCGGGACAAGTGCCTCTGACTGTGGGCCGTGCGGTCTGGGCTGTTCGCAGCCGTGTGCCAGGGCAGCACACAGGTTTGTGGTTTGTAGCTGTAGTTTGCCGACCCTGATTTAGATGAAGTTATTTGATAAAACATGTCTCTCTTTCCTCACTTGTAGGTTTGGGGAGCTATTAGCACCCCGAGGTCTCTGAGAGTGGTATCCGGAAATCCCCGGAGCACCCGTTGCTTAGCACGATTTTGTGGTGGGGCCACACCGAGTCACCTGCTCGGAGCGTTGTCCTCCCACCAGCAGCCCTCTCCGCGCCGGGCCCGGAACCCGGGGGCGTGCTCCGGGAACACCACTGACACCTGACTTCGTGAAGAGTGTGTTTTCACTTGGAAAGGGCTTGTTTTCCTTGAGGCCTAAGGTCTTAATGAAGGGAGCTTCCTGAAGTAACAGTTGAAACAGAGGTTCCTTGTGGTCGGTCTCCGCCGACAGGTGAGGACCTGCTCCCCCTGCTCGTAAATGTTCATCTGAGAACTTTTTGCAACTTGAGCTGAGTTTTGGGCACAGAGCACACCGTGGGAGGTGCTGGCCTACTCGGCTGGGACTCGGGCGCACGACTCTGCGGAGCAGCCTGGGGGCCTGGCCAGCACAGGTAAACAGTCGGTGTCTACCTCGTGCTCGGGAGGCTGTGTGTGCGCTGGCCCCAGCCCTCACCCAGCTGTGCGTTCCTCTTCCTGGCCCTCGTTTCAACACCCCCCCCTCCCCCCCGCCTTGCAGGGGGCACAGGAGCCCTGAGTCTGCGCAGGGCTGCCAGGGCCACGGCGGGTGCAGGGGCTGTGAATTACAAGGGTGCTGGCCTCCTCGGTAGCGCCCTTCTCAGAGGAGGTGGGGGCAGCAGCGCCGGGGCCGGGAGAAGGCTCGCGGGTCCCGCCGCCCTGCCCTCGGTCCTCCTTGTCCGTGAGCAGGACCGGCAGCTTCGGCGGAGCCCTGGGGCTTGGCCGCTTTTCTGACGCTGCCCTCAGGCCGAAGTGCAGACCCTGGGATGCCTGGTCCCCGTGGGCCGCCCCCACCCCCCGGCTGGCGTGGGCCTGCCTACACCACAGGGCTTCCAGGCATTGGTGGTGCTCCTTCTGCAGACAGGTTTTGTCCTGTTTTTCCAGAGCCGGATGTCTTCTTGTGTTTAATGTTTTTATGTATTTTGAGAGCGCGAGTGCACACAAGCAGGGGACGGGCAGAGAGAGGGAGAGAATCCCAAGCAGGCTCCGCACTGTCCGCAGAAAGCTCGATTGGGTGCTCCAGCTCCCAAACTGCGAGATCGTGACCTGAGTCGAAATCGTGTGTCAGATGCTTAACTGACTGAGCCACCTTGGTGCCCCTTGTCTTTAATGTTAAGAGGGCTGATAGTCCCGGGCACAAGTCAGAAGGTGTGGACCATGACCACCGCTTCTCAGCCAGTACCCGAATTTGGTAACTTACTCTGTTTTCGTGATAAATCACAAACGTGCTCCCGAGTGTGTATATGCACACGGGAAGTTTTGCTTGTTGAGATCTTAGGCAACCTTTTAAAATGGGGGATTTGATGGAGCATCTGCAAAAGCAACTGAGCAGACTTGGTGCTTAGCTGTGTTATGGTGCAGCCGTCACACACATACGCCTAAGGGCCGCGCACCATCTGTGTATCGATAGTGGCCACTGACACGCCATCAGCGTCAGAAGTGCCCGTCAGTTGATGGTGGGATATGTTTTCCATAGACTTATGTTTGAAAACTAGGTGTGCATTTCCCCACAGAGTGAGCTGTGTTTGTTAGGTCGGTCGCCGTCGGTCATCACGCACGCAGGGGGCCTGTGGTTCGCTCAGATCCCGTGAGCGTGTGTCACTAGAGAAAGCAAATTCACCAATTTGTGTATGACTCATAAGTTTTCATTTGCTGTATTTTTATTAAAACTTGAGTTTTTAAGTTCTTCTGGGAATGGTGGGTTGATCAGGATATTAGGAAAAAATAATCACTAAATATTCAGGGGCAGACCCGGCGTTTGTGTATATTAGTGATTCTCCTTTGTGCCAGGTACTCTGCACTTGGGGAAGGGTCAGCATGGTGACCCCCCTGCTCTTCTGTGTGTGAACCTCTGGCTTTAAAACTTCAGGTTTTGCTTTAAGGATAAGCACCTTGCTCACATACTTTTGATTTTTGTAGGTCCCACATTTTCTTGCTTTATTTTATTTCATGTTTCATCTGGTCTGAGTCACTTATTTTCATAAACACCCTAGCAGTGTAGTGTCTGTGGGGCCAACGATCAGGTTGGTCAGTGGAGGAAGATCCTAATCAGCAGTGGTTTCGGTGGACATCTATCCCGTGTGGAAGCTCGCGCAGTTTCTTGTTGGCTACAGCTATCGGGTGTCATGCAGGCCGGGGGCCTTTCTGCTGGGCCCATGTGCATAAAGTCACAAGACTAATTCTGGGTCCATCAAAGCCAGAACCCTGTGAGGAGCGGCTGGGACGAATGTGAGCCTAGTGAGGGTTTTGTGTCTTAGAGGACTGTTTGAGCGCCGGGAGGGCCAAGGCGAATGACGTAGGTGCTTCCTCTTTGAATTATAATTGCAAGGCAAACAGAAAACACAAAGGATGTAACTTGCGGCGTCTTAAAGTCTGATGAGTGACCCACTCGTCATTGAGACCATGCTGAATGCCTCTTTCCTTCTCTTACAGGCGACATCACCCAAAAAGGATATGAAAAGAAGAGGTCAAAACTAATTGGAGCCTACCTGCCCCAGCCTCCGAGTATGTACCTTTCATGCATACGTAAAGCATCTACTTTTAAGAGTTAAGTGTGACGTGAAAGAGAATCTGCTGAGTGCAGACCCTTCCTCAGGCCCAGCCTGCACCAAAGTCACACTTCTGATGTGCTGGCCATGTCGAACTCTTCTGTGTGACTGCACATGTTTTGTGGATACAGAGGGACACACATGACTTTTCTATAAATGTGTGTAATAAATCTAATAGGTATTTCATCTGTAGAAGGCAAGAATATGTTGATTACTCTAAAATGCTTATTATAAACTGTAAAAATACGAACATTTGCGATGTAAACGTGACTTTTGGTTTTAGTGAGTTGAAAATTATTGCTGTTGATTATAGTTTAAACTAACGCAAGGGTTTTGTCGGTGTCATAAGGGGGTGGATCTAGAGTCTAGAAACCGAGTAACACCCTGGTTGGAATTATGAGATGGTAAAGGTTGGTTGTGTTCGGAAATGTGATTGTAAAATGCCATGGCTTCTTCCCCTGAAGTACAAAGTGTGTTTCACGTGGGGGTTTCCCATGTGGAGGTTTGTAGAATCTCTGTGCACTTGAGTTGCACTCTGCACATTTCAGGGAAAAGAAAATGCTACCAGGTTGGAGTTGCAACACATTTGTTCTGGTGGAGGTGTGGTTTGGTCAGAGGTGACCTTGAAAATCAGCTAGGCTACAGGTGTGGTTTCAATCTGACCCAAGTCCTCAAGAATAAAGGATAGCAGCCTTAATCATGAAGGTGCTTCCTGAACTCCCTAGTGTTCACTGTTGAAACATCATGTGTGAAGCCCAGTGGAGAGGTTCAGATCTGCAGGTGCACACGGCGCACAGACCCCACTCTGTCCCTCTGCTCTCCAGGCTGTGACACGTCCAGCTGGTGTTCCGTTAGCTTGGCAAGGGGCGCTTCCCACAGAAGCGTTCCAGGGAACTGAATTTGTGTGTTGAGTCTCCATTGTGTTTGTAGTTTTGTTTTGATTCTGTGTATTTTTCTTTCCTCCCTTGATATTTAAGAAGTTAATGTAAAGGTGGGCGTGTTGTGTTGGCCTGACGTAGCTAACGGGTTGGATTTTCCTGTTGTCTGGCTCATGGAAGGGAGAAGCTCTGTTCTGTTTGGTGAATTAAAAATGAATCCAATTTCTGGCTGGCTGACACCCACGTGTGAGAAGCTTTCAGAGCAGATGCGGGCAGATGGCCAGATAGTCTTCTAACAGAACCGCCAAGCTGACGACCGGCTCCGTGGCCCGTCCTTGTGAAGTCCTTTCTGCAGGAGGCGCCTCCACGTCTCGGAGGAGGGCCAGTCATGGCAGATGGGGGCTCTTGACACTGTTGGGTTTTAATTCCCATGACTTAGCAAACAGAAATGAAACAGAAGCGGTGCCGCCAGTCCCCAGCAGGCATTCTTGAGCCGTGGCGGTGCAGAGGCCGTGGCTGACCCGTGCTGGCTGGGCGTTGAGGGCGGCCCCGTGTCGCGTGGTCCTTTGGTGTTCTTTGTGCCGTTCTGCATGGGGTCGGCAGCTCTGCTCAGTGCTGTAACAAATTAAAAAAAAAAAAAACGAAAGTTTGCATTAATTAGTTTTTTTCAACTTGTTACAGCAGCGAACGGAGCTGCCGTGGTCCGGTGTAGACTGCAGCACAGTGAAGGAGCCCCGGGAAGAGCGCTGCACTCCGGCAACATCGGGGTGTGTGACATCCGAGAAGCCGCGGTCAGAGAGCGGGCGGCCAGCACCGCGGGGAACCGGCCGCTGTTTTACTTTCGCTTCGGTGAGCGCACTCCCCTGAGAGAGACCCGGGGGGGGCCTCCGGGGCCGTGCACCCCCAGCGTCGGGGACCCGAGCGCGTGCTGGCTCGGGCGGGGCTCCGGGCTCGAGCCCCAGCCCCTGGGTGAGCTCGTGTGACTTGGCGCGGGCCCCGCCGCCCCTTGGTCACAGAGCTGGTCATGGTCCCCAGACCCTGATTATCCCACTGCCTCAGGGCCCAGTTCAGAGTCTTTTCTGTGAAAATATAATCCGTGTTTTACAACCCTATTTTCACAGTTGGAGCACCATTTACAAAACAGTTGAGAAAGAAAAATGCATGATAAATCATAAAATTCTACTTGAAATGGCTGGTCTTCCACTACCCTGTGTCCCTGGTCTCAGCGAGGGAGTGCTGGGCCGCTCTGGCCCGAGCTTTGCTCGGGGACAAGGTCTACACTGTAGCACAATCCCATTTCCAAAGGGTGCCACGCCGTTAGAAAATAAGAAAACTTGTGATCACTTGAGCCAGTGATCCTAGTGTGTGTTCTCAGAGGTATTGAGCCTATTCAGAGGCGGAAGTTACTTCAGTGGGCAATATTTTTGAATATGAGAGGCCCCAAATGTGAATTGAATGCATCTTTTAGTAGAATAAGAAAATCAATGTTTCTAAGCTTTAGGTTTACCTTCAGGGTTTAATCCTAAATAAAAGCCATTATTTGAAAATCAGGAGGAAGTAAAGGGATGAATTTAATGTTGCGTTGGCCCTAGGGTCTCAGGCCTCGATCACTGCTCCTGCCCCTCTTCTCTGGGCCAGCTTGGTGACAGAGGAGCAACGTGGGTGAGTGCGTGGGGGAGTCGGCTCTAGCTGCGGGGTCCACTTCACGGTCTACGTAAGCCTCATGGCCCTGACCGCGATGAGTGGAAGAGGCATCTGCTTGGGGCTGTGGGGCCGCTGCTCTAGGGCCCGGGTCACCCCGTGAAGGGAAGGCGGGTCCACCCATGATTCTAGGCGCCGGAGACCAAGTTCCCGGTCAGTTTTGCGGTTTTCTCTGCTCATATTTGTTTCTGAGTAATTGCCTGGGTGAACAGTCATTCATTATTTGGAACCTGGGCAAGCAGCGTGGAAAGCAGAAGGTTCTCAGAGTGTTATTCCTTGGTGAACTCAGTCTGAGAAGTCATTCTCCTGGGGTAGGATCTCATGAGAAGCATCTTGTTGGTCAGGACCCTAACTTGCCCTACGTTTTTATACAAGGGGACTTGTGTTTTGATGAACAACTTTTTTTAATGTTATTTTTACTTATCAGAGAAAATATTAACACTTCTAGAAAGTATCCTAGAAATATTCCTAAGTTGGGGTTTGGGACACATAGTTCTGAATCAGAATGGCTTGTGCGGGCGTCCAACATCCGACCCCGGGGCCAGAGTCCGCCCCGACGCAGGCTACTTCCTGGTCCCATCTGCCCGGGAGGTAACTGTGTCCTTGGGGAGCAGTGTTGAGCACTACCTTAAATCCAGATGAGAAAAAGTATGCCAGAAGCTAGAAGGAAAAATGAAAATTGTGTATTTAATGAAGGGTCAGAAAGAATATATTGAAGATCATTTTCAAGGAGGAAGTCTTACTTAGGACTTACTCATTTGGTACTAGGGCTCCGTGAGTGTCCCTCCCATTCATCCCTAAACTTTATAAAACTTAAAAAACAGGAGAAAACTCCACTCTACCAGTCTCTTTAGGCACATCTTCTAATACTGAGTCTTCACTGCCCTGTCACAAAGCTGTGGGGACGTAATTCCAGTGTTACCATAAGTGGTGAAACTTTCCTCGACCAAATATAGTTCTTCTTTCTAATAACACATGCGTTAGCTGAATTTTACTTTCTTGGGGACTGTCCAGGCATATTTCCCAGCGGTGAGTGGTTTATGTGGGTCTGGTCTACTCTGTGTCCTGCCTGCTTTTCAGTTACAAGGACTTTCCATGATTGCTTGGTTGTGGAAATCTGGGCGAATTCTGCTAATGAGACCAGGGGGCTAGTCTGTCTGCTGCTTTCCTGCTCCCTGGGAATTGGCTGTGGGACCCACATAAATGGCCCTTGCAGGGGGGACCTCTCTCAGTTAGGTTGACTGTACCAGGTTTGCTGCTACTGGAGATGGCAGACGGCCACGCACAGAGTGTAATGACCGAGTCTGTCAGAAGGGCTCTGCACAGGGCCATCCCGGCCCCTCTTCAGCCTCGCGAACCTTCCTGCTGCCCAGCTCTGCCCGAAGTTCACCTGTGTCCCAGGCCGGTGCTCCGCACATGTTGGTGCCCTCTGCCTGCATCTGCGCATCGTTTGAAGCTCATGTTGAGTGTCACTTCTGCAAGGAAGTGGCGGGTTAGGACAGGCCCCTATATGACATCCTACTTCTGAAATAATTACGAACTGGTAGATGGGTGGTGGTGGTTGAATATTTGGTGATTCCACGCCCACCAGGAACAAGTAACCATCGGCATGTTGCAGACCCCTTGCTGGGGGGCAGGCCAGCTGTACAAGTACAGCCAGCAGGCCGTTGGGTCCTGCTGGCCACAGCCCACACATGGCAACATCACAGACGTGTCCAGTGGGGGGTGGTGCTCAGTGGGTGTGAGGGAGCCCAGCTGAGGGCAGAGCTGGCAGTCAGTGGTGGTGCTCAGCTCTGCGCGATGCCTCAAACATCCGGACAAGCGGGCCTGTCTCCTGTCCGTGAGCACAGCTCCATTGGATTTCCGGTTTGGGTGCATTTAAGTGTTAAGGGTGACACGTAGTGCTCTCATTGTTTCCATAGCTCAGTGGTTAAAGAGTAACGTAATTCGGGGCCTCTGCACACCAGTCGGTTGAATTGTGTTTTTATCATTATCGTGAATCCTGGATTTCAGCTCAACAACCTTCAGACTCCCCGACCTGATGAGAGGCCCGCATGGAGGCTGCTGGATCTGAAACCTAGTTGAGAAGTTGTCTGCTGTGTTTGCAGGCTTGCGCAGGAGTCTCCTGCAAGGGGCAGAGCTCACAGCTTGTGAACTGTGCGCTTCAGAGTCTGACAGAAGATGAACTTTCTCGTCCTGTGCTGAAGGGCACTGGAGTGTGGTGCCATTGTCTTCCAGATTCAGAGGTCTGAGCGTGCCGGTGCTGTGATCCCCCCGAGACGGGCCGGCCGGTTCTGGTCCTTGCGTGAACAGCCACCATGCTGTTCTGGTGCCCAGTGCACGATTTGGTCCATCTCTTCTTTCTAAAGTGCAGCCTTTGGTCCGGAAGCCACGTTTGCCTGTCCCAACCTGGGCTTTAGGACATGAGCCTGTCCCTGGGACCTCCTCAGCCGAGCCATGCCGTGCCATTTGTTCACGCTGGGTGGGGTGTAAGCTGCAAGGTTAACTTGCAGAGGAAACAAATAGGTGTGTAAATCAGGTTGACAGTCTGACTTAGCATGAAGTCTTTCCAGATTGACTTGCTGTAGGAAATGAGTTTTCCTCAGCTAGAGGTAAACTACCTGTGTCTTGGGGAAGCCACCCATGGTCGTGATCTGGGTACACAATTTGCTGCTGTCATTTGCCCGAGAAGTACTCTTGTTTTGTCACACACAGCTCTGGTTTGGTCAGGTGGACTTCCCATTATGTTGCGTGGTGTTTTGCCACACAGGTTCTTCCTCCCTGAAATCAGTGGCCACAGCAGCGCGGCGGCCCCTGGACTTGAGCAGGGCTGGCAGCGGGATCTCTGATCATCCACCCCGGCAGCGGGAGCCGTGGCCACTCTGGACCTGGCTCGTCTGGGCGTGTGCGCAGAGCCTGTGAGGTGTCAGGAACGCAGATATTTGAAGCCCTGCTCCTGACGTCACACGCTCCGTCCTTTCTGAACTTCTCTGACTAATGAGCAGAGACCGAAAGTTTGGTCGCACTTAAAATTCTCTAACATTCCAGATCTTTTGCTCTTTTCCACATTATGATCTCTAATCAAATTAAAACACGTCAACAAGAATATCGTAGCAAAGTTACACTGATTTTTGGCAAGGACTTCTGTTTTGAGAGGTAGAAACAGAAGTGGCAGAAACACAAGATCCGGGCTGACAGGGTAGACTTTCTGCCTTTCTGTGCTGTGTTCTCATCTGAGTGCGTACAAATCAGATGTAGTAAATGTCTTTATCTGTATGCACCTTGATTGTGCTGCTTATTTTCTGGCAAAGGCTTGATTGCACTTGTTTTAGAAGTAAGTGCGGTTTTTGAGAGGATAATTAGGTACTAGAAGAGTAGGGGACAATCCAGAAATTGCTTCTGTACAGACTTGAAATCTGGAAAAGCCCTCCGCAGATTTGCCACGCTCCTGAAGCAGGACGTGCATATGTCAGGCCCGTGGATGCAGTGGGCTCTGCCAGGCACTGGGACCCGCAGGCACTGTCTGCCGGGGGGCAGGACCAGAGAGTGTGTGTTCCAGCAAGGGTCCTGGGGTGTGTCCCTCACAGGCTACCGTGACCGTGTCTGCACCCCAACGTTCATGGGAGCTGAGGTAGTGGCCGCGGGACTTGTCTAGTTCCACGTGTCGTAAGAATCAGACCAAAGTCTGGATCAAGGTCTTTTGGTTTTGAATCCCACATACATTTTTCCTCAAGTCATCTTCTGTGTATCTTTCATGATTTCTTTTGAAAATTTGTTGAAAACCAAGATCTCTCACTATATTTCCCTTGCTGTCTGATAAAATCTTGATGTTTTCTGGAACATCTGCCATCCTGAATGACCCCGTGTTGTCTACACCACAGGTCTCATGGCCTGTGCCACATGGTACATCAAAGTACTGGAGCCCCTATGGCCATATTTCTGGTTACCGTGGGTATTTTTGTGGTTTCCAGTGTCTGGTTCCTGTGGTGGTGATGAACTCATTGCATGTATTTGAGGGTCTGGAATCAGTGGATTGTTG
Organism: Proteles cristata cristata; assembly: GCA_017311185.1. Taxonomy (NCBI): domain Eukaryota; kingdom Metazoa; phylum Chordata; class Mammalia; order Carnivora; family Hyaenidae; genus Proteles; species Proteles cristata. The sequence goes on from JAESUZ010003248.1 coordinate 48,607, forward strand.
AAGTGACAGAACCGTGTTGTCAGAAATTTTCTTCAGTGAGTCCTTTGTTCATCACGTGTAAGAAGTGGTGCGGCTGAAGTCAGGGGCCCGTGTCCCTCTCTCCCAGCCTGGCTGTCTCCGTCCTAGGCTCCTGGGATTCCTTCCTCTGATGAGTCATACTTGGTGTCCCTTTGCAGCTCTCGAGGAAAACCGAAATCCCACGGTCTTATCTGAAGCCTTGCAGGAGCCTCACGAGGCCCTGCATGTGCCGTGAAATGTCCCGTGATGGTGCAGGAACACCACTGAGCCCCCCTGTGGGCCAGGGGCCATTCGGCCCTGGGAGGAGATGAGCGCACAGACATCTTAGCTCCTGACTGTGGCCTCCCGAGTAAGAGGACAGAGACCACAATGTTGTCAGACGACCTCACAGCTGTCGGCGGCCTGGATTTCACTCCCGGGCAGCAGTGTGTCCTGAGAAGATCCCTGGTGGACGAGTCGTCTGCCAGTGAGATCACAAAGGCACTTCTTGGTGGCTTCAAGGTACCAACTAGATTCACCCGTGACCGATGGTTACCATATGGGAAGCACAGCCCCGAGCAGCAGCACACGGCCTCTGCCACGAGGACCTGGCCACCAGAGTGTTGTTCTGAGCCCAGGGCACTGGGAGGGGTCGCCCATCTCAAGGGAAGGGGCAGCTACCTGAGAACATTCATGTGCTACTTGAGAGTGACGTCGCCGTGTACAGATGGGAAACTGAAGCTCAGGGTCACAGTGGTGGGTGTCTGAGAGGATGTTGTCCCTGGTGCTTAGTAAGTGTCGGGGAGATAGTTCCTCTCCATCACCATCATGTTTTTGCCTGAGAAGAATTAATTTCCCGCCTGCAATTTGTATGTTTCTGGAGGGTTACCCTGCCTCCCATGAGAGGGCTCACCTTCCAGGGACGTCGCTCTGATGCGACTCACACACCCTGTTGTAGGCACTCTGGTCGTCCTGTGCTTTCCCCAAGAGCTGGTTTCCAGTTGTGGTATGACGTGGGTCCTCGGCTTGCTGTGTGCTGAGCTCTGTGTGTTTGAGTACTGACTCGTGTACTCATGTTACTTTACGTACCCAATGGGAGGGACCCTCAGTTATTACCCCTGGGTCCTCCTGTGGCGACAGGTTGGAAATTGTGATCTGCAGTTGCAGATTTGACTTCTGGCCCCCTCTCGCCAAACATACCTCCACACTACTTCAGATTTCATTCGCAGTGAGGTCAGATAAAAATTAGGGATGGAAACGTGCACACTACACTGATATTTGTTTATTCTTAAATGTTCTGTTGCCAGTGACCTGTTGAAGCTATCTCCTTTTATCAAATTAACTAATTTCTTTTAAAACTTGTGCTGTAAGCTGTGAACTTCGGCCTGTGAAGTTAAATGTGCACTGTTTGCATGTGAAATTGGCGGAGGACAGACGTGTGCCTCCCTGGACAGGTGGGCACCCGTCTGTGTGCCTTGACTGTGTTTCCCACCTGCGGACTGGGGAGGGGGAAGGTTAATTAATGTAATTCCAGGAAGCATGTTGGAACGCACCAGGTCTGTAGCAGGGCTGACATTGAAGCCACACTTGAACATGCACATAAACGGGCACTCTGAGCTCAGCAGCTTGAATGTGCACGTTTAGCTCTGCTTCCCAGAACTGCTCAAGATGTCTGTAAACGGAGGAAGTGTCATCCACAGGACAGAAGAGTGGGGGAGACGGTGACAAGATTTTACCATCTGTGGGGGTGATGACTGGGGTGCCCAGTTTAGGGGGGAAGGTGGCAAGTAGCAGCACTGGTTTCATGGGCACCACGGGGGGGTAGACTTGGCGCCTCAGAAACATGTGATCCATGTCTTCTCCCCTCCCCCAGAGGTGTCTCTTCTCTGGAGAAGTGGAACTGAGAGCCTCTAGACTTGGGGTACCAGGCAGTGCTGAACCCGAGCGTGCGCCCTAGAGGGTAAGAACAGCTCCAGCCCCGAGTGACAAACGCTCCTGTGTTGACTCACAAGACAGGACTGGAGGTTCTTCTTTGGGTAACGGAACAGCTCAGATAAAGATCTGCAGGGAGATACGGTGATAACCTCACCTTAGGAGGAAGACACAGGCTTGCAGCTCTTTCGACGGCAGTAGAGAAAAAATTGTGAAAGTAGACAAAAGAGCAAAGAAAAAAACAGATTTTTCATATACCTTCAGAATGATATTGAACTTCTTAAGAACAGTACTTGACATGAGAGGTAATGAATGTACATAACTTTAAAACTTGTTTTAATGTATGCTTATCTTTGAGAGAGAGATAGAGCATGTGAGCAGGTGAGGGGCAGAGAGAGAGGGAGACACAGAATCTGAAGCAGCTCCAGGCTCCGAGCTGTCAGCACAGAGCCTGATACGGGGCTCGAACTCAAGAACCGTGAGGTCATGACCTGAGCCAAAGTTGGAGGCTTAACCAGCTGAACCACCCAGGTGCTCCCACATAAATTTTAAATAAATCTGTTTATACACATTTTCAAGATTTTAAATTTATACATAATTTTGCTTAGTCTCACAGGCAAAAGCAAGTTCTGGGGGTGAGGGTGCTCCCTGGTGCTTCAGCAGGTGGGGACCAGCCAGCCTGCATTAGCTCAGGAGGGGTCAGCAGGAGGGTCTCAAAGGAAAAAGAAAATGAAACTAAGACTGTTACCAGGTTATCAGTGATTGCCCATAGCAGGGAATGCATTGGAAAGGTTTTTCATTTCTGTTGGGATATTTTGAAGGGTTTAACAAGAGGTACATTGAAAATCAACATGATGGAACCCAAAGATACAAATATTAACCCCAGAATAATAAAAGCATGTAAGATAGAAGGGTATTCGCAGCACACTGTTGCTGACTCATGATCCTACTAATGGTATAGTGATGGCCACACTGGTGTGCAGAAGCCATGTATTGTCTAAAATGGGTAATTAAGAGGGATTGTTAAATCCATGCTTATAAGTATGAATGTAAATCCCACCACTTTTCATTATGACTTAATAGTACTCCTTGATTTTATAAATTCTGTGTATCTGTTTAATGAGGATCCAGAGTATTTTTTTTTTAAAGATGATTCGCAGACTGTAACTGGATGAGGTTTGGTAGCTGTGAACTGTTGTGTTGTCAAGAAGTGTGAGTACACCTGCTAGACGGAGAGCTCACAGGAGCTCAGCAGGTGACCGGAGTGGGTGTCTTCGGCACAGCGCTTACAGTTACCCGTACAGCTAGTCTGCAGTGAGTCAACCTAACCTGTCAGTAGCCACAACATGCCGCCGGGAATTGAGGTGCGGCAGGACGTGCAAGTGTTGATATCAGGGTCGGAGTTCAAGCTTCACGCTGGGTGTAGAGCCTACTTCAAGAAAGAAGACTTGGGGTGCAGAAATCACCAGCATGAGAGGGTATTAAATCCCTGGTGTAAATAACTAATGGAGCCACCATGGAAGACCAGGAACTAAATAGTCTCTGGTGAGGTTGCTGTCTCTGGCTTACTTTCTCTGTCAGGGTTTGCTGGTCCTCTTCTGAAGAAGGAACAATTACTGTTTGATGCTCAGCACTCAGGATGTCTTTACTCCTGAGCTGTAATGATGAAATCTTTCTCACCGTACTTAGTTTTATCTAGATTGTGTTTCTTGCTGCTCTAGTTCCTAACTATAACAGGTATCTTGGTTGCCAGATTTAGGTCAGTCTTTGTACCTATCAGGTCATTTTTATCTGACTATTTTATCATTTTAGGTAATTCATCAAAGCATATTGAAATAAAAAATTTTCAGTTCACATCAAATGGAATAAAATCTCAGAGTTAGAAATTTTGAATGAACAAAGACGAGCATTTATGCTCAGTCCTGGTACCTGAATTGTATTGTTAACATATCCTATAAAATTATTTCATAGGTAACTAAAATGATAAACATTTCCTCAAGAATTGATATAACCTTTTCTATATGTATATTACATAAAGAGGATCACAACTTGATTTGTTGGGCTCTGTTTTTCTTCCCCATGTTCTAGAAACTTCAGTCTCTTCACATGACCTAATAGATGTTTGTGCTTTAAGGGAGGCTATGCTGGTGTCTGAAGGCTGTGGCGTTGCGGCGTGAGCCTGCCCAGGACACTTCTCCCTTTCCTGTCCACTGTCCGTGACATCCCCAGCCCTGCCCCCTGCCCCCACGTCCTTGTGTGCTCTAGCCTGGCTGTAGGCATGCAGTGAGTCAGGGCTGGAGTCTACCAAGTGATTTACTCTGTGAAGTGAATGAGCTTTGGCTGCCAAGTAAAGCCTTCTCTTACTTTGCTGTTTCCCTTAACGCAGGGGTGGATCAAGCTTTGCCTCCTGAGCGCCGGGCTCCGGTCACTCCTGCCTCTTCCACTCGCTATCACCGCCGCAGGTCCTCAGGGTCACGAGATGAACGCTATCGGTCGGGTAAGGTACCACGCGGCCATGAGGTCACTGACCCCCTAGTCTGTGATGTGATGGTGAAATGGACAGGTGGATGCATGTCTGCAGCAGCTGTGTGGTGATCAGGCGGAAGTGCGGTGTGTTTGAATATCCTTTGGTTGGTTGTGTGATCATGGCTGGTGACATCCTACGTCATAAACAAATATACCCTCAGGAGTACACATTAAAACTCAGTAAAAAGTGACTCTTTACATTCTTAGAGATACCATCTGCTATTTAGAAATTCATAACAATTGAACAGTAATCTCCCAGGAGCCAAATTTTGCTTTTTTTAGGTGTTACTATTCAGCAATTTGGTTTTACTTTTTATTATCTTGGTTGCTGGTATAAGTATTTGCCTTTTAACCTCAGGATTTCTGTTTTTCAAGTAGTTTTCAAAAAAGAACAATTCTTAAACTTTCCTATGTTCTCTGTTATTTCCTTTGTGTTTTTTGGGGCTGTGTCTTGGTAATTCCGTTCTGTTACAGCCATCGCCTCAGTTTGGCTGGCTTGTATTTCTTCCATTAATTTGGCATCAGAAAACTTGTACGGTGATGAATTTTTAATTATGTTTTAAGAGATTTTTTTCCCCAACATCTATATTAAAGTTGCTTTTTCCTGCTTCCCTAACTACAGTTTTTAAGGAAAATTATAAGTAAGTGTCATTGTTCATTGCCACATGTGGATTGCTAATGATAACAGTCAAAAGATGTTGTTTCTGCCTTACTCCTATTTACTATTTAGCACAACACTTTCACAGGCTCTGTCTCCTGTGGTTTTTATAACCAACAGGTGACATACTTCTCCTTCATGTTGGAGAAGAGGAAGCTGAGGATATGGCACAAGGCAGCTCAGGCACTTCACCCCAGGGCCGGGCTGGTCAACCACACAAGGCTCTCAGTTCTGTTTCACATCTCGTTCCAGTAGTGGGGGTGACAGGATGGACCCCCCCTCCTTTCCTATAAGGAGCCGTCTCCCTGACATCCTGGCTGGGCTTCTTCCCAGGAGGGAGGAAGGGGTCGGGCAGATGTTATGACATCAGGGGTCATCATCTGTGGAAGAAGATTGGGCTTGAAAGGCAGCCAAGGCCGAGGGCTGCCTGTTTGCCCCACGCTCCCCGGGTGCCTTGGTGTGGGGATGGAATGAAGCAGCAGCTGGTTCTCAACTTCACCTTTTGTTTCCCAGAGATGTTCGAACAGCCAGCACGTATCAGGAGTCCATCCTCATTCAGGTGTCACAGGCCTTTTTCAAGTAGTTGAGGGGTAGAGACATGCACACACGTGCTGTCAACCCTGTGAAAAGCTTCCGCTACCTCACGGTCTTGATGCTACTACATTAGTACTTTATGTGTGTGTACACATGGTCATACGTACAGTAAGCACAAGTACGGACACGTAAACACACAGTCACGTGTATGGTAGACTCACAGGTATAGACACCCATGTATACACACACTGTCACATATACAGTAGACACACAGGTACTGACACCTAGATGCATACAAAGTCACAGGTATAGTGGACACAGGTGCCTACTTAGACATGCATGCAAACACATGTTTGTGCACACACAGCCCCGTTTTGGACACACATACGTAGATACATATGTAGACACATGACCACACAGTAGACACGGGTACCTATATAGATACACATGCATACACACACCAATGTACATATAACCCCATAAAATAAACACATATATAGATACACATGTAAACACACAGACTCACATATAGACACATAGGTACACGGGCACATGTGTAGACACACAAACGTAACCATGTAGACACATAGGTACACACATAGACACGTGTAGGCACAAGTGTAGAACTGTACACATAGACACATGCGTAGACATACATGTGGACACTGACACAGACCCACGTAGATGTGCAGACACAGGTGGACATGCAGACGCATGCACATGTAGACACACGTTTTCTGTCACTGGCATCTTCAGTTCTCAGACTAGTCAAGTGTTCTTTTTTCCATTTTCTAGTTGAGAAGCCAGAAGTTCAGGGAGGTACGTGATTGTTAATGATAGCCCTGTGAATAGCTCATCAAAACAGGATGCAAGTGTAGCTTTGTCTGGTCTGTTATCTGGCTTCATACCACATAGAAAACTGCAACTTCTCTTGTTCTCTAAGCTCTAACTTTGTGTTAAATTTGTTTTTAATTTTGATGGAAATTAGGACCTAGCACAGTCTGTTTCCTATGTTACCTCTCTTTCCTAATAAGGAGGGGTGGGGATGTTAACCCTGACTTTACCTGGCCTTTGCTAAGGTATATTTTCCCAGACCTCCTGGCTATTGTAGGAGACAGGCCAGGTGCTGGTTGCCTGATGGTTTTTCTTTTCAAGGAGAAAAGAAAACCTCTCTCATTGTCAGAGAGGTTAACACAGTAGGAAACGGCGCTGTCTTAGCTTCAGGTGCATCTCCATGAGCCTGTGGAGGAGAGTGGGGTAGATGTGGGAGGGAAGCGCAGGCGGAGGGAGGAAACCACCTCTCTCCATCCAGCGCACCTGCAGCCCTCCTTCAGCACCTCGGCTCCCAGCGGACAGCGTCCCCGTGAGGTGGTGGATGCGGGAACACCTGGCACGCTTGGGGTCTGTCCTTCCCAGTTAGAACTCAGACTCAGGGGTGAGCTCAGGGCTCAGCCTGCTTTGGGCAGGGGAGCTCACAGTCCAAAGGCAGGGCTGGACCAGTGGCCCAGTGTTAGCGGGTGACACTGCTCTGTGTTCCTGTAACTTCTGTCGCTCTGCGAGTAAGATTTGCATCTGCCGTGTGTGCGCTCTGGGTTCGCATCATTCCCTGGTCTTTCACATCATCCTCTTTCTGCAGCCATGCTGGCTTCTGGATGTTTCTTGAGCACCTGATTGCTATGGGGCCTTTTCGCTCCCTGCTCCTCCTGCCTAGAATGTTCTCTCATGTATGCACATTGCTTGTTACTTTTCCATCAGGTCTCTGCTCAACGGGTTACTGCTTTTGTGAGGCATTCCCCGACCACCCTGTTAAAATGGTATATGACACGGTGTCACCTTGTCTTCAGTCCCTACCCGTCCCCTCCTGATTTCACGTGTGTCCATTGAGTTACCACTGCCAACACTATCAGCCATCTGTCTGCCTGCCTGTCACCTGTCCATCTATCAGTCATTTCGGTATCTACATTTGTAATCTGTGTGCCAGCCTATCCGTCTGTCTGTCTACCATGGGAATGTGAGGCTCACAAAGACCAGGGGTCTTTTTTGTTTATGTTTGTATGGCAAGCATCTAAAATGGTGCCTAGTTAATAGTTGTGGAAGGAAGGGAGGTGAAGGAGGGAGCATAGTGCATTTGGGAAAAAGAAATTAGGTGGGATGGGCCAGATTTTGTGTACTGTGCCTGAGGACTTGGCGCTATCCTGAAGATGACTGGGTACTCCTTGAAGACTATGCAGAGGCCCAAGTGGAGAGGGTTTAGGGTTTGGGGAGGACTTTGGTAGCATATGGCCTATGGATTACACGTGGAGGAATTGGAAAAACCCTGAGATTGATGTACATTTAGGAGAGGAGGCCATGCCAGTGAGATCTGACATCTGTTTAGAAGGTGGCAGTAACAGGACCTTGAGGCTTGGTCGGCGCAGGGGCGTGTGAGGCGAGGACTCCTGGTGACTGGTGCATGTGTAGGCCATCAGCTGTGTGCGAGATGGTCTCCAGTTCTGCTTTAGACGATTAAGGTTTTTGTAGGTTAAAAATGGTGGGATTTGTCCTGCTTTTCACTTATTGTGTAGAGAATACTATGAAAATGTTATTCCTTATAGACTTTTAATTTTTTAAAATTCATACTACTGTCAATTTTGAATAAATAATGACTGATTAATTTACATATAAGGGAATCCTGTCCACCGGCTCTGCACGTGCTTGTGAACCTCAGCGGTGTTTCATCAGGGCTGTCACGTCCTGTGACCCACACAGAGCACCTCCCTAGGGTCCTGTGGTGGCCATCCTGGAGGAGTGCTCCTGGGCGCTCGTGGGGCCCTGACTCAGCCCGTTTGATTGTCTCACTCATGCCCTTATTCTCGGCTGTTTCCTGTTGTTAAAATAGATTAGTCATGAATTTTCTTAATTTAGACATTTCACTAATATACTGTAAGTTACTTTTTCTTACAGCGTATGTTCACGTATCATTTTTTAAAGTACAATATGAAACCTTAAGAGCTTACTGTAGTCTGTTGCCAGTGTACAGGTGTCAGGATTTTCTGGTTTGTGTTTTCCTGAGCCAGCATGGAAGATTTAAGATGCTAGAAAGGAAGAGTTCTGTGGCCCTCAGGAGATTTTGTTTTCTAAAATTCTTGGGCCACTCAGCTTGCAGTAGAGGTACTTTGGATGCTTCAGTGATCAAATTACATCAGCCAAGAAGTAATTCTATTATCTCATAGATAATTGCCCTAATTAACAATCAATCCAGTCAGCCATAGAGCCTCACATTTAATCTCTCTTGGCTATACTTTTCCATTTCATTTCCAAACCCATGGTCTTCCATTGTGATGAAGCCCTACTGGAATTCGTTGTAATAGTGTGCACCTCTCCTCTTTTTTAAGTAACTTTATTTGGAAACTTCAATTTGATTTGGAAAGTGAATAAATGCATGAATGAAGAAACACATTTCCTGAGTTCCTAGAAAATGTCAAATTCTGTATTAGGAATTCTGTTACTTTTACTGGATAAGTCTAGGTTAGAGCTTCAAGGGAGTCTAGCTGTTTTTTACACCCATTTCCCCCAACCAGAAGTCCTAGAAAAGAAAACTTGGAGGTTTGTATTGTTTCTCTTTCTACCAGGACCAACTATGATACATTAAACAAACTTGGAGCAAACAACTTCTTAATACAGTATGTTTAAAATGATTATTTTGTCTTGTGGTGAGCTGACACCCAGCTTTAAAAAGCACATCCTGGTTCATATGTGTGCACGGACCAGAGCGGCTGCCTTCCGGGGGCCTGCACTCACTCCAGCTGAAACCCCGCGGAGCCCTGTCTCACTCCTGCATAGCAGACTCAGACGGGTCCAGGGACCCAGGGGCACCCTGACACCCTCCAGGGATATCTGTGAGGTCAGACCCTTCCCGGAGTAATACCAACCCATGATTTGCTGTATTCACGCTCATCCTCTCCTGATTGTACGTGATTTTCCTGAGGCTGCTGGACGTGGGCTGCATTGTGATAGTTGGTGCAGATGGTGATTGTGAAATCATGCATTTTACAAAGTTTTTCAGTTTACTTTCTAATATAGTAAACATCAAGGCATCAGTCCTGTATACAAAAGCTTGTAAAGTGTTTTCACCCCTTTTTAATAGTTTAAAAACATTCTTTGGGTCCAAGAGTTTGTGAACCACTGCTGTGTGATTGGTGAAAATGAAATTCTTCTTTGAGACTTGAGAGGTAGTATGAGCTACAAACTCGTACATGCGAACCCGTCCCTGAGGCTGGCTCTGCTCTGCTGGCGGTTTACAGTGTGACTCAACGCCAGTGTTCAGTCGCTGGCATCCTGGCGCCCGTTCAGCATGTGTGCAGAGCGTTTGCTGTGCCCTCTCAGTGAGACCAGAATACACAACACACTGTATTTGCTTCCGCAGAGTGTGTTTGCCCTGTAGTGTGCTTCCTTCCTTGACATTTAATTTCCTATGTGGAGAAGATCCCCTTCTCTAGTCAGTTTGAATTCACTGATTTTAATATGCTTCCTGATTCTGAAATCTGATTCTGTCTGAACTAAATTTTTTCATTATTTATTATAAATCAGAAAGAACGTATTTTGTTATAGTAGAGTAAGAGTAGAAGGCACTAAATCAGACTGCATACCTGGCTGTGTATTCCCCGTGAAAAACAGTCTCAGCTGTGTCCAGCTGCACCATTCAGTGTGGTAGCCAGTACCCACATGGGACCTTTTAAATCTAAGTTAATTAAAATTAAATTTGAAATTCTGTTCTCCTGCTTCGCCAGCCACATTTAAGACCAGCGGCTGCTGCACTGGGCAGTGCAGGCATGGAAAGCTGGCACAGCAGAAGGCGTCATCCCACGGAGCCACGCTAGAACCACAGCTATGAGAGACTTGGAAGACAGAAGATGTGGTTGAAAACAGACCATAAAGGGCCATTTGTCCAAACTAATGAAAATAAACTCATTTTTGATGTCTGGTCCAAGTCATTTAAACAGAAAATGACACAGTCGGATTTGTATGGGAAATGTCAGTATGTAGCAGGTAGCGTGGGATAGATTGGTTGGAATGGGGTGGGTTCCTGGTCGACAGCAGGGAGACATTGAGGCTGTTGTATTTCAGGTGAAGAAATAGTCGAAATTTGTGGGGTACGCCGAAGTGTTACTTAGAAATTGATAGCCTAAAATATTTACATTAGGTGATATGAGATCTGGACAGTGAAGACATAAAGATTTAACTTAAGTTGGAAAAGGAAAATTGAGTGAGTCTCCCAGAAGGAGAAATGAGAAATATGAGAACACGGTGCAGCAGAGGAAACCGTTCTGGCTTCTGTGCCGGCCTGCAGGGGAGGCGTGGACTCTCCACATGGGTCCGTAGGAGAAGGAAGCTGAGCAAATGGAAAACCAGCAGCCCCTATTCAGCAAACTGAGTCATTGGGAAACCACAGCCCCCAAAACGGGGGGTGGGTAATGGAAGCATAGAGGTGGACAACCTAGAAAGAATGGAAAGGCAGTGCTAGAACTTAGAGACACACCTGTAACAGAAACGATGAACGGGCTCGTCACTAGACTGCAAGCGCTGAGGTCAGAAACTCAGATCTACACAAAGGAAGAATGGTAAAGAAGGGTTACGTGAAGATGAAATAGACTCTGTTATTTTTAGAAGTCTTTTTTTTTTTTTTTTTTTACTAATAGTTTATTGTCAAATTAGTTTCCACATAACACCCAGTGCTCATCCCCACAAGTGTCCTCCTCCATGCCCATCCCCCTCCCCCCCACATCCATCAGTCCTCAGTTTTTGTCAGCATTCAAGAGTCTCTCATGGTTTGCCTCTCTCCCTTTCCCCCACCATTTCCCCCTTCTTCTCCCCTTGTTCCTCCGTCAAGTTCCTCCTAATCCTCCTATACGTGCAAACATATGGTATTTGTCCTTCTCTGCCTGACTTATTTCGCTCAGCATAACACCCTCAAGGTCCATCCATGTTGCTACACAGGCCAGATTTCATTCTTTCTCATTGCCATGGAGTATTCCATCGTGTAGATGAACCACATCTTCTTGATCCATTCGTCCGTTGATGGACACTTAGGCTCTTTCCATGTTTTGGCTACTGTGGAGAGTGCTGCTATGAACATTGGGGTCCATGTGCCCTTGTGCATCAGCACTCCTGTATCCCTTGGGTAAATTCCTAGCAGGGTTATTGCTGGATCCTAGGGGAGTTCTACTGTTAGTTTCCTGAGGAACCTCCACACTGTTTTCCAGAGGGGCTGTACCAGTTTACATTCCCACCAACAGTGTAGGAGGGTGCCCGTGTCTCCACATCCTCGCCAGCATCTAGAGTTCTCTGATTTGCTCCTTTTAGCCACTCTGACTGGCGTGAGGTGGTATCTCAGTGTGGTTTTGATTTGTATTTCCCTGATGAGGAGGGACGCTGAGCATCGTTTCATGTGTCTGTTGGCCATCTGGATGCCCTCTTTGGAGAAGTGTCTGTTCATATCTTCTGCCCATTTCTTCACTGGGTTGTTTGTTTTTCGGGTGTGGAGTTTGGTGAGTTCCTTATAGATTCTGGATATTAACCCTTTATCTGATATGTCATTTGCAACTATCTTTTCCCATTCCGTTGGTTGCCTGTTAGTTTTGTGGGTTGTTTCCTTTGCTGTGCAGAAGCTTTTAATCTTGATGAGGTCCCAATCATTTATTTTTGCTCTTGATTCCCTTGCTTTTGGGGATGTGTCAAGTAAGAAGTTGCTGCGGTGGAGGTCAAGGAGGTTGTTTCCTGCTTTCTCCTCTAGGGTGTTGATAGTTTCCTGTCTCACGTTCAGGTCCTTTATCCATTTTGAGTTTATTTTTGTGCATGGTGTGAGAAAATGATCTAGTTTCATTCTTCTGCATGTTGCTGTCCAGTTCTCCCAACACCATCTGTTAAAAAGGCTGTCTTTTTTCCATCGGATATTCTTTCCTGCTTTGTCAAAGATCAGTTGGCTGTATACTTTTGGGTCCAGTTCTGAGTTCTCAATTGTGTTCCATTGGTCTATGTGTCTGTTTTTGTGCCAATACCATACTGTCTTGATGATGACGACAGCTTTGTAGTAGAGGTTAAAGTCTGGGATGGTGATCCCTCCCGTTTTGGTTTTATTTTTCAGTATTACTTTGGCTGTTTGGGGTCTTTTGTGGTTCCATACAAATTTTAGGATAGTTTGTTCTAGTTTTGAGAAGTATGCTGGTGCAATTTTGATTGGAATTGCACTGAATGTGTAGATTGCTTTGGGTAGTAATGACATCTTAACTATATTTATTCTTCCTGTCCATGAGCATGGAATGTTTTTCCATTTCTCTGTGTCTTCTTCAATTTCCTTCATAAGTTTTCTGTAGTTTTCATCATACAGATCTCTTGTATCCTTGGTTAGGTTTATTCCTAGGTACTTTGTGGTTTTTTGTGCAATTGTGAATGGGATCAGTTTTTTTGATTTCTCTTTCTGTTGCTTCATTGTTGGTGTATAAAAATGCAACCGATTTATGTACGTTGATTTTGTACCCTGCAACTTGGCTGAATTCTTGGATCAGTTCTAGTAGGCTTCTGGTGGAGCCTGCCGGGTTTTCGATGTAGAGTATCATGTCGTCTGCGAAGAGTGAAAGCTGAACTTCCTCTTTGCCAATTCTGGTGCCTTTGATTTCCTTTTGTTTGATGGCTGTAGCTGGGACTTCCAGCACTATGTTAAACAGCCGTGGTGAGAGTGGACATCCCTGTCTTGCTCCTGATCTCAGGGGGAAAGCTCTCAGTTTTTCCCCATTGAGGATGATGTTAGCTGAGGGCTTCTCATAGATGGCTTTTATGTAGTTTAAGTAGGTTCCTTCTATCCCGACTTTCTCTAGAGTCTTTATTTTTAGAAGTCTTAATCTTACAGATTAAAGTCTGTTCACAGTAACAATAGGAGCAATGTTTTGAGTGCAAATGCACTAGTGACACGAATGGTAGTGATGTTGCAGGAGGAGGAACTGAGGATACTCTGTTATGAAGCATCTGTACCCCCCGTGAAGTTTTGTAGTGCTATTTGAAAACGGACTTGGATTATTTATAAATGCATACTGTGACTTTAAGGGCAGCCACTTAAAGTAAAATAATGAAGTATAATTGATATGCTGAGAGAGGAGTAAAAGTCAGATCATATACAACATTCAATTAAAACTTAGAAAAGGCAGAAAAGAGTTGAAAGACAAAGAATAAAGTGCAATACATAGGTGAAAGTAACAGAGTTGTTAAATAATAGTCCAGACATACATGTCACTTTAAATGTCATTGACCTGCATTTTCCAATACACCTTCAGAGTAGACAGAAAACACATCCCATCATATGTGGTCTATAAGAAATGCCCTTTAAATATAAAGACACAGGTTAAAAGTGACGACATGGAGAAAGATATACCATACTAACAGTAAGATTTTTTTAATGTTTTTTTTAATTTTTGAGAGAGAACAAGTGGGTGAGGGGCAGAGAGAGGGGACAGAGGATCTGAAGCAGGCCTTGTGCTGTCAGCAGAGAGCCCACTGTGGGGCTTGAATTCAACCAGCTGTGAGATCATGACCTGAGCCCAAGTCAGATGCTCAACCGACTGAGCAACCCAGGTAGCCTGCATGCTAACACTAATTTTAAAAAAGCTAGAATAGTTACATATTCTTTAAAAAAAATTTTTTTTAATGTTTTATTTATTTCTAGGAGAGAGAGAGAGAGAGCGTGAGCAGGGGAGGGTCAGAGAGAGAGGGAGTCACAGACTCTGAAACACGCTCCAGGCTCTGAGCTGGCAGTCAGCACAGAGCCCGACGCGGGGCTCGAACCCGCAAACCGTGAGATCACGACCTAAGCGAAAGTCGGACGCTTAACCGACTAAGCCACCCAGGCGCCCCAGGAATAGCTACATATTAAGTAACTGACTTAAGAGCAAGAAAAGTTATTAGGGATTACATATCATAAAGGAGTTGATTCTCTCAGAAGACGTAATTCTTTATGTGTACGCCTAACAAAACCTCACAATACATGAGGCAAGAGCCATAAGTCTGCAGATAAAAATAGACATAAATGGGCATAAATAGACAAATCCATGGTTACAGTGGAGACTGGCATGTCGGTATCAGTGATGGACAGACCTAGCGGCAGCAATTCAGTGAGGACATAGTTGAACTGAAGAGTTCCATGGAGTCAGCTGGATTCAGTTGATGTTTATAGGGTATTCCATGCAACAACAGCAGAGCACATCGCCAAGCTCACACACAACAGTCACCAAAATAGACCACATTCTGGGCCATACAACACACCTTGAATCGAAAGGAACAGTAATAAAAATATGCTTTCAGACCCCAGTGGACTTATCCTAAGAATTCATGACCGATAATGGGAGACCTCCCACGTTCTTGCAGAGTAGGCAGCATGTTTCTGAATAATACACAGATCAAAGAAGCCTAAGACATTTTTAAAATGTTTTGAACCAGAAAAAATAAAAAGAAATATAAGTGATAAAAATTTGTGGGATGCAACAGAAATAATGTTTACAAGCAAATGTGTACCATCTAATGTTAGAAAAGAAGAGCTAAAATCAGTAGGCTTCAACCTTGGGGAAAGAATAAGGAAAATCTGAAAAAGAAAAATAGTAAAACTTAGAAGAAAGATAATGCAGTTGAAAAGAAATCAAGAAAATCAGAGAAGACAAAAACTGGTTCTTTGAAAAGATCAATAAAAATGATAAACTTCTAAGGAGGTTAACTAAAAAGAACTAGAGAAGATAAAAGTTACTAATAAATGAAAAACTGTTATTACTTATAGACCATAAAAGGACAGTAAAGGAATATTACAAGCAACCATATGTCCACAGATTTGATTATGTAGGTGAAATGGATCCATTCCTTGAAATACACAATCTGTCGACAGTCACCCAAGAAGAAATGGACAGTCTGAATAAGGCTGTGTCTATTTAAAAAATCAATAATAAATTTCTGAAGCAAAGCACCAGGCTCATATGATTACTAATGATTTCTGCCGAACATCTAAGAAATCGTATTCATTTTTACATTCAGTTCATTTAGATAAAAGTAGAGCGAGTGCTTATTTATCATTTTGTGAGACCAGCATTTAACTGGATACCAGAAACTAAGCAAAAGCATTACAAGAAAGGAAAACTACAGGTTTAGTATCTCTTATGAAAAGGAAAACTGTAGGCTGTCTCTCATGAACATAAATAAATTTCTGCAACAAAATAGCAAATAAAATACAGTAATGTATAAAAATTATATACCATTACCAAGTGGGATTTATTCCAGGTATGCAAGGCTGGTTTGACATTTGGAAATCAATTAATATAACTCATCACATCAACAAACTAAAGACGACAACCCATATGACCCTACCAATAGACACAGAAAAAGCATTTGACAAAATCTAACAACCACTCATGATTAATGAATGGTTCCTATCCACAAACTAGGAACACAGGAGAACCTCCTCAATTTGATAAAGAACATCTAAAAAAACTAGTTAACATCATGGTATCGTGATATGCCACCAAAGACAGGAGCAAGGCAAGGATGCCCCCTCTTGCTGCTCCTTTTCAACATTGTACTGGAGGTCCTAGGTAATTCACTAGGACAGTAAAAGGAAATAAGGTACACAGATTGGGAAGGAAGAATTGAAACTGTTTGTTCACAGATGATATGATTATGATTGTCTATGTAGAATATCCCAAGAATCAAGGATAAATCTGGAAGTAATAAGTGATTCTAACGAGGTTGCAGGATATAAGGTTAACATACAAAAACCAATCGCTTTCTCATATACCAGCAACAAATAGTTGGAATTTGAAATTCAAAACACAGTAGCATTTACATCAGCAACCCCAAAATAAAATACTTGGATGGAATTCTAAAACAAACAAACAAACAAAAAGGACAGGGCCTATATGAGGAAAACTATAAAAGTGATAAAAGAAATCATTAAGAACTAAATAGGTGGAGAGATTACACGCACATGGATAGGAAGATTCGGTGTTATCAATGTCCGTTCTTCCCAGCTTGACCCATAGGTTCACAATCCTGGCTAAAATCCCAGCGAGTTATTTTGTGAGTATCGACAAGTTGATTCTAAAGCTTATATGGAAAGGCAGAAGACCCTAAATCATCAACACAATAAAGAACAAAGTTGAGGACTACTGTTAATTGACTTCAAGATTTACTATAAAATTAGTGATAGTACAGATAGTACAACAGACAGTATTGGTGTAATGATAGACATATAGGTCAGTATATCATAGTAGACAGTCCAGAATAGACCCACACAGATATGGTCAATATTTGACAAAGACACAAAGGCAGTTCAGTAGAGAAATGATAGTCTTTTCAACACATACCACCGGAGCAACTGAACGTAGACACAGATCTTAAACCTTTCACAAAAATTAACCCAAAATGCATCATAGACCCAAATGTAAGCCAAAAACTATAAAATTTCTGAAAGATAATATAGGAGAAATATACGTGATCTTGGCTTTGGTGATGACTTTTTAAGTACAACGTGAAGGACAAAAATATTGCTAAGTTGGGCTTCAATAAAATTAGAAATTCCTGCTCTGCAAAAGGCAGAATGAAAAGGCAAAACATAGACTGGGAGAAATATCTTTGCAAAAAACATTTCTGATAAACTGGTATCCAGGATATACAAAAAACTCTTCAGACCATAAGTAGGAAAACAACCCATTAAGAAGTGAGAAAAAGATCTGAACTGCCACCTCACCAAAGAAGGTATACAGATGGTAGATAGACAAAGGAAAAGATGCTGAGTGTCATTTGTCACTAGAGAATTGCCAATTAAAATAACCATGCGATACCACTATTAGAATGACAAAAATCCAGGACCCTGACAACAACAAATTTAGGCGAGGATGTGAAGCCACAGGAACTCTCCCTTGTTACTGTTGGGAACGCAGACTGATGGAGCCACTTAGGAACACAGTTTGCTGGTTTCTTAAAAAACAAAAGCTACCAGTACCATATGATCTAGCAATCGTGTTCCTTGGTATTTACCCAAATGAGTTGGAAATAAATCCATACAGAAATTTGTACATGAATGTTTATAGCAGCTTTATTTATAATTGCCCAAACTTAGAAGCACCAAGATGTCCTTTAACAAATGAATGGATAAACATATTGTGGTAATTCAAGCACAGAATATTATTTAGTGCTAAAAAGAAATTATTCAAGCCTTGAAAAGACATGAAAGAGCTGTAAATGCATATTACAAAATATAAGAAGCCAATTTGCAAAGACTCTATGATGTCAAATACATGACATTCTGGAAAAGATAGAACTGTGGAGTCAGTAAAAAGATCCATTTTCAGGTGCTCAGGGGAAGGCAGGGATGACTAGGTAGAACACAGAAGATTTTTAGGCAGTGAATCCATTCAATGTGACATGGTGATTGTATATTCATGTCATTATGCATTCATCAAAACCCAAAGAATGTACAGCACTGAGATTGAACCCTAATGTAAACTATGGACTTTAGTTAATAATGTACCAATATTGTCTCTAAGCTGTACTCAAATAATACACTAGTGTAGGGGGAAAGTGTGTGTGTAGGTGAGGGGGTAACTGGGAACATTCTGTACTTCCTAATCAGTTTTTCCATAAACCTAAAATTCCCCTAAGAATAAAAATCTATTAAAAAGATAAAATAAAGGATGATGATAATATGTAGAGGATCAGCAGAGTCAAAAATTTTCTTTGGAAAATATTAATAATGTTGAAGAACCTGCAGTCAGAAATATGAAACAGAAGACAGAAGTGAATGATATAAGGAATTAAAAATGGGACATATTACTACAGATATATTGTAGAAAAAGAGAGAAAAGTGTGAATCACTGTATGGCAGTAAATTTGAAACTTAAATGGACAGATTCCTAATATAAAAGCTTAAGAAATGGAAACCTTGAGTAGTCCTATGGTCATAACAAGGAAACAGTATCCTGAAACCTTTCACAAAGAACACAGCAGTCTCTGAAGGCTTTGTACTTACGTTACATCCCTCTATCAAGGAGTTGACCAGTCTGATTCTCTGCAGTTTAAGACAGTGGAAAGAGGAGAGAAAGGAACCTTCCCAGTTCATTCTAGGACAGAATAATGTGTCATTGTGTGTCAATAATGGACGCTTACAGGGATGGGAGGGGAAAATTGTAGGATGTTATCTACATAAAATTCAAAGTAATTTCTAGGCTGTTAGAAATAATGAGCGTTTTGGGGCGCCTGGATGGCTTAGTCGGTTAAGCGTCCGACTTTCGCTTAGGTCATGATCTCGCGGTTCGTGGGTTCGAGCCCCGCGTCGGGCTCTGTGCTGACTGCCAGCTCAGAGCCTGGAGCCTGTTTCAGTCTGTGACTCCCTCTCTCTCTGACCCTCCCCTGCTCACGCTGTCTCTCTCTCTAGAAATTAAAAAAAAAAAAAAAAAAAAAAATGAGCGTTTAGCAAATGGATCAATATAACCTCAACAAACAAAAATCCTATGTCTACATATTAACAAATGTCAGAAAAAAAAAGTTGCATGTATAGGGGCATCTGGGTGGCTCTCTCGATTAAGTGTCCGACTTAAGGATCTCAGGTCGCAATCTCACTGTCTGTGAGTTTGAGCCCCCACGTTGGACTCTGTGCTGACAGCTCAGAGCCTAGAGCCTGTTTCAGATTCTGTGTCTTCTTCTCTCTGCCTCTCTACCATTCATGCTCTGTTATTATTCAAAAATGAATAAATGTTTAAAAAACTGTTAACGTTATGTACAGTAGATTTTAAAATGTTAAAATTAGTGGTGCCTGGATGGCTCAGTCAGTTGAGCATCCCAGTCTTGATTTTAGCTCAGGTCGTGGGGTCAAGTCCCGAGTTGGGTGCTGTGCTAGGCATGGAGCCTGCTTGGGATTCTCTGTCTCCTGCTCTGCCCCATGTGCACATGTGCTCTCTCTACAAAGAAAAAAAAAAAGTTAAAATTAAATGGAGCTTTCAATTCCATTGAATATTTCTGTTGTTTCCTGGTGATCTTGTTTCCTAGTTTTCTTAAAAAATTTTCCCAGTAAATGATATGAAGATTCCATAAACTCAAAAACAAAAAGCAACTTAGAATCTAATGACAATTGAAACAGAAGATGTATAAGACTTTTATGATGAAAATTACAAAATCTATATAAAAGTGGCTGAAGAAGCTAAATGAATGAGTCCCCTGTGATGATGGCCCAGGAAATGTGATCCTGTAGGTCAGCTCTCCAGATTCAGTTCTAATAAAAATTCCCACAGGGTCCTCCACAGAGACTGAACTGGCTGGAATTTAATGTGTGACAGCAGAGGGCCAGGAACAGACGAGGTAATAAGGACAGAGGAGCCGTGGCGGGCATGCCTGGATGGATCTAAGCATTTTGCTGATAGGAGGAAGCCAAGTTGTGCACAACTCCATTTTGTGAAATTCTAGGGCAAGCGGAACAGTAGCAACACCTGGCGCACACCAGGGCTCGGCAGGGCCTCCAGCACCTTGCAGCTCCTGGTGTTTGCTGCAAGGAGTCCTGATCCTGATGGCAGCTGGCATTTATTTGAGCATTGCTCCGTACCACACAGTTTTAAATGCTTTTTACGGAACTCATGTAATCTATCACACAGTTTCAGAGTGTCGCTGCCTCGTTTCATATGAACAAGGTCATTGGCCTTTGTTTTTCTGATTAACTTTTGGTGTCTTTCCTGGGTAGTTTATAGCTCTTATAAAATTTTATCTCCTGTGTCATTCACTAAGGACAAGAGCATTAGTTAAAAGTCTTAAACATGGGATGAGTTTATGATGAAAAAGAGAATTTATGCTTAGAGCAGAGCCTAGCACAGTGAGCATTTGGTACATGTTCACTTAGTGACTGAATAGTGACATTGTTCTTTCTTCTTTGGAAACAGTTCTACAGACAAAAGCGCAAGTAGTGACCCAGGAGAGGCTCAATGAATAATTGTTGAATGGGCAGCTGTGGGACCCAGAGCCCTTTTCCATGCGCCGTCCGTCCCCACCCCGTGTGCTCTTGCACTTCTGTCTCCACGGAGCCGAGGCTCAGGGGGAAGACGAGCGGACGTGCCCGGGGACGGCCCTGCCGGCTAGTCCGATGGGCACGCTCGCTGGAAACACACACCGCCTACCGTTCTGTGTTCTTGCTTCCACTCTTCATTTTTACCCAGTGCCCGCGCCTCTGGCTCTGGGTGCTCATTCTACCCAAAAAACAGGGTAGCCACGAAAGAGACGCGTGAGGACAGTGCAGCAGGTCGGTGGTCAGGGACGCTTGCCCCTCTTGGCCGATCTCCAGTGCTTGGCTGTCCTTGCTCAGGCTGATGTTAAGCTGAGCGGCGGTGGGATGAGACATGAAGGCGCAGAGCAGGTGGCTGCCTTACTGGGGGCCATGCTGTGCCCCGAGCCTTTCGGGGCCCTGACTCATTCATCCTTGGAGCCGCTCCTGTATGTGGGTGCACATGGGGAACCTGAGGCACAGAGGGGCTAAACGATGTGCCCAGGCTCTTGTAGAGGGATCCAGGTAGTCTGGCTCTAGAACCATGGCCTTCACTGCCCCGCTTTTGTGAAACAGAGTGAGCATTGTTGCAGAGGCTCTCTCGTGGCTTAATTCACTGTTGGTATGAAGTCAGACAGCTGTGCCCTCAGTGCCCACGTGCGTGTCACTGACGGTAGGACACTGAGACTCTGTGACCAGTGGGAGCTCCAGTTTTTCTTAAGATTTAAACCCACAGATGTACATAGATACACCTTCTCCCTGAGGGGTGAAGGTGTTCTGAGCATTTGTACTGCTATTTTCCAAATATGCCATTGCTTGCCGTATTGCAAAATAAGAGTTTTTTCCAGGCGAATGAAAGAATCATTTACTGCAGGAAAACAAAGGGAAAGTGGAGTTTTCTCTTCGGGATGTTCGTGTTCAAGGGTGTCCCTGAGACTTTGGGCTCTTGTGAAGAGAAAGGCCTGTGACCTTCAGGAGCATACCGGCAGCTGCAGGGAGACCGAGGTACTGTCTGCAGGCCATGTGCAGGCTGGGCGCAGGGAGCCCAGGCTCACGCCTGCATTCCCTCCCGCGGTCTGTCACGGGGCCCCGCTCACTGCGGTGGTCCTGTTGCACAAACACTAGCACTGTGATGGTGCTGCTTCGAGAATTCAGACTCTCAGTGTGCAGGGACCAGGTGCAAACCACCAGCGGTCAGTAAGCTGTTAATGACTTGGACCCAAACTCAAATCACGTTCACCTTACGTGAGATCTCAAAGTGCCACCTCTTGACCTCTTTGCCAGCAGCCTGGAGTGTCTTTGACCTGTTTTTGGTACTCGTCTCCTTTGATCCTTAAAAATTCTAGAAGATAACAGTCCTCTAACCGGTAAAAGTAAGCGCACAGCTCTAGAGCCGGATTGCTTTCTCCCGGTACGTGTTCTCGTCTCATAGGCCTGTGTCTCATCCCCTCGCTGGAGTTGAGCTCACCCGGCATGGTCAGCCCTTCTTGCTGCCGCCTGCTATGCTCTGCACACTCGCTAAAGAGGTCATGTTACTCGCCTGTACCTGGCGTGTTCTGCCACCGTGGCCAATACCTCGTTCCTCCTTCACATGACTGGGTGAAAACCACGTCCAGGACCTTTGTGGTGAAGGTTCAGCGACAGTTGATTGAGGCTTGTAATGGATTTACGGTGTGTCGTAGCTGCTGAGCTCCATCGTCTCATTGTAGAAGATGTTGGGCTTTCAAGGGAAGACTGGTTGTGTAGCCCCCTGCCTACCCGTAGGTACTAAAAGGATTTAGTTTTGTGAGCTCTCGTAGGGTTGGTCTGGGTTTTAGGCTAAGAACTATGAACTTCTTCTCAGCAAATACCCCACTCCCATCTTCGATGCACCCAGTTTGCTCCCATGCTGTGTCCAGGGCCTTCAGAATTTCCCGGGGCTTCCCACGGGTGCCCATGGGTATTGGCCCGCAAATGGAGGAGGATTTGTCCCCCGCCTTCTGTCCAGCACCACCCCCTCCTCCGGCCCGTGCTGTTAGACGTGCAGAGGTTATGACCAGGATCGCTGGTGGGCCTCTTCCTGGCTCGGAGTGAGGACTCCAGCCCCACAGAGGGAAAGGGGGGACGGAAGGTCCAGAGAGCAGGGGGACGCACCCGGACATGGGTCAGCCTGTCCCCCACAACTGCTGTATTCCAAAGGCCTGGTCACTTCAGCGTTTGAGGTGGCAGTCGAGGTTACACCACCGCACCTTAACACACAGACGGAAATTTTGATCTAAACATGTTATTCCTCTAGGGCAGGGAGCGCCATTTGCCTTCATGACATCACATCCCCTGAAGCTCATCTTCAGCCTCAGGGGAGCTCGCGTCTTCTCACGCCTCGTCCATGTCTTGTTGTGACTGGATTAGCCTGCCTCTCCCAGGGGTCGGGTTCTCACACCATAGTGCATCTTGGGAAGGGGTCAGCCGGGTGTTTTACCTGACATTATTATTCAGTATGTAGTCTGATGGAATCTTCTGAGTACTGTTGATAGTATTTTTAAATGTTTATTAAGCCATTGTTTTGTCATTAAAACATAGAGTTGCCTTTTTGAAACTAGTCTGAAATTTAGTTGCTTATTTGTATTCAGTTGTTTTTTGGGAGATTTAAAAAAAATTTTTTTAATGTTTTATTTTTGAAAGAGAGATAGAGACAGCATGAGCAGGGGAGGGGCAGAGAGAGAGGGAGACACAGAATCCGAAGACAGACTCCAGGCTTTGAGCTGTCAGCACAGAGCCCGACGTGGGGCTCAGACCCACGAACCATGAGATCATGACCCGAGCCCAAGTCAGACACTTAACCGACTGAGCCACCCAGGCGCCCTGGGAGATTTTTTATTACTGATCAGTTTCATTGCTAGCAATTAGTCTGTTCAAGTTTTTTAATTCTTCCTGATTCAGTTTTGGGTAGATTTTATGTTTCTTAGAATTTATTGATGTATAATTTTTTATAATAGTCTCTCGTAATTCTTTGTTTCTTTGATGTTGATATTTCTTCTCTTTCATTACTGATTTTATTTTTTAGTCTTCTCTCTTTTTGATAATTCCAGCTAAAGATTTATGAATTTTTGATCTTTTGAAAGAGGCAGCTCCTCATTTCATCCATCTGTTCTACTGTTGCTTCAGTCTCTATTTCATTTATTTCTTCTCCAATATGTACTATTTCCTTCCTTGTACTGGCTTTTAGGCTTTTTTCTTCTTTTTCTAGCTTTCTTAGGTGTAATGTTCAATTGTTTGAGATATTCCTCACTTCTTTACATAGGCCTGTATTGTTACAATCTTACTCTTAGAACAGCTTTTGCTTCATTCTGAAGAATTTGGATCATTGTGTTTTCATTTTCATTTTTCTCCATGTATTTTTTAATTTCCTCTTTAATTTCTTGGTTAACTTGTTCACTGTTTAGTAACATGTTTTTTAACACCAGTTTGTGTCCTTTCCAGATTTTGTCTGGTTGATTTCTAGTTTCATACACTGAGGTCAGAAAAGATGCATGATATGACTTCAGTCTTTTTATATTTCTTGAGACTTGTTTTGTTTTTGTTTTTGTTTTATTTTATTTTATTTTATTTTATTTTTTACAAATAGTTTATTGTCAAATTAGTTTCCACATAACACCCAGTGCTCATCCCCACAAGAGTCCTCCTCCATGCCCACCCCTCCTACCCCCCACATCCACCAGTCCTCAGTTTTTGTCAGCATTCAAGAGTCTCTCATGGTTTACCTCTCTCCCTTTCCCCCACCATTTCCGCCCTTCTTCTCCCCCTTCGTCCCCCGTTAAGTTCCTCCTAATCCTCCTATATGTGCACACATATGATATTTGTCCTTCTCTGCCTGACTTATTTCGCTCAGCATAACGCCTTGAGACTTGTTTTGTGGCCTAATATGATCTGTTCTGGAGAGTGTTCCATGTGCACTTGAAAAGAATGTGTATTCTGCTGTTTTTGGATCGAATGTTCTGGATATAGCTGTTAAGTCCAACTGGTCCATTATATCATACAAAGTCACTGTTTCCTTATTGATTTTCTGTTTGGATGATCTATCCATTGAGATGAGTTGAATGTTAAAGTCCCATACTGTCACTCTATTACTGTCATTTTTTTTCATTTCTGTTTATTAATAGCTGCTTTATGTATTTGAATACTCTCTTGTTGAGGGTATTGATATTCACAATTGTCACATCTTTTTGTGGGTTGTTGTCTTGGTTATGTATTGTCCTTTGTGTCTTGTTATAGCCTGTTTTAAAGTCTCTTTTGTCTAAGTATTGCTACCTCGGCTTTTTTTTCACTTCCGTTTGCATAGTAAGTGTTCTTCCACCCTACACATTCAATCTGTATGTGTCTTTAGGTCTGAAGTGAATCTCTGATAGGCAGCATATAGATGGGTGTTGTTTTCTTTTTCATTCCATCACCCACTGTTTTAATTGAAGCACTTAGTCCATTTACACTCAAAGCAATTATTGATAGCTGTGTACTCATTGCTATTTTGTTACTCGTTTTATGGTTGTTTTTGTAGTTCTTCTCTATTCCTTTTTCTTGTCTTCTCCTGGCTTATTGTTTGATGGTTTCCTCTAGTGATATGCTTGGATTCCTTTTGCTTTATTTTTTGCAAATATATTACTACTTTTTGACTTGTAGCTTCCTTTAGGTTTCTATATAATACCCTGTGCATGGAGCAGTCTATATTAAGCTGATGGTTGCTTAAGTTTGAACCCATTCTCAAAGCACTAAATTTTTACTGCCTCCTTCCAGGTTTTATGCATATGGTGTCATACTTTACATTGTTTTGTGAATCCATTGACTAGTATTTATAGATATAATTGTTTTTGCTGCTTTTATGCTTTTACTTCCAAACTGTTTTTGTAATTAATCTACTACTTTTAGTGTGCTTGTATGTACCTATGAAATTTTTTTCTTTCCTAATTTTCTTACTCCTGGTTATGATCTTTACCTTCCACTCAAAGAATTCCCTTTTATATTTCTTGTAAGGCTAATTTCGTGGTGATGAACTCCTTTACCTTTTGTTTGTCTGGGAAACTTTTTAGCTCTCCTTTTATTCTGAATGATAGCCTTGCTGGGTAGAGTATTGTTGGCTGCAGAGCGTTTTTCCTTTCAGCACATTGAATATATCCTGCCACTCCCTTCTGGCCTGCAAAGTTTCTGCTGAAAAATCAGCTGATAGCCTCAAGAGGTTTCCCTAGTATGTAACCGTTTTCTCGTGTTGCTTTAAAAATCCTCTATCACCATTTTTTTGCCATTTTAATCACTGTGTCTTGATGTGAATTCTTCAGGTTGGTTTTACTAGGGACTTTCTGGATTTCTGTCCTTCCCCAGATTTAGGGAGTTTTCAACTATTATTTCATCAAGTAAATATTTAGCCCCCTTTTCTCTCTCTTCTCCTTATGGGATCCCTGTAATGTGAATGTTATTATGTTTGATGGTGTCACTGAGTTCCCTTGATCTCTTCTCATTTTTTATTATTCTTTTTCTTTTGCTATTACTCTGTATTCCAGGTCACTGATCCATTCTGCTTCTTCTAGTCTACTATTTATTCCCACTCGTGTATTTTCAATATCAGTTATTAAGTTCTCATCTCTGATTGGTTCTTTTATATTTTTTATCTCTTTGTTGAGGGTTTCACTGACCTTCACTCCTTCTTCAAGTCTCGTGTCTTTATGACCATTTGAACTCTTCATCAGATATGTTGCTTATCTCTGTTTCATTGAGCTCTTTTGCTGTCAGTTTCTCATGTTTTTTCATTTGGGGG
The DNA here is from genome assembly GCA_017311185.1 of Proteles cristata cristata. Taxonomy (NCBI): domain Eukaryota; kingdom Metazoa; phylum Chordata; class Mammalia; order Carnivora; family Hyaenidae; genus Proteles; species Proteles cristata. Next base: position 75,067 of record JAESUZ010003248.1, read on the forward strand.
ATATTCCTCTGTCTCATTTTGTCTCACTCTCTGTGTCTGTTTTTGGTTGTTAGGAGAATCCACTGTGACTCCTAATGTTGAGAGTAGCGGCCTTACGAAGAATTTCTGTGCTGCCCTGTTCAGTGTCCTGTACAGTGTCCCCTGTTGGCCAGAACCTAGTACTTCAGGGGTGTGTCTTGTGTGCATTGCATGTGCTGTGCTGTTGTGGTCGAGCCACATTTGCCTTCCAGTTGCCCACAGTGGCTCTCTTTGCCCGTTGTGGGCAGGGTTTGGTCAGAGGCCAGTCTTGGCTGCCTTGAGTCAGACCAGATGCGTCCTCCTAGCCTGGGTGCTGGGCTTCAGTCACAGTTGCATGCGGGTGCTCTCCTTGTGCTAACCCCTGACGGCCTTTTGTTGGAGGTGAGGCCTGCAGTCTGCCCCACTCGGACTGTTGGGGTTGCAGTGACTCTGAACTCCAGGGCTGTCCTTTTTTGCTTCCCCTCCCGCCCCCGTGAGCTTTTTGATGGGGGGTGGGGGGGGGCTGCTACACAGACCTGATGTCTGCCCCCAGCCCACTGCTGGGGCTGTGGTTGGACTGGTGTGTGTGGTGATTTTCCCCTCTCCTCAGGGCAGGAGCCACTTTGGTGTGGTGCTGGGCACTGTGGGGTTGCTTGCAGGATGAGATGAGGCTGGCGCCACTTTGGATGGACTCCTGTTCGGTGGGCAAGTTGGATGGGGTAGGTACGAAGGTGGTGGCGCCTCGGGTGTTAGCTGGACACGCTGGGCTGGTTGCAGAAGGGGAACTGGAGCCACTTGGAGGGACCCCCGCAGAGTGGGGCAGGTTGGGTGGAGTGAGGCTGAAGGAAGATGTGGGAGTCAGAGGTACAGTTAGTAAAGCCACGTGGCCACTGTAGGTGCTGGTTCCTGTGGGTATCCACGTGTGTAGGCGGGGGCGGGGAGAGAAATGGTGCCCGCCAGTTGTTTTGTTCTTAGAGAAGACTCCTAAAGGCCCATCCTGTGCAGGATCTGAGATTAGTAAATAGATATCCTTCCTGTGTACCTCAGGAGTTTTTCATACTGCTGTTTTAGGCTGTATCTCAGCAAGATTGTGTGTTTTGCTGTCTCTTCAACGGCAGAAACTCCATTTCTGGTTGGCCTCAGGCTCTCCCAGAGATAAGCCAGCTGATTTCTAAAGTACCCCAAGTTAAGTCCCACTGATGGTAAAAACAAAGTTACGCCCCACTGGTTTTCAAAGCCAAATGTCTTGGGGCCTCATCGTCCCAGTGCAGGGTCCCCCATGTCTGGGGTGGTTGCTGTGGGGTCTTTCCTTCTCTTCTCCACACTCATGGTCTCCCTCCTGTTTGTGGTTAATCTCACAGGTTAGTTTGGTTTTGGAAGGGTCTCTGCCTTGCCTTCTGTTTTCACTTTGGTTTCCTGTCTACCATTACCTGTGGAGAGCCTGTTCTGTCAGTCTTTGGGGCTTTTTTCTGGGTTAGTTGCAATGATGTGCCTGTTACCTAGATGTGTTCATGGGACAAGGTGAGGTTAGCAGCCTCCTACGCCCCCGCCTTCCCCGAAGTCTGAGCAATCCCAGTTCTGGGTGTTTATCTGAACTAAATGAAAGCAGGGACTCAAACAAATGCTTACACACAAGTGTTTATAGCAGCATATTCACAACGGCCAAGAGGTAGTCACCACTTCTGTATTTAATGATGGGTAAATCAACAAAGACCATATGTTATATCCATACAATAGAACATTATTCAGCCTTAAAAAGGAAGGGAATTCTGATAAATGCCACAACATAGATGGACCCTGGTGACATTATGCTAAGAGAAATAGACCAATCATGAGAAGACAAACTCTGCACGATTATACTTACATGAGGTACCTAGGCTAGTCAAACTCAAGAGAAGTAGAAAGTAGAATGGTGGCTGCTAGAAGCTGAGGGAGAGGGAGGTGAGGTGGTAGAGTTTCAGTTTTGCAGGATGGGGAGCTTTGAGAATCTGTTACACAACCATGTGCCTGTGGTTGACAGAGTTGTACTGACTACCTAGAAATTGTTGGGTGGGTGAATTTTGTGTGTTTTTGGCCACATAGCATAAATAACCATCATCTGGATAAATACAGATTATGATATATTCATATGTTGTAACAGTTCTCATCAGTAAAAATCTATGAAGTGCTCGCTGATCCATGCAACCACACGAATGAACCTATCACTCAGCACTGTAGCGGAGTCTGTCATGGTTGTATAAAATCGGTGTGATTCTTTTTTTTTTTTTATTCATTTTTTTTTATACAAATAGTTTATTGTCAAATTAGTTTCCACATAACACCCAGTGCTCATCCCCACAAGTGCCCTCCTCCCCCCCACATCCACCAGTCCTCAGTTTTTGTCAGCATTCAAGAGTCTCTCATGGTTTGCCTCTCCCCTTTCCCCCACCATTTCCGCCCTTCTTCTCCCCCTTGGTCCTCTGTTAAGTTCCTCCTAATCCTCCTATACGTGCACACATATGATATTTGTCCTTCTCTGCCTGACTTATTTCGCTCAGCATAACACCCTCAAGGTCCATCCATGTTGCTACACATGGCCAGATTTCATTGTTTCTCATTGCCATGTAGTATTCCATGGTATAGATAAACCACATCTTCTTGATCCATTCGTCCGCTGATGGACACTTAGGCTCTTTCCATGTTTTGGCTATTGTGGAGAGTGCTGCTATGAACATTGGGGTACATGTGCTCCTATGCATCAACATTTCTGTATCCCTTGGGTAAATTCCTAGCAGTGCTATTGCTGGGTCATAGGGGAGTTCTATTGTTAGTTTCCTTAGGAACCTCCACACTGTTTTCCAGAGGGGCTGTACCAGTTTACATTCCCACCAACAGTGTAGGAGGGTGCCCGTCTCTCCACATCCTCGCCAGCATCTAGAGTTCTCTGATTGGCTCATTTTAGCCACTCTGACTGGCGTGAGGTGGTATCTCAGTGTGGTTTTGATTTGTATTTCCCTGATGAGGAGGGACGCTGAGCATCGTTTCATGTGTCTGTTGGCCATCTGGATGCCCTCTTTGGAGAAGTGTCTGTTCATATCTTCTGCCCATTTCTTCACTGGGTTGTTTGTTTTTCGGGCGTGTAGTTTGGTGAGTTCCTTGTAGATTCTGGATATCAACCCTTTATCTGATATGTCGTTTGCAACTATCTTTTCCCATTCCGTTGGTTGCCTATTAATTTTCTGGGTTGTTTCCTTGGCTGTGCAGAAGCTTTTAATCTTGAGGAGGTCCCAACAGTTTATTTTTGCTCTTGAATTCCCTTGCTTTTGGGGATGTGTCAAGTAAGAAGTTGCTGCGGTGGAGGTCAAGGAGGTTGTTTCCTGCTTTCTCCTCTAAGGTGTTGATAGTTTCCTGTCTCACGTTCAGGTCCTTTATCCATTTTGAGTTTATTTTTGTGCATGGTGTGAGAAAATGATCTAGTTTCATTCTTCTGCATGTTGCTGTCCAGTTCTCCCAACACCATCTGTTAAAAAGGCTGTCTTTTTTCCATTGGATATTCTTTCCTGCTTTGTCAAAGATCAGTTGGCTGTATACTTTTGGGTCCAGTTCTGAGTTCTCAATTGTGTTCCATTGGTCTATGTGTCTGTTTTTGTGCCAATACCATACTGTCTTGATGATGACAGCTTTGTAGTAGAGGCTAAAGTCTGGGATGGTGATCCCTCCCGTTTTGGTTTTATTTTTCAGGATTACTTTGGCTATTCGGGGTCTTTTGTGGTTCCATACAAATTTTTGGATAGTTTGTTCTAGTTTTGAGAAGTATGCTGGTGCAATTTTGATTGGAATTGCATTGAATGTGTAGAGTGCCTTAGGTAGTAATGACATCTTAACTATATTTATTCTTCCTATCCATGAGCATGGAATGTTTTTCCATTTCTTTGTGTCTTCTTCAATTTCCTTCATAAGTTTTCTGTAGTTTTCATCATACAGATCTCTTGTATCCTTGGTTAGGTTTATTCCGAGGTATTTTATGGTTTTTTGTGCAATTGTGAATGGGATCAGTTTCTTGATTTCTCTTTCTGTTGCTTCATTGTTGGTGTATAAAAATGCAACCGATTTCTGTACGTTGATTTTGTACCCTGCAACTTGGCTGAATTCTTGGATCAGTTCTAGTAGGCTTCTGTTGGAGTCTGTCGGGTTTTTGATGTAGAGTATCATGTCATCTGCAAAGAGTGAAAGTTTGACTTCCTCTTTGCCAATTCTGATGCCTTTGATTTCCTTTTGGTGTCTGATGGCTGATGCTAGGACTTCCAGCACTATGTTAAACAGCCGTGGTGAGAGTGGGCATCCCTGTCGTGTTCCTGATCTCAGGGGGAAAGCTCTGAGTTTTTCCCCGTTGAGGATGATGTTAGCTGAAGGCTTCTCATAGATGGCTTTGATGATGTTTAAGTAGGTTCCTTCTATCCCAACTTTCTCAAGAGTCTTTATTAAGAAGGGATGCTGTATTTTGTCAAATGCTTTTTCTGCATCTATTGACAGGATCATATGGTTTTTATCTTTTCTTTTATTGATATGATGTATCACATTGATTGATTTGCGAATGTTGAACCAGCCCTGTAACCCAGGAATGAATCCCACTTGATCTTGGTGGATGATTCTTTTTATACGCTGCTGGATTCGATTTGCAAGGATCTTGTTGAGAATTTTTGCATCCGTATTCATCAAGGATATTGGCCTGTAGTTCTCTTTTTTTGCTGGATCTCTGTCTGGCTTGGGAATCAGAGTGATGCTGGCTTCATAAAATGAGTCCGGGAGTTTTCCTTCGATTTCTATTTTTTGGAATAGCTTGAGAAGAATTGGGATTAATTCTGTTTTAAATGTCTGGTAGAATTCCCCAGGGAAGCCATCAGGTCCAGGGCTCTTATTTGTTGGGAGATTTTTGATCACTGATTCAATTTCTTCACTCGTTATGGGTCTGTTTAGGTTTTCTATTTCTTCCCGTGTGAATTTTGGTAGTGAGTGTGTGTTTAGGAATTTGTCCATTTCTTCTAAGTTGTCCAATTTGTTGGCATATAATTTTTCATAGTGTTCCCTGATAATTAAAATCGGTGTGATTCTATTTGTACGAAGGTCAAGAACCAAGGAAAGCTAGTCAAAATATTGAACAGTACCTGTTTATTCAGGGTGGATATTGATTGGAAGGACACGTGGAGGAAGCTTGGGTTGATAGATACGTCCTGTGCCTTGATTAGGGTAGTGGTCCTATTGGTAATTTCCATGCATAGAAATTGATCAGAGTAAAGATCTGGACATGTCACTGCATGCGTATTTTATGTTTTCTCCCCCATACCTGTAATGCTGACCCCTCTTAATAGAATTTTTGTTTTCACAGCGTCTTTTCACACTCTCTGTAAGGAGAGACGCAGGCTGCATTTGGCCCATGGGACTGGCTAGGTGGCCTCTTCTAAAATGCTAGTCTGTCAGAGTTTCCATGGGAACAGCTGGAGTGTGGTGTGGTTGGTGGTGAAGGGTGTGGGCCCCAGAGGTGTTCCCACCTGGGTTCACACCTAGCAATGCCGCTAGCACTTTAATAACTGGGAGAGCTTCATACCTCTGCGTCGTCACTTGTGAAATCCTCGGAGTCCCTGCGTGGTGAGATTGTGTGGAGGAGCGCGTGTGGCCATACGGTGCCTGACCGCTCGCTGCCGTCGTGTTTGTTTCCCGCTCCGCCTTGTTCTCCTGTGGCCTTCTTCACCGCAGCCGGATAACTCCCCCCACGCATAGAATCATGTCATGTCATCCCTTCCCTAAAATCCCCGGTCCTCCCCCGCCACCCTGCCTCAAAGCCGTCGTCCTGGTGCGTCCCTGCCCATGGCTGTGTTCTCTCTGCTGTCACCTGCTCCGTCATCGTGCATCCCTGGGGGCTGAGTTTCTCTATGGCCTGGAGAGTCTCATCTTGGCAGAAGGGCTGTGTATTCTTACTACGCACACCTCACATCGAGGGACCCCTTCCCTGGCCTCCTGGTTAGGTATGATTGCCTTTCCTGTGTCCCTTACCCGTTAGACAGTGAGCCGCCCGAGATACAGTACCTTGTCCACCTGGCTCCCCACTGTACTCCCAGCCCTGAGGACGCGTACAGAGTAGGCATTCAGTAAGTCTTGTGGGGCGAGTACAGTTGGCTTTAATACATTCAAAAGGCCGAACACAGTGACTGGCCCTGAGTGCTTGGTAAATGTTAGAATCATCGCCACAGCCTGTGAGGAGTAAGTACGTGCCTCCTTTAACAGAATATCAAAATGCATTATGAGGCTTGAAAAATGTATTCTTCAGAAATTCTGCAGCCAGTGTGTGATTATTTGTATAGATTCTAGGGTAATAAAATGAATAATTAAAAGCCTGAATGAATTTGAATGTCCTTTCACTGCAGCTTTCAAACCAGCAGGTTTATTCTTCTTTTCCTTCCTTCCCCACACATCTGTTTGTGACAGTTTCTGTAGGATAAACTATTTCACAGAACCAGACAGAACGGGGGGGGGGGGGAAGCCTGGGGCCTTTGGGATGCCCCTGAACAATGGGGTGATTGAGCTCTCTTTTTGTTTTAGACGTCCACACAGAAGCTGTGCAGGCAGCGCTGGCGAAACACAAAGAAAGGAAGATGGCAGTGCCTATGCCTTCCAAACGCAGGTCCTTGGTTGTACAGACCTCGATGGACGCCTACACACCTCCAGGTGAGCCGTGAGCCCACTGTCTGCTCTCCGCAGTGACAGGCGAGCCCTGGGGTTAGTTCACCGCCAGCCCGAGCGGTCCCGGTCTTTGTAGCTTTCAAAGTAATGGTGCAGTTAATTCAGATTCTGTGAACCAGAAGTCCAGAAACGGCATAGACGCTCTATGTTAAACTTGGAGGGAAAATTTATGTTACTAGTCATGTGTCTATACAAATAGTATTCTAACCTTTTCACTGAGACTCACAAATGATGAGGACTTTTAAAGTCTTATGAAATTTTACTTAATTCTTCATGTAGCAAAAGAGAAAGAGTTTGTGCCTCTATAGTTATAACTGATTTTGGACTTCTCCTCTGCTTGGATAAGTGTGTACATAATCTCAAATTTTTAAAACATAAATATGTTGTAAGGTTGTATTAAGAAACAAAATGAATTGAAAAATTTATCCTGTTAACCTCGGTTTGGAGTCTTCATACTTTTCCTGTAAAGTGCAGGTAGTATTTTGGTCTCTGGATAATGTGTCTGTCATAGCTGCTTATTCTGCTGTGCTGTGAAAACAGGCAACATGTCAGTGAGTGGCTCTTTGCCAATAAAACTTTATTTAAAAGGCAGGCAGAGGGCCAGTTTGATCCACAGGCCTGCTGACCCTGATATTAAATGGTTGAAGGTAATAGCTCATTCATATTTATGCTTTTATTTAATCTTGACCTTTATATAACTACCTAAGGTCTTTATTTTACCTAAATAATTATAGTCTGTGTTTTATGATCTTCAAAACCAAAGTAAAGAGCAAAGTTAAATTACATCGGTATCTATGAGAAAACATAAAGTATTGGGCCTAAATTACTTGGATGATTTTTCTGTGAGCTGGTTTCCAGCATTACTCACGCCTTGTTGCCATTCCGCTTTTCCGCAGACCTGTTACCTTGCACTGTAAGAACAGATGAACATATACGATACTCTTCAGAGTGTTTTGAATTTGAGTCCTGAGTGTTTGCAAGCAGTGAGAGTAATAGAAATGCACACTTAAACTCTAAGATGTGCACAACATAGCGATGCAGCATTTATGCACATTACTCGGTGCTCCCTGTGATTAGCGTGGTCACCGTGTCGCCGTATGGAGTTAGGACAGTGTTAGTCACTCTTGTCCCTGTGCTGTGCCTTCCATTCCCACGACTTAATCTATTTCATAACTGGAAGTTTGTAACTTTTTTTTTTTTAATGTTTATTTTTGAGAGAGAGAGAAAGAGTGAGAGAGAGAGAGAGAATGAGAATGAGAATGTGAGCAGGGAAGGGGCAGAGAGAGAGGGAGACAGAATCTGAGATGGGTTCCAGGCTCTGAGCTGTCAGCATAGGGCCCGACATGGCGCTCGAACTCATGAACTGCAAGATCCTGACCTGAGCTGAGCTGATCACTTAACCACCTGAGCCCCCCAGGCGCCCCTGGAACTTTGTAACTTCTAATCCTCTTTACGTGTTCTGCCTTTCCCCCAACCCACCTCCCCTCTGGAACCACAGTTCTCCGTACTTGAGTCTGTTTCTGGTTTTTATTTGTTCATTTGTTTTGTTTTTTAGATTCCATAGATAAGTGAAATCTTACAGTATTTTGTCTTTCTCTGACCTTCCACTCAGTGCAATGCCTCTAGGTGCATCCATGTTGTTGCAGATGTCAAAAGATTTCATTCTTTTTTGTGACCAATATGCCTTTGTATGTATAACACATCTTCTTCATCAGTTGATGGACACTTAAGTTGCTTCCGTATCTTGCCTATAATGCAACAAAAGACATAGGGATGCATGTATCTTTTTGAATTAGTATTTTCATTTTCTTCTGATAAATACCCAGAAGCAGAATTGCTGGATGGGTATGATAGTTATGTTTTTTTGAGGACCCTCCATACTGTTTTCCACAGTGGTTGCACCAGTTTCCCACCAACAGTGAAAGAGGTTTCCTTTTTCTCCACATCCTCGCCAACAACTTAATTTGCATTTCCCTGATGATGTGTGATGATGAGCATTTTCTCATGTGTTGGCCATCTGCATGTCTTCTTTGGAAAATGTCTTTTGAGGTCCTCTGCCTGTTTTTACTCAGATGGTTTGGATTTTTCTTTTTTTTGTTTCTTTTTTGGTTGGTTTTTTTTTTTTTTTTTTTTCGGTCTTGAGTTGTAGGAGTTCTTTATATATTTATTTTGGCTATTAACCCCTTATCAGATATATGATTTACAAACATCTTCTCCCATTCAGTAGGTTGCTTTTTTGTTTGCTGATAGTTTGTTTCACTGTGCAGAGCTTTTCAGTGGGATAGTCGTCATTACTTACTTCTGCTTTTGCTTCCCTTGTGTGAGGAGACCTGTCCAAAAAATATTGCTAAGACCTATGTCCAGGAGTCTACTGCCTACTTTTTAAAGGAGTTTTATGGTTTCAGGTGTCACATTTAGGTCTACAATCCATTTTGAGTTCATTTTTCTTTGTGGTATAAGAAAGTGGTCTAGTTTCCTTGTTTGACCTGTGGCTGTTCAGTTTTCCCAACACCTTTTGTTAAAGAGACTGCCTTTTGGGGGCACCTGGTCCACTCAGTTGGTTAAACATCTGACTTCAGCTCAGGTCATGATCTCGTGGTTCACAAGTTTGAGCCCCACATCTGTGCTGACGGCTCGGAGCCTGGAGCTGCTTCGGGTTCTGTGTCTCCCTCTCTCTCTGCCCCTCCCCTGCTTGCACTCTGCGCCCTTCCCTGCCCTCCCAAAAATAAATAAGATATTTTAAAAAGAGAGAGATTGTCTTTTCTCCATTGCATATTCTTGCCCCCTTTGTCATAGATTAGTTGACCAAATAAATGGGTTCTTTTCTGGACTCTATGTTCTGCTAATGTGGTGAAAAGTTTCATTTTGTATGTGTTTTTATAACAAACAGAATGGACTTACAAGGATAACAAACCCACTTAAAAATATTTTAACTAAATGTTTGGACCTAGACAGCATTCAGAGAGATGGATGTTTTTCTGAGCTACTTTTTTTTTTTTTTTATGAGAAATGTTGAGTTTAAAATGTAAGAAACAATGTTATTATGTATGTGCCTTTTCACATGTTGAATCCATGGTCAGAAATGCTATTTTATTGTACATGATGAAAGACAAAACTTTGGAAAATCAAACATTGTACATACGTTTTTATGAGTATAAAACGTCATTATTGGAAGTATAATTTTGGTGAAATATTTGCATTTAATTATTTGACTAGCCCTTTTTTGTACACCATGGAATGTATTTTGTAAACTGTCATTCAAGGGTCCTGATGATAAATCACATGGGATAGTTTCATGAAATCAAATGCCAGCTCCATCATCATGAAAATTTTTATTTACAACCTGTTTTGTGCATAGCAGTAGTCTACATATTTATAACCATACTTGCTTTAACAAAACCTTGGGACTAAGCTTTATTTTCTCTCATTCTTTTCTCCTTGTTGCTGATAACATTTGTTAAAACTTATCTCATGTCCTCTGCTCTTCAGAGTATATTCCTGAAGTATTTTCTGTGTGAAATGACTGGTCACTGACCAGTATCCAAATGAGATTGTTCCACTGCCAGTCTTTTACAGGTGAAGCTTTCCTTTAGTTTTCACATATAAAAATATCATCAGAATTGGCCAGCACTTCTGTTTCTAATCATAATGAAATAACTGGTACTAGACTCATGCACGCACTGTAAGTAACTATAGCACTGCTCCCAACGGACGGGACAGCTGTCTCTAGGCCGTGGGCATCCAGCAGCGACAGGCGAACTGAGGAACCTCAGTACTGGTGAGGGGGGCCCACGGTTTACGCTTTTCTCCTGGAGAAGTTTTCAGACCGCGGCCTGGTGGTTGAGATCTGAGTTCAGGCAGATGAAAGGACTGGAGCTTTCCACAGATCCACACTAGCAAAGCATCAGTCCAAGTCTTCTGGGTGTCATACTGCTTGCTAACATAGGAATCACAAGGCTTTAGAGATTACGGAATCCAGAGTCTCCTCCACAAACCATCCACGATGTTTACTATTCAGTAAACAGTCACTAGATGGGAAGAGATACAGGAAATGCAATCTGTGGCCACAGAAAAAGGAGTCAATATAAAATGAACGTAAGATGGCCTCATTGTGTTCTTGGTGACCACTGATCATGTGGGGCTGGTGTCAGTTGTACTTGCTGTTAAGTGTGAAGTTTATGCCAGATCTTGAAGAGTTAATATGAAAAAAAGTCACTGGAAGGTATTTAACTTTCATATTTACTAAAACAACGATATTTTGAATATTTTGTATTAAAAATACATTTTAAAAATTGTATCTATTCATGTATTTTTTAATGTGGCTATTAGAAGGTTTATGACTATAAGACTTATATTTCTGTCAGAGAGCTCTGGTGTGGGTGTTTGATATAGTGGAAGATGGAATTTTAAAATCTATGATTATAAATATTCAGGAAACCAAATTAAAATATGTTAAAGTACTAAAGGAAGATATTATCTTAATATGTGAGCTGAGTAGAGAAAGGGAAAATATTTTTTTAACTAATGGAGAGGAGACTCTAGAACTGTAAAGTTCTCACTAAAGTGAGACCTCACTGGATTGGCTTAACATCAGATTGGAGAAGGAATATGAAGGTGTCTGTAAACTTTAAGAGGCATGAAGAGAAACCAAACTGAAGAGTAGAGAGACATAATTAAAGTTAACAGAAAAACCTCAAGTGTTACGGTACAATGTCACCCACTTTTATTAGGAACCCAAGAAGGGAAAAAGAGGAGAGAGCAGAAAAACTATTTGAAGAAGCAGGAGTCGAGAAGTTCTATGACTGGTATAAAATACCACCTTATAGATTCCAGAAGTTGAGTAAAACCAAAGCAGGATATGTTAAAAACAAAAACAAAAAAAAAAACACTTCAGTTTACAGTTGTCAAAGTGCTGAAATCCAATGATTAAGAGGAAACCTTGAAAGTAATTAGAGGAAAACCTATCCTGCATATGTAAGAGACCATCACATGAAAGATGAATGAGCTACATAAAGACGCCATGGAGACTGGAAGACATATAAGGACATATTCTAAGTCCTAAAGGGCAAAATCAAAACTGCTATTCCGAGAAAATACTCTTAATAAACAAGGATGGAGTGAAGACACAATGAGACATGAAAAAGGAGAGGATGTGGTTGCCGGGAGAACACTACAGACATGCTAACGGGTGTCAGGCTGACAGGAAATGATAGTAGATGAAAAATGTAATCCGTAAAAAGAAAGAGTAAATAATTGGGTAAAAAGAATACTATGTTTTCCTATTATAATTTGGTTTTAAACAACTGTATGTGAGGAGAGGTGAATGGAATTGTACTTTTGTGTGGCTATTACTTTCGTGAAGTAGGAGGCAGAATGTGAACAGTAGAAAGTGAGTAGTGTCAGGTGTGTTGGGGGTAGAGGTGAAAGAGAAAGTTAATAGTGTCAGACCTGAAGAATAAACAGAATATTGACCCCCATATAGGCCCATTAAGGATGCATACCTGTTAGCCTTACATCAACCACTAAAAAAAAAAAAAAGTACAAGTAATACTCAATAGAAGACGTAAAATGAAACTCAAAAAATGTGGTTAATAGAAAACAGGAAAAATCAACAGATATTTAAAATAGGTGGAATGAGGGGCACCTGAGTGGCTTAGTCGGTTAAGCGTCCAACTTTCGCTTAGGTCATGATCTCGCGGTTCGTGGGTTCGAGCCCCGCGTCGGGCTCTGTGCTGACTGCCAGCTCAGAGCCTGGAGCCTGTTTCAGTCTGTGACTCCCTCTCTCTCTGACCCTCCCCTGCTCATGCTGTCTCTCTCTCTCTCTCTCTCCTACAAATAAATAAAAATATTTAAAAAAAAATAGGTGGAATAAATGGAAAACAGATAACAAAATATTAGAATTTAGCATACTTCTATGAGTGATTACAATAATTGTAAGTGGACCAAACACCCAGTTAAAGGATTGAGATTGTCAGACGAGATTTAAAAAAGAAGATAAATCTGTATGTTTTCTATAAGAGATACAGCCATATTTTTTAAAGTAAACTCTACCCCGAACATGGGGCTCAAGCTCACAACACTGAAATCGAGAGTCAGCAGGACACATTTAAATAAAAAATGAAGATAGTAAAAATACAAGGCTGAAAAAATATACAGTGCCAACATTAAATATAAAGCAAACAAGTCAATACCAAAGTAGATGGCAAGGCAGAGTAATACAAGATAAAAAGTGGGACCTTACATAATGGAAAATGAGCAATTTATCAGGAAGATGTAATAATGAACACTTGTATACCTAAAAGAGCAGTATAATTTATTAAGCAGAAACTGGAATAGTGAGGTAAAATAGGAAAATCAAGAATAAGAGATGTAGAAAATACTTTTCTTAATTTGTCAAAACAACCCTGTCATCTAACTTGATGCAGCTGATAGTCACAGAATATTATACTCAAATACTGTGGAACACACATTCATCTTTAATGCATTTCTTGAGGTGTAATTTGTATTCCATAAAATTTGCCTATTGTAAGTGTGTAACTCAGTGATTTTTAATAAACATATAGATTATGCTGTCATTGCCATAATCTAATTTTAGAACATTTCCATCACTCCACAGGTTTCCTTGTGCTGATTTGCCGTTAATTAGCATTCTGACATTCAACCATAGGGGGCCTCTGATCTGATTTATATGCCTCTATAAATATTCTGGACATTTTGTAAATCAAATGATAAAATATGTTCTTTAGCATCTTCTTTAGTATAAGTTTTTGAGCGTCCTCCATTTTGTAGCATGCATCATTTCATTCCTTCTTGTTGAATTGTGTCCCATTAGATAGATACACCACATTTTGTTTACTATGTCTAGTTGGTATTTAGCTTGTTTCCAGTTTTGAGCTATTATGAATAATACTGCTCTCCACATTTATGTACATATGTTTGCATCTACATATATCATTTATCTTGGGTGGTTTCCTGGAAGTTGAATTAACGAATCTTATAGTTTATGCTTACCTTTCAGGAAACTGCCAAATTGTTTCTATATGGCTACTGCCATTTTACATTCCCATGAGCAACATAGGAGGATTTGTTTCTCAGCATCCTTACCCACACTTAGTACTGCCTGTATTTTTTTTAGCTCTTCTATTTATTTGCTGTTTGTATATATTTTTATTGGTTACGTGTTCACCCTTTTTCCCATTCTTTAAATGAGTTGTCTCCTCACTAGTTAAGAGTTGTTTTTATAATCAGAATACAAGTCCTGTACCGTATTCACAGTTTGCAAACTATGTCTTTCCTTAATTGTGTCTAGTATCTATATAAAGATATTTTGTATCTTGTAGCCTGGGACCTTGCTAAACTTCTTAAAAGAGTTTAGTGTGTTCCTTGGGATTTTCTATATAAAATGCTTAATGTTTCCTTTCCAAACTGGATGCCTTGGAGTCATTATTTTTGCTATATTTCAGTGGCTGGAGCTTTGCAAATAATGTTGAATAGAAGTGGTAAGAGGGGACATCCTTGCCTTAGTCTTGATCTTAAGGGAAGCATGTTTAATCTGTTAACATTAAATACAGTGTTAGCTATGGGTTTTCACAGATGCCCTGTGTCAGGCTGAGGAGGTTCCTTTCTATTCCTGCTTTGTTGAAAGATTTTATCATAAGTTAGTTTTAGATTTTGTAAAATGCTGTGACTTTGAAGGTTAACTTAGGGTTTTTATCCCTTTATTAATGTAGTGCATAACATTAATTTTAAATGTCACCACTTGGTCCTAATGGGTACTATTCATTTTATATTTTGCTCGATTCTGTTAGCTAAAATGTCTTGAGGATTTTTGTGTGTATATCATGAGGGATATTTTTCTGTAGTTTTCTTGTGAAAGGGTGGGGTGGGAATGAAATATTGATAGTAAAACATGAGAATACTTTTTGGGGGGATGATAATATTTGGATGGATATATGAGTATAGGTGTCTCAAAAATCATAAGTCTGAGGACTTGAATGGTTTTCTACACAAGATGCAGATGGCCTGTAGCACGAAAAAAATGCCCAACATGAGTGATCATTAGGGAAACGCAGATCAGAACTGCAGTGAGATACGACCTCATACCCACTAGAAATGGTTCTGTCAAAAGCCAGGAAATTACAAGTGGTTGGTGGGGATGTGGAGAAATTGGGACCTTTGTGCACTGTTGGTAAGAATGTAAAAAGGCGCCACCTCTATGGCACAAAGTATGGCAGTTATTTAAAAAATAAAATTGCTACATGACCCAGCAGTTCTACTTTTCGGTCTATACCCAAAAGAATTGAACTATGTCAAAGAGAGATTTGTACGCTTATATTCATAGCAGCATTATTCAGCAAGCTAGACATGGAAGCAACCCCTTGTCCATCCCCAGATGAGTGTGTAAGGGAAGAAACTGTGCGGTGTGCCACAACATGAATGAACCTTGAGGATGTTATGCAGAGTAAAATAAGCCCCACACGAAGAGACAAATATTGTATGATAACACTTGTGTGAGGTAGTTAAAGTGGCCCGAGATGTATGAGGAGAAAGCAAAATGGTGGTTCCCAGGGCTGTGGGGAGGGGAGAATGGAGGGTCATTGTTTAATGGGGACAGAGTTTCCGATTTGCAATACACCAGTATTTCATTCTTGAAAACATCATTGCTGGGGGAAATCATATTAAAAATAGTTCCATTAATTTTAACGAAAAAAAAAAGCAATGTGTTTGATCCCAACCCCAAGGTGCACAGTATTCAGAGAGAAAAATCAAGTAAATGGTGAAAAAGTTTAACAGAAATGAGTGTTAAAGCAAACATGTTTAGTTTATTCACAATAATGTAATGTGGTGACATACTGTCCTCCCCAAAGGAGGAAGCAAAGTGTTGGTGGAAAGAGACGGGAGTCCTTCTAACTTGGGCATCACCATCCTCGCTGACCGCTTCCTCTTGGGGAGGCACCTGGTTAACGTCACTCACACGGAATGTAAAAATACAGCTCAGAGGGCACCTTGCTGGCTCAGTCGGTTGAGCCTCTGAGTCTTGATCTCGGCTCAGGTGATATGATCTTGTGATGTGTGAGTTCGAGCCCCTGTGCCAGGCTCACTGCTGTCAGCACAGGCCTGCTTTCCATCCGTGTGCCCCGCTCCCTGCCCCTCCCCAGCTCATGCTCCCTCTCTCTCTCTCTCAAAAATAAATAAATAAAAATGTAGCTCAGAGAAGTACCTCAGGTCTAAACAAGACGTACAGTCACACTTTGAAACACAGGAAAGTTCAGTACCTCCGAGAAGGTGCTTCCTTCTCGCTTGCTGTAAGCCTGCCTAGAGACAGTTGGTTTCTTCCCAAACTGTTGAGTGGAGAAAATTGGTGAGTATGTCTCTGCCCAAAATTGTAATGTCAAAAAAAAAAAAAAAACCCAAAAACAAATAAGCCTTTTTTTGTAGCATATTTATTTAATGTGTTTTGGATGAAAAAGTCATGATACCAAAAAATAATTCGTTCTCTGAGATGTGTAATTTTTCAAGAGTGTTGGAAGCAAAAGGCATTGGACAGCTAGTGTGTGTGTGGGATTTGCTGTGATGCATAGCACACCTGTCTCTCACAGATACCTCTTCGGGCTCGGAGGACGAAGGCTCGGTGCAGGGAGACTCCCAGGGCACGCCCACCTCCAGCCAGGGCAGCATCAACATGGAGCACTGGATCAGCCAGGCCATCCACGGCTCCACCACCTCCACCACCTCCTCCTCTTCCACCCAAAGTGGGGGGAGCGGCGCTGCCCACAGGCTGGCCGACGTCATGGCCCAGACGCACCTAGGTGAGTGCCTCGCTCCCCTTGTCTGACGCAGGTGGCCGTTGAGCAGCCGTGGTCTTAGTGTTCGCGGTTCGTCTGTGCATCTCGGCCACGGAGTCCGTGCGAGGGACGGCACAGAGCCCCGCTCTGACCCTGCAGCTGCTTTCGTCTTTCTGTTTTGTGAAATTGGCTTTTCACTGTCCCCAGGGTCTGTGACAGCGAGGATATTTTGAGCTTTCCACTAGTAAAGGAAACATTCTCGTTCGTTAGGGAAACGTGGAGCCATGTGTCTTGTCTTCTTCTCCAGACGTCACTAAAATATGCTTCTGCATGAAATTTTAGTAGTGGTAATAAACAAGGCAGGGAATTTTAAAGTGACTTTTTCTGTTAACTTTGGGAATCCTTTGAGGAAGCTCACTCCTGCTTTCTCCCCGAGGTAAAGTTCTTGGCTGGTTCACGTTACGACGTATGTGGCCTCAGTGATGGGTGAGGTGCTCTTTATTGGAACAAGCACACAGTTAGGAAGCATTGCTTGAGATGTTTCAAAGTTGTGTGAAAAGAAGTTAAATAAGAATTTCTAGCAGAAAAGAGAGGGCATTGGACGAGCCACAGTGCTGCCTAAATTGCAGACACACGGGGTGCGTGCCACGGCGCAAGGCCTTTATCCGGTGCGGGCAGGATGCTGCTGGCGTCCAGATCTGTTCTCACCTGGTTTTAGTTATAGATTAAGATTTTGAAACTTCGCAGTAAAAATATTTCGCAAAGTGAACTACGTGCTTTGACTGTGGTTTCTGGGATAGCTCAGGAAGGACCCCTTTCCAATAGCCACGTGGGCAGGGGTCACCGCGCTCACAGGACACAGTCCTCGGGGTGCTTGCTTGACAGCACACCCTCCTTGCCACCGCAAGCCCACGTCTGCGGAACCCACATCCTGAAAACCGGTAAAGGTAGTGAATTAACTACTCGACGAACATCTCAGATGCACAAGTTTTCTAGATTATTAGCTACTTGAGAAAGTTCAAAGAAACTCAAACCACTTGCTTAGGACTTTGCCCCAAGGGTGCTCGCCCCGAATGAGGTTGAGGCCAGCCTTGCTGATGGAGGAGTCGGCAGGGCGCCCCTGTGTCTGCCGCACACGCTCAGGCAGCTGGTCAGGAGCGTTGGGTCTGCCCTCTGTCCCCACGTGAATGGCGGCTGGCAGCTTCAGAGCCCCTTATTCTGCTCTAGTTGCTTAGTGGAGAAAAAAAAGAACAATGATTTCTTTCCTTTGTTCCTCTCGGAGTTGTTGTGAGTAAAAAGAAAATAGGAAAATTCTTTTTGTAAAGTGACAGTCCAATGCCAAGTGGTTGTATTAGAGTTCAATTTTCCATCCTTGGGTGACAGTGACACGGTTTTGTTAGCACAAGAACCCTGTTTGGGATTAGAATAAGTTAAAAATTATACAGAGATGTGTGCACACCAAAGAGATACGGCTTTATCTTGCGTGTTATGGGACCCGAGAGGGCGTCCGTGCGTGTGGTGTGGCTCCCGTGTGGGCGGTGTGACACGGAAGGCTGTCCACCTGTGCCACTCACCCCCTCCCAGGAAGTGTGTGCAGCGTGATTCTCCTCACTTGTAAGGAAGTATCGGAATCTTACCACGAGACACACGTACCCTCAAACGAACGCATCCCTGCACCCGCTGTCCCTTTGTGATGTGACCCGTGAAGTCCTGGGGGAAAGTGCATCTGGAGGGTTGGATTCACCCAGACCGTGAGAGGCTGCATGACTCATGTGCTTCATGTCTCGGCGGAGCCTAAATACAGCCGTCGAGTGTGTGACATCACAGTCCTCTCGAATTTGGTACAACGATTGGTTCCTAGGATACCTGGAAATTTCTGTCCGTGTGAAAATTTTGAAAGAAAGCAGTGGCAAAATAGAACGAAACGCCGAGGAGAGGAGTCCTGCAGCAGAGCAGACGTCAGAGTCTGAGAACTGGCAGCCTTTGCCCTGTTGTTGAGACTGTGGGAGGTCTAGGGTGTGAGTGTGTGCGAGGGGGAGTGTGTGTGTAAGAGAATGTGCATGAGTGTGTCGTGAGTGTACATTTGTACGTGCACGTGTATGAGTGTGTGTGTGGGGGTGAAAGCATGAGAGACTGAGGGAGGGTATGCATAAGAGAACGTGCGTGAGTGTGTTGTGAGAGTGTGTATATGTAGATGTGTGTGCACATGCATGTATGATTGTGTGCGTGTGTGTGTGCACGTGTTCCCGAGCAAGCGCCTGTACCCCTCGTCCCGCTTGGAGAGCTGTGTGGGTGGAAGCACGGCACCCCCGCCCCCGATCGGGGGAGGAGAGCTAGTGGTTTCAGACCACGGAGGCCCACGAGACTGCCACAGAGTGGGCTGTTCTCCTCTGTTGCTGAAGCGCAGTCCCACGTCCCTGCGGGTTCTCACCCTGACGTGTACACAGGGCCCCCACAGGCGTACCCGCACGGTCAGGGCCCCGTGCACACGGTGCAGAGCCCCCTCCAGGTCGTTTCTGTCCCTGCGGCTGCGGTCCTGCGTGCGTGCGGTCCCTGGGCCGGACGGCCTCTGCGCTGAAACAAAGTGGCCCCGCGTGTCGGTGCTCCCCGCAGGGTCCAGTGAGAACCAGGGTGTTGTGGATTGTTGCCAGGTGGTATTTGTTCAGAACCCTGTGCACGTCATGTGCTTGAGGCAACGGGAAAAGACCGGATTACACCCCTCAAGCACTGTATCAGTATCAGAAGTCGAGGCGCCTCGCTCAGTCGGAAAATTAGTGGACTGACTGCTTTTAAACTCCAGGAGGCTTGTTCACAAAAGACATGAGAGGAAAATGAATTAGTTACAACATGGAAGTGGAATTTTGAGCAGAAACTATTGGTACGTTTCTAGACTAAGAAATAAGAACAAAGCAGAATAGATAATGTAGCTGTATGTTTATAGTCAAATTTGTACATTCAGCAAATAGACTTCAGCTTGGGTTCTTTCACTTGTGGTCACGGGTCCTGTGGTGGCGAGGTCACCGTCACCCTGTGCCGACCGACACGGCAGAGGCGTCGTCACTGGGGGTTCCGTTAGCGTGTGTTGGGGTGTCTTGTCATTAGCCAGACGTTCACAGAAGTAGTTGCCGTTTCCAGAATGCTTCGGGCTTCACCGACGGGAGTGCTGTGTTCACCGCGAACTGCGTAAGCAAGCTGGCCTCATCGCTCCCCTGCGTCCGATCCTGCTAAGAGTCCCCGCCCACCAAGGCCAGCCTGTCAGGATGGCCCCCGAGGGGCAGGTTCCAGGGTTAGCACCCTTGACTCCACCTTCCCATGAACCACGTGTGTCCACGCTCTGGGTGTCTGGCTGCGCCGCCTGCTCCCGGCGACTGCTGCCGGTGGCTCAGCCCACGTCTCGCCCGTGCCAGCCCCTTCTGTGCTCGTGTCCGTTTCCTCCATGCTGCTCGGAGCCCTGTGGCTTCCCGGGTGGTGTTAGGACGCACGTCTGCTCCTGTCTCTTCGCAGAAATGCATGTGGGATCGCCACCTCTCAAGGCTTTGCTTATTTGGCTTTTATACTTAGAATTGAAGTAAAGATTTTTGGATCCGAAAGTGTCCTGATCCTTTGTGCAGTGTGTGTGCTGTTCAGCAGGAATACCTCCCCGGCCAGCACACTCGCGTGGTGCACACATACAGGCGGGCCTGAGGGCAGGGGCGTCCTTGCAGGGGGTCAGGGCGCCTGTCACTCAGTTCCTGCAGCCCGGTGAGGGGTCGTGGCTGCCTTCCTCTTCTGCAGCAGGGAGACTGCGGCTCAGCAGAGTTGGCATGGGACCGCGGGGCGCCCGTCTGGCCAGCGGTCAGCAGACCCGCGGGACGTGGGCGCACCTGCTGCAGCGCTGGCTGCCTCGCTCCTGGTCTCCGTCCTGGCGTGGCCCTGCCTGCTACATGGGGGCAGCTCCCTTCCAGACAAAACCCAGTGAAGCTTTGCGTCAAGAATGAAGACTCTGTCCCCATCACACCCCCACGGGGCCTGAGGCCTGTGCAGGCTTCCTGACGCCCGGAGCCTCTCCTCATGGGTCGGAACTTGTGGATATAAACTCCAGGGGCTCCTGGGCGAGGGGAAGCCGCCTGTTCCGATGGCAGCACGCGCTTCTGAAGACCCGACAGCTGCTGGCATGCCTGCACGGGGTCGCGTAGCGCCCGTGTGGGAGGGAGGCAGTTCTGGGTCAGCCCGACTCGGAACTGTGGTGGGAGAAAGGCTGGCATGTAAACCGCCGAGCCCTCTGCGGCCGTCCTGACCCAGCGTGCGGGGGGCTTGCCTGCAGGCCGGGAGGCGGGCGTGCGTCACCAGCACCAGCAGCGGGCGGGGCCGACTGCGCTGCCGAGACTCCGGGGTCCTCGCTCCCCACTGGCTGCGCACGGAGGACCCCGGGCGGGGGCTCCCCCGGGCGGGGGCTCCCCCGGGCGGGGGGCTGATGCTCTGACACCCCCTCCCCCAGGGCCAGCTCCTCTTCTGTGGGAAGGTCCCGTCTGCCTCAGGTCCAGCATTTCATCGAGGAACCTGCTTTTCCAACCTCGCCCGGAAGGCGCACTCGCGGAGCAGCGGGCTGCACACAGTGGTCTCGGGGCGTAGAACAGGGGAACCCATTGCTCCCTTCTGCATGGTAATGGTGGTCAGGTTGTGGGGACCCGGGGTCATTCTCCATGAGTGGACGCCCGTAGCCTGTCATCTGCGTCAGTCAGTGGCCACGAAGCACGTTGCTTTCTGCATATAAAAACCACATTTCCTGCCATTCCTCTCTTCACTTAGAAGTTGTTTAGGGACTGAAAAAATGTTAATGCAGTTTAAGAAGTGGGGTCTGTCACCATTTCCCGGGGATCCCCAGTCATACAGTCAGGATACCTGCTAGGTGGGAATGGGGTCGCCTGGTGACCCCTGACCCGTCTCCACGTGCGCTCACATTCTGAGGCCCTCGGGGTGAGGACTTGCACGTGGGACTTTGAGGGGACGCAGTTCAGCCCACGCAGGGGTGAACACTCCAGGAGAAGGAAGTTGAGACGTGGAAAACCAGCTGTCTGCCGGCTGTGCCCAGGGCACTCGTCCGCCTGTCTCCCGGCTGTGCTCAGGGCGCTCGTCCGCCTGTCTCCCGGCTGTGCTCAGGGCGCTCGTCCGCCTGTCTCCCGGCTGTGCTCAGGGCGCTCGTCCGCCTGTCTCCCGGCTGTGCTCAGGGCGCTCGTCCGCCTGTCTCCCGGCTGTGCTCAGGGCGCTCGTCCGCCTGTCTCCCGGCTGTGCTCAGGGCGCTCGTCCGCCTGTCTCCCGGCTGTGCTCAGGGCGCTCGTCCGCCTGTCTCCCGGCTGTGCTCAGGGCGCTCGTCCGCCTGTCTCCCGGCTGTGCTCAGGGCGCTCGTCCGCCTGTCTCCCGGCTGTGCTCAGGGCGCTCGTCCGCCTGTCTCCCGGCTGTGCTCAGGGCGCTCGTCCGCCTGTCTCCCGGCTGTGCTCAGGGCGCTCGTCCACCTCGCCTCGGCTCATGCTCAGGCGCTCATCCGCCTGCCTGCCGGCTGTGCTCAGGCTCGTCCACCTGTCTGCCGCCGGCTGTGCTCAGGCGCTCGTCCGCCTGTCTTGCAGGCTGTGCTCAGGGCGCTCGTCCGCCTGTCTGCAGGCTGTGCCGGGAAGAGCTGTCTGCCGGCTGTGCCCAGGGCACTCGTCCGCCTGTCTCCCCACTGTGCCCAGGGCGCTCATCTGCCTGTCTGCCACAGGCTGTGCCCAGGGCGCTCGTCCGCCTGTCTGCCACGGGCTGTGCTCAGTGTGCTCATCTGCCTGTCTCCCAGCTGTGCCCAGGGCGCTCGTCCGCCTGCCTGCCGGCTGTGCTCAGGGCGCTCGTCCGCCTGTCTGCCGCGGGCTGTGCTCCGTGTGCCTGTGCGCCTGTCTGGTACATGGCGATTCTGGGATCAGACCCTGCTCCTGCCCGTGCTGCCCCCGCTGCTGCACTTAGGGGCTCCGTTTGGCGAGTAGCTGTGCTTGGGTGCCTTACCGCTTAAGGTAGGTGTTACTGTCACCATCCCGACTTTACAGAGGAGGACCCTAAAGCACAGGTCGGTTAGTAACTGGTCCCAGGGGATCAGCAATGAGCAGATGACCGACCCCTGTGACACCAGAGCCCAGCTCCCAGTGCCTTGGGCGTGTCCACGTGCCTGCATGGTCAGCGTGTCTGGGACCGTCCAGGCACGTCAAGATGCTTTGGCCGCCCTGTGTTGCCCCCGTGAAGCTTGCCTAGGGTGCACGTTAATCTCCTTTGGCTGCAGGGTCTCCTTGTGATGTGAGATCACTTGGGTACGTGGTCGCTCTGCAGTCTCCACGCATCCGTAGTTGCAGACCCGCCTTCTTGTGAAAACTGTTTGTAACCGTAAATTGGTTCTCTGAGGACATGTTCAGAGTGGCTAAGATTTGAGTCCCCAGCATGCACGTTCCCAGCTGAGGGCCAACAGTGTAATGCTCCGCCTCCTTTTATCATGGCGGACTGTGAAAGGTGTTCTTCACACGATCTGTTTGGTGCTCTGTTTGTCCTCTTGTGTGTGCTTTTGGTTGGTGGTTCTGGTGTTTAAACAGCCCCTGTGCGTGGTGCTGAAGTGGAGCAGCACCCAGAGGAGACGGGCCGTCTGATGGCTGCGCCGCTTCTCTCATGCGTAGGTGCAGAGCCTGGCCGAGCTGCTGCCTGGTAACGGTAACAAAATCAGAATCCATGGTGTAGTGCCCGTTGTTCGAACTTGGGGTATATAAGATGTCACCGACGGTCTCATTGACACACTTCTTTCATGCCTTATTTAATAAATACAAAACCTGTGCTTTCCCCACCTAACCAGTGAGCACTTCCCTTGGGAATCACAGTTGTAGTGGGAGGGACTGGGGCCAGTCTCATGGGTAACACCACGCCAATTCATATCAGATTATATAAACATGTTTTTGAGTGATTATTCGGTATCTCGCATGCTAAAACAAATAGAAAAGCTAATATTTCTTGAATGCTTACCCTCCGTCATAAAGTGTCCTACGAGCTTTACGTGCATTTAATTTCACTTACTCTACCGTGCGGGAGACTGGCTGTGTTACTCCGTGTAGTGAGGAGGGCACTGATGCCCCCCAGGGCCTGGAGGGGCGGCAGAGCGTGGGTGCAGACCCAGGCTCTCTACCTGCAAAGCTTGAGCTCTTCACTGCCTCTGTTATGACAGACAAGAAAGTTACTCTTTTATGAACAAACCCCTAGCTTGTAATATTTCTCTTTCCACTGGCTGTTTGAAAATGTGATTTGAAAGTGCTTCGTTGATGGGCTCCAGCTGTAATATTGTGTCTGGAGTTGGTTCCGTTTTGAGCAGTATGAATTACCTTAAATGTAATCTTTATACTGAGATTTCTGCGGTGCACTTGGATTCAGAATCTCGTTCTCTCCTTGGAATGTGGCTTCTCAAGCCCCATTGCTCACTTACCCTTCAGGATAACTCCTTTTCAATGATCAGAAAACTTGTAATTTGCTTCTTTATAGAAAATCATTCTGCACCTCCTGACGTAACCACTTACACCTCAGAACACTCAATACAAGTAGAAAGGCCACAAGGTTCAACGACATCACGAACGGCACCAAAGTATGGCAACGCGGAGCTCATGGAGACTGGCGATGGTAGGTCCTCTGACAGTTATTTTTTCTCCTTTATAAATCCTCGTTTCTACGACATTGTCCTTCTGTACACAGGGTTGGGTGTGTTTCTTGTACATATACAGTGGACTCCTGGACCTGGCTTATCACCCTTTTTACGTGGCTCCTGTGGAAGGTGGCACAGGGACAGAAAGTGCCCATGGCCTCCAAGTTGTCCAGGAGTGTTTCCTCATAGGAAAAGTATCAGTGTGGTAGGAACTCAGTCATGAGAAGAAACAGAAATACTTTGAGTGTGATGTGTTTGCTAACCAGTAACAAATGTTGGTTCAGCAATTAAGAAGTTCGCATGAGGTGGGAAGACCGTGAGCACTTGGGAGAGGGACGACATGAAGCTAAGTGGAGAACAGAGTGACTGACGGGGGTGGGCTGCTGTGGTGGTGTAGACATCTGCAGAAGGAGGCTGTCCTTCCGCGATGATGAAGGACAGTGGCGGGGCTCCCTCCTTCCTCGTTCTGCAGTGTCGGCATGTCCTCAGTGTGGTGGCCGTTCTGTGACCAGGCCCAGAGAAGCAGGCTTGAGCGTGAGTCACATGCTGTGCCCTGCTTTCCACATGCCCAGCGCTCCCAGGCCACGAAAGTGCAGTAGACCCTGGTGGTGATGTAAGATGTGACTGTTCCTTCTTCTGTCGGTGGTTCTGTTTTCCAGGGGTGCCAGTAAGTAGCCGGGTGTCGGCGAAAATTCAGCAGCTCGTCAATACACTCAAACGACCAAAGCGGCCGCCGTTACGGGAATTCTTTGTTGATGACTTTGAAGAATTGCTGGAAGGTGAAAGGGGCCTCTGCCCCCCACTTATTCTGTGTCTGCGTGATCCCAGGGACCATCATGATGTGCCTTCTGGGCTGTTAAAAGTAACAGTCTCGGTGCCCCTGTAAGACAGGAATCTTCTCTGGAGACTCTAGGCACTGTTCCCAAAGCTGCCTTTAAAGACAGACCGAGTGTGGGCAAGGCTGGATAGATACCCAGGCTGTGTGTTCGTGGCCCTCCCAGGATGTGATTACGGCTGTGAGCCGGGCCTCCATCAGGTAGCAGAAATGGGGGGAAGCATAGAAAACCGTGGCTCGAGGTGACACGTGCTCTCTAAGTAAGCTCGTTAAGAAGAATGCAGAGTGTGTGTGTGGCTGGGCTCACTTCCTGCTCCTCTGCACAAATTCAGGACTATGTCAAACCCAAACCCCTTATTTTCTTGTTCTTTGTAACACAAGTAAGACACTGCTGGTTATCTGGCCAGCAGGCGGAGATTGTCCCCGACTGTGAGGGAGAGAAACCTTTTCCAAAAGTGAGAAGCATAACAGTTGCTCACCTAAACGAAAGAGTTGGGAAGATTGTATTGCATTATTGGGCATTTTTTGTTTGTTTTACTCAAGAAAATGTGCTCAGGTTGGTTATTCATAGTAATTGCTGCAAATTCAAATTCACATCTCTGTATTTAAGGGCAGAATATAATTTAATAAGATTTGAGCCCTGGAGTCCAGAACTACTAGTGAACATCAGGAATTGATAGTTTATTTTTAATTTTTAATGTTTTTTTTTAAATTTACTTCTGAGAGAGAGAGAGAGAGAGACAGCATGAGCAGGGGAGGGTCAGAGAGAGAGGGAGACACAGAATCTGAAGCAGCTCCAGGCTCTGAGCCGTCAGCACAGAGCCCGACGCGGGGGCTCGAACCCATGAACTGTGAGATCATGACCTGAGCCGGAGTCATATGCTCACCCAACTGAGCCCCCAGGCGCCCCAGGAATTGATATTTTAAGCAGCTGTTGCAATCCCTGAGTCCAGGCATGTTAAAACACATAGTTCACATGTGGCTTTACAGATGCACTCAGGTCTCCCTACATCCCCATCCCGACATTGCCTTGGAAAGTGTAAGAACTGAGTGCTTCCATTACGTCCATGTGGCTCGTATGTAGGTGCTGGCTGTGAATTTAGAAAAGCACGTGTGCGTGTTTTCAGTCCACCAGTAAACATGTATAAGTCTCCTACCTTCTCTGAAAGGAAGAGAACAGCGATTGTGCTAATATGCACGTATTTTTCTTGAAAACTTCCAATGTATTTAGTTCAGCAACCGGATCCGAACCAGCCAAAGCCAGAGGGAGCACAAATGTTGGCGGTACGCGGGGAGCAGCTGGGAGTGGTGACGAACTGGCCCCCATCTCTAGAAGCTGCGCTGCAGCGGTGGGGGACCATCTCCCCGAAGGCCCCATGCTTGACCACGATGGACACAAATGGAAAGCCCCTGTACATCCTCACTTACGGTAATTCTGTACGCCTGGTCGCCTTCCTGCCCGTGCCTGCACACCGCGGCCACTCGCGGGGTGCCTGACTCAGTTTGTACTGCCGTAGATGTCCAGTACAGAAACGAATGGACTTAGGAAATATTTTAGGAAAAGTAAATAGTTTGAATGTGTAAAGTGTTACTTATTGTTTGTTGAGTGAAATCCGGAAATGGGTACCAAAAAGAATCAGCATAACCCTACTAAGAGTGTGGATTTTACCTCTTGGAAGGTGTGTTATTCTTAAAAGTCATGCCTTCAGGAAGGATGGGTAACTAAAGAATATGTATCTAAACTCTCTGACATGTATCCTTCAGAAAAAACAAAATCCATTTCCAAAATGGTTATTCAAAAAAGCAAGAGAAACCAGGTTTTCTTTAGTTCTTCATTCAGTACAGTTAGTGAAACCTGTAAACTTTTGGAAATAGTTATCTGTACCAGAAAGATTTCGTTCTCTTTGTTCCCTGGGTGGGGGCCATGGAGAAGGCAGGCGGCTGGGTTACTTTCACGTCACCTGCTGCGGTTTTGCAGAGGGACCAGCCGAATAACACGAGACCAGAGCTGCGGGACTCTGTCCGCACGCGTGCGGTTTTGTTTCCATAGCAGCAGCGCTTTTACCCGGGGAGGAAGGGGGCTTGTTTCCGCACTGGCACATGTTACGTTGCGTGACACAGAGTGCAGCCTCTGGGGATGCGGGGCCTCGGGAGGTACCCGCCGTAGTCTCAGTCGATGCCCGTGCTCCTCACAGACAGAAATGGGTTCAAGGTTCAGGAGCGTACGTCCCCAGCTCTGCTGTTGTCTGGCGCTGTTAGATACTACTAAGTAGATAAGGAGCATTTCACCCGCAGAGAGGCATTAGCTTCATTTTTTCATTATGCTTTTTGGAAGTTGGAAATAGATTTTACTCAGTCAAGTTGATGGAAGACTTTCCTTAGTGGCCCTCAGCCCTGGCCAGATGCAGCCCCGGAGCTGGTGGTGTATCTGGAATGCTGCCCCCTAGCTTCTTCTGGGGCTCACCTGCCACTTACGGGGAACCCCAGGACCTGCCGCACGCACATGCAGCACAGCACCCGCCTGGCCGCCAACAGGCGTGCGCTGGCCTGTGCGAGGCGCTGACTGCATGGGCCCGGCGCCGGGCTGGGCCCTCAGAGGAGACCGTTCTACAGGCTGAGGACCTTGATCAGAGGGCAGCCCTTCTCCAGAGGGGACAAAGAGCAGAGGTGCGCTGACCTTGCCTTCGAGCACGTCACCGCAGCTGCGGTGTAAGGTGCACGCCGAGAGCCGTCTAAGGGAATTTGTGTCTGCACCCCGGTGTCACACCCCCTGCTTCCGTCACCAGTGTCTTGGTGCAGTTTACTCGTTGGTATGAGATGTGTCCTGTGGGTCACTCTTGGTTTTCACCTGTTAAAGGAATGTAAGCAACGCATATCCAAAAACACGGTGATAGTTTATCAGGATGTAAAAGGGAAGCGTTGTAATCCCAGAAAACCCGTAGAAAGGTGCTTTATACGTACAAACCCTGAGATAGATGAACGTGTAACGACCGGGTGCTGCTCAGCGCACAGAGAAGAGCTCACTGAAGGAGAACTGTTCTCCTACGAAGGAACTCAGTCTCACTGGCAGACGAGGCCATTTACAGTCTTGTCGTTCACTTTCTGCTCTCATTTAACTTCCTGCAAAGCCGGAGGGCAGCCGAGAAACTTGGGATCTTTGATGGAAAATGCACACAGCGAGTGAAGGTTGTAGACATCCCTGTAGAACAATCCACTGTTCTCCATTTACCAACATAAATAAAACACCGGAGAACCAGTATCTTAGAATCTTCAATTAATAAAAATAAATCGTGCTAACCTACGAATTTCCTTCTATCGTGAATCTTCGCTTCCTCCTGTTCTCAGCAAGACACCTGCAAATTCCTCCTCCGTCGCTGCGGTGAGCTTTCACCAGGCCCACCCCCTCCCTGTTCCTCTTCCTCTTCCTTTTCTTCCTTTTATGATTTATGACTTGGCCTTTGCTCCAGATATTTTGAAATACTTAGGTGCTTGAGCTGGAGAAGCACTGGGAAACCTTTCTATGTGCTTGTGTGTTTTGTGTGGTTGGCACTGTGTTTCTCAGGCTGTTTCGCCGCTGTGCTGTGCGTGAGCTCTGAGAACCCATCCTCACCCCCCAGCCCCTTCCTCAGGCCTACGCTCTTCCTGTGGCTGCGTACTCCTCACAGAAATCCAATTGAGATTAAAATTAATATGTAATAAGACAGTGTATACATCATGTCGGAGTCTCTTTTTTGCTACATGCACATGGCTGTCTTAGAGTCTTACCAGCTATTTCTCAGTTAAAATACTGGTTTAAGTTGACAAAATCCGTTGAGACTTCATGCCCCCCACCTTTCAAATATGCAGTGCACAATTATTATTAACTGGTATTAACCGTAGTTACCATCTTGTACATTCTGTCTCATGACTTATCTTATGACTGGAGGCTCGTACTTTTGACGCCCTTTGCCCATTTCTCCCTCCCTCTCCTTCCTCACCTCTGGAGGTTCTCCATGTATCTGTGAGCGTGAGTTTCAGATTCTGCAAGTAAGTGAGGTCACAAGGTATTTGTCTTTCTCTGTCTTACCTGTTTAACTTAGCATAATGCCTCCACGTCCATCCATGTCATAAATGGCAAGATTTCATGCCTTATTATGGCTGAATAATAATCCCGTGTACAGGGGCGCCTGGGTGGCTTAGTCGGTTAAGCGTCCGACTTTCGCTTAGGTCATGATCTCGCGGATCGTGGGTTCGAGGCTCGTGTCGGGCTCTGTGCTGACTGCCAGCTCAGAGCCTGGAGCCTGTTTCAGAGTCTGTGACTCCCTCTCTCTCTGACCCTCCCCTGCTCATGCTGTCTCTCTCTCTCTCCTAGAAATAAATAAAACATAAAAAAAAAATTAAAAAATAATCCCGTGTACATACATCACCTCTTCTTCCTCCACTCATCCATTGATTACTAGTTTTAACTTTTTGAGAAACCCCCATACTGGTTTTTCCGGAGCGGCTGTACCAGTTTCCCTCCCACCGACATGCAAGAGGGTTCCCCTTCCTCCACATCCTTGCCAGCACTTGTTATCTCCTGTCTTTTTGATACTAGCCGTTCTGACGGTGTGCGGTGGGATCTCCGTGACTTTGGTACAGTCTCCCTTATGACGAGGGGTGTTGGCCATCTGTGTGTCTTTGGAGAAATGTCTGTTCAGTTCCTGTGCCCTTTTTTAATCCATTATTTTTTTTCCCATCGAGTTGTTCGAATTCTCTGTATGTTTAAGATTTAACCCCTTACTGAATAAATGATTTGCAAATATCTTTTGTCCTGTAATTCGCTTTCTCATCGTGTGGATGTCCCCTCTGCTGCGCAAAAGCTTTTTAGTGTGATGTGGCCCCACTTGTTTATATTTGCTTTTGGTGTCAGATCCAAGTAATCATCCCCAAGACACATGTCCAGGATCGAAGCACCGGTTTCCTTCTAGGAGTTTCACGGTTTCAGGTCTTATGTTCAGTTTTCTCATTCATTCTGAGTTAATTTCTAGGTGTGGTGTGAGACAGTGGTTCAGCACCATTCTGCTGCGTGTGACTGTCCAGTTTTCCCACTGCCACTTATTTTTATTGAAGACATTGCCTTTGCCCCATTGTGTTTTCTTGACTCCTTTGCTGTAAATTAATTGCCATATATGCATGAGTTTATCTATGGGCTCTCTGTTCCATTGATCTGTGTTTTATGCCAGTGCCACACTGTTTTAATTACTGTTGCTTTGTAATATAGTTTAAAATCAGGGACCCGGCTGTCCTCAGCTTTGCTCTTCTTACTCAAGATTGCTTTGGCTGTTTGGGGCCTTTTGTGTGTCCATACAGATGCCAGGATTCTTTGTTCTACCTTCATGAAAAATGTCATATTTTGATAGGGATTGCGTTGAGTCTGTAGATTGCTTTGGGTAGTATAGACGTTTTAACAATATTATTTCTCCCAATTAATGAGCATGGAATGCCTTTCATGTGTGTCTTCCTTAGTTTCTTTCATCAGCGTCTTACAATTTTCAGAGTTTAGGTGTTTTGGCCGCTTGGTTGAAATTATTCATGGTACTTATTATTCTTTTTGATGCAACTCTAAATGTTTTCTTAATTTCTCTGATAATTTATTGTTAGTTTATAGAAATGCAGTTAAATTTTGTATATCAATTTGCACTCTGCAACTTTACTCAATTCATTCATTAGTTGTAACAGGGTTTTTTGGTTTATTTCTTTGTTTTGGTTTTGGTGGCATCTTTAGAGTTTTCTATATATAAAATCCTATCATCCTCAAATACAGATAGTTATACTCCTTCCTTTCCAATATGGATGCTTATTAAGTCTTTTTCTTGCGCAGTTACTCTGACTGGGGCTTCCAAAACCATTGAATCAAAGCGGTGAGACCGGGTGTCCTGGGCTTGCTCCTGAGTTCAGTGCACGATACTAGCTGTGGGTTTGGAATGTACGGCCTTTATTAGGTTGACATAAGTTCCCTC
Source organism: Proteles cristata cristata (assembly GCA_017311185.1). Lineage (NCBI taxonomy): Eukaryota > Metazoa > Chordata > Mammalia > Carnivora > Hyaenidae > Proteles > Proteles cristata. The sequence continues at coordinate 106,054 of JAESUZ010003248.1, forward strand.
TACAATCACTTTGTTGAGAGTTTTTCATCAAAAAGTGATGTTGAATTTTGTCAACTGCTTTTTTTCTGCATGTATGGAGAGATGGTTTAGAGTCTTCCTTTTGTTAATGTGGTATGTCATGTTGATTGATTTGGTGACGTTGGACTGTCCCCATATCCCTGGAGTAAATCCTGCTGATCACAGTGTATGATCCTTTTACTGTATTGTTGAATTCAGTTTGCTAATATTTTGTTGAGGAATTTTGCATCTATGTTTATCAGGAGTTAGAGCCTGTAATTTTATTTCTTTTGTGTGTCCTTGTATGGTTTTGGTATCAGGGTATAACGCTGGCTTCATAAAATGAGTTAGGAATCAAACTCCTCTATTTTGGAAGAGTTTGGGAAGGATAAGTATTAAATCTTCTTTGACTGTTTGGTAGAATTCACTAGGAAAGGCGTCTGTTTGTAGGGAGGTTTTTAATTACTGATTAAATTTCCTTAATAGTAATCATTCTCTTCAGATTTTGTTCCCTCATGCTTCATTGCCGGAAGATTGTCTGTTTCTAGGGTTTACTCATTCCTTCTAGTTTGCCCACTTTGTTGCCATGCCCTCGTTCCGGTGGCCTCTTGCAGTCCCTTGTGTTTCTGTGGTTAACTTCTTTCATTTCTGATTTCGTCTGAGATTTTCAGCGGGAGTCCGGTCTCATTTCCTTGCGGTGAGTCTAGCCAGAGGTCGGCTTTGTTACCTTTTCAAAGAACCAGGTCTTGGTTTTGTCGATCTTTTCTCTTGCCTCTTTACTCCCTGTTTCACTCATTTCTGCTCTGATCTGTGTTGCTTCCTTCTTTCTACTAACTTGGGCTTCATCTGTTCTTTTCCTGGCTCCTTGAGGTGTAAAGTTAGCCTGTTTACTTGAGATTTTTCCTGTTTCTTGAAGTACGCCTGTATTGCCATGAGCTTCCGTCTCAGAGCTGCTTTTGCTACAAATCATAAGTTTTGGTGTGTTGTATTTCCATTTTCACTTGTCTCAGGTATTTTTATTTCTTCTTTGAAACTTTTGTTGCCCCAGTGGTTGTTTAGTAGCATGTTGTTTAATCTCCATGTACTTGTGAATTTTCCAGTTTTCTTCTTATAATTGACTTCTCACCTCGTACCATTATGGATCAGAAAAGATGCTTGATATGATTTCAGTCCCTCTTAAATTTATAGAGACTTGTTTGTGGCCTAAAGTATGATTTGGAGAATATTCCATGTGCACTTGAGAAGAATGTGTATTTCGATAAAAATGAAGTCCATATGGTCTAATGTGTTGTTCGAGGCCACTGTTTCCTTACTGGTTTTCTGTCCAGATGATTTATCCACTGATGTGAGTGGGGTATTAAAGTTCCCTGCTATTATTGTATTGCTGTTAATTTCTCCTTCTAGGTCTGTTAATATTTGCTTTATAGATTTAGGTGTTTCTATATTGGATACATAAATGTTTACAAATGTTAGGTCTTCTTGGTGGACTGATCCTGTCATTACGCACCTCCCTTACTTTGTCTCTTATTACCGCCTTTGGTTTAGAGTGTGTCTCGTCTGGTAGAACTACAGCCACACATCTTTCTTTATGTCCCCAGTTCCGTGAAGTATCTTTCCACAACCCCTCCCTTTTCTCTGTGTGCGTCCTCACATCTGAATGCAGTCCCTTGTAGGCAGCAGATCGATTGTTCTTGGGTTTTTTTTTCCCCACTGACCCACTCTGTGTCTTTTAATGAGAGAATTTAGTCATTCTACATTTAAAGTAACGATTCATAAGAGGTACTTACTGCCATTTTTGTAATTGTTTTCTTGTTGTTTTTTGTAGGGTCTCTCTGTTCCTTTTCTCTTCCTTTGTGGTTTGAGGACTTTCTTTAGTGTTAGGCTTACATACCTTTCCCTTTATATTTTGTGTGCGTTTGCTTGGTGGTTATCATGAGGCTCACATATAACAACTTATGTTTATAACCATTTATTTTAAGTTGATAACAACTCATGTTTGAGTACATTCTAAATGTGCATATTTTCCTCTCCCACGTTTCATGTTCTCCATGTCACATTTTACATCTTGTTATTTTGTGTAACCCTGTTTACTACTTTCGTCCTTTTACCTTTATACCAGCTTTACGTAGTCCACTACCTTTATTTTATATTTACCTTTCCTGTCGGGATTTATACTTTCATTTCTTGTTACTAATTACTGCCATTTCTTTTCAGCATGACAAAGCTAAAAAAGCTAACGTTTCTTATAAGCCTGGCTTTGCATTAGCTTTCAGGAAAGTGCATTATCTGCCCTTCCATCCTGAATGATCCTTTTCCCAGTAACTTCTCTTAATTGGAATGGCTTCTGTCCTCTGTAAGTCAGTGAAGAACTGTTGTGTCTCCTTCAACTCACAACAGCAACTTACTCTTTTCTCCTTGAAAAACAGCAAGTGGTATTTCTGGTATTTTGCCAAAAGTATGTTGTCCTTTTCAAGTTTCCAGTTGTAGACTGGCTTCTGTGTGAGTGAGTGTATGATAATATTCAAATGGAGAATGACATTGAAACTGTAACAAAACATAAGGGTGCTGACCATCTGACTGTAACTGATTAGTTCTGAAAGTACGTTGAGTTTTTCAGTTACTACAAATTGATTGTTTATTTAAAGAGGTTTCAAGGCACAAAATATTTGTTTCGTTTAGATGAAAAATCACTGAATTATTTCTAATAGCTAGTGGTGGTTTTTGTGGAAAAAATACAGCCACCCGGCAAAATACCAGATGCTTGTCAGGTGGCCGCTCTTGAGGACTCGGTGTTGAGGAGGCTGTAGAGGGGAGGGTGGAGCGAAGCGGAGGGCTTCAGGTCTGGTGATTACCCGAAGTTCGGCCAGCCATGCTGTCATTTTGTGCTTTTTATAGGTTGCCTGCAACATCAGCGAAACAAAGAAGCAGGTACTGAGCACATACTGTGAACCAGGAATACCCTAGGAATTAGAGGAATTAAGATAACAGAACATTCTGTTTGTTCCCAAGTCACTAAGGGGCAGACAAGTTGATAAATCCTGTGGTAGATAAACAATAATAATCCTAATTTGGGTTGCTGCAAAATCCAATGTGAAATAAAACAAATTTGGCTTTTTTCATTTAAAACAAATGGTATGAATAAAAACCAACTTTGTTTTTACATCTAAAATAGGAAAAAGATTAAAACAATGGTTGCATTTATAGGAATGTTAAAGTTGCTCTGGTTGTTACGATCACATTGATATAACTTCTGACGCCTCGCCCACTTCTGAAAGCACGTGGAAGCTGATGTGGAACCCTGTATGTGTCTCAGAGCTCACGTTGGACGTCAGTCACTTTGTCCCCTGTCCAGGTCGAGCCGTGGGAGCAGAGGCGCCAGGATGGAGGCGAGGGGGGACCCCGGAGCCTCTTCTAGCTGGTTGTCCTTTGGGATCTGTTTTTTTAAATCCTCTTTTTTGTGGTCATATTTTTCTGAAGTTCAAATTTTAGCTCTGAATATTTACCACCATCTTTAACTTCAAACATTACTATCAAAAAAATCCTAAATCCCCAAGCCAAGGAAGATGTGATGCTGAGAAACTCAGGACATGGGGAGGGAGAGTGATCAGGCCCTGCAAAGGGTGTCGTAAGTGCCCTTTGCATTCATTCATTTCATTTCATGAGCAAGGACCTGTTAACAGTAGAAATGTGTCAGGTTTTTTTTTGCATAACGTGAATCGGCAGTGATGCACTATAGTCACTGTCCCTGCCAGACTCTACTCCCCAGAAACCCTCCCCGCCTTCCGTGGCTTCGCTCTCGCTGCTCTGCACACCTCGTTTCGGTGTTCAGGCCTCTCAGAGACTATGAGTCAGAGTCTCTGGCCCTTATTTTCCTTCATGATTCCATAGACTCAGGGTTACTTGAAGGCTGAAAATGAATGAGGACTGTCTCTGGTTGAATGTGCGTGGCGGTGCGTAACTGAAAATGCGCGTGGCCGCTTACTTGTGTCTTTATCATTTGTATTAATAGGCAAACTGTGGACAAGAAGTATGAAGGTTGCTTACAACATTCTGCATAAATTAGGTACAAAGCAGGAGCCTATGGTACGACCGGGAGACAGGGTAAGTGCGCTTGGCCACGTCTGCAGACGCTCCGTCGTGCAGGGCAGGGACGCCTGCTGCGCGTCCCAGACTCCAGCATCTCCTAATGCTGGTGCTCAGTTCGTGTTAAGGCTTTCTTAACATGAACTGAGAATCGGGCTCAGGTGCCCAGGATGTCATTTAGCCTCCGACAGCCCCATGAGTTGGGCTGTAGAACTTGTCCTGTGTCACCATGAGGACATGCGGACTTGAGAGGGTCACATGCACGCCCAGCCGTTTCCGGCAGACCCCAGGGCCGCATTCCCACCCGCTGTCCTGTTGTCTGCTGCTTGCAGACATTTATGTGTCGTCTCCTCAGGCCGGCAGGACACATTACGTGTCACCTTTTCCTGCTGTTCATCAGTGTGACTGACCGTCCTTGTAGCACCATTCCTTTCCTGGTGTTAAATTTCTCCATAGAGGCTACGATCTTTCACTAATGAGCAAATTTCTATTCCTGCTGCAATTTGATAAGTTACAGAGGACAGATATGAGTATGCCTTTGCAGTGTATGCTCAAAGAACTGAATACCCTTGTCCAGGCTTTGTACCCCAGTTAGATGTGGGGCAGGGTTAGATCCACGTTTTCTGCCTTCAAATGTAGCACCTTTTTTCCCATTTGCTGCTTTGTACCCTAGTCCACAACACTCGGTTATCCTACCTGTGCCCAAAGAACTCCAAGTGAGTTCAATAAAAATATCAGTGCTGAGCACCATAAACCAACAAGAACAGAAGCTGTGATTTACCTAAGATGTTATAAAGACGGGGGCCCATCATGAGGAATTTTCTAAAAGATTGCTAGAGCCCCGCCTTCTGTGGTAGACTGTGAGTCTTTCCATTTTTTTTATTGAACAAGTTTGACCTGTGGCTTTTAAATGTCAGTTATAGGTCTCAGCTCTTCCTGATTATAAAACTACGAGGCGACAGTAATCAAAACAGCGCAGTATGACACAAAGACAGACGTAGAGAATGGAGTAGAACAGAGAGCCCGTTAGTAAGTCCTCGTATACGCGGTGAAAGGGTTTCATTAAGGAGGTTAGGCCACGGCGTGGGGAAGACAGCCTCTTCGACAGTGGTGCTGAGAAAACTAGACTGCCCGCAAGCAGAGGGACAAACTGAACCTTTTATACCATCTATTAAAAAAGTAACTCCCAATGATTCAAAGACTTAAGAACAAAAACTATAAAACTCTTAGAATAAAACATGGAGGAAAGCTTCATAACATAGAATTTGGCAGTGATTTTTTACATGACACGAAAAACACCAGGGATCACAAATAAGAACATAAATTGGATTTCATCAGAATAACTTCCGTGCACCACAGGACACTGCCCGAAAAGGCAACATATAAGATGGGGGAAACGTTTACAAATTCTGTATCTGATAAGAGATTAGTATCCAGACTATGTTAAAACAAACAAACAAAACCTACCACAGCTCGGCAACAACCTAAAACAGAAGTTTATAAAATGGGCAGAGGACTTGGGTAGACATTTCTCGAGAAGCTTTGCAGCCGGCCAGTGAGCACCTGAAAGCATGCTCCGCGTCACCGCTCACTGGGGCGCTGGACGTTACGACCACGCGAGTGGCCCTCCGTGTCCCTGGGCGGCTGTTAGCAGAGAGCAGAAAGTGAGTGTCAGCTGAACCCCAGTTGCTGCCACGAAGAGTGTGTCCTGGTGCAGCCCCTGGGGAAGCCAGTGCGGCGGCTCCTGTAGAAATTAAACACAGAGTTACCGCCTGATCCAACAACTTCCTTTCCATTTCAAAATAACTGAAGACAGGGACTTGAGCAGATACATCTACACCGCTGTTCATAGCAGCGTTATTCACGAAGCCGAAAGGTGGAAGTAACTCAAGTTTCCGTGGACAGATGCCTGGAGACACAGACTCAAACGTGAAGGGCTCGAAGACTACGTGATGTGCGGTACGACAGCTGCAAGGACACCGTACGAGGCACTCAGAGTGGTTACACTCATGGAGTCAGAAGCGTGGTGGTAGTTGTGGGGCTGGGAAGTTCCTTAATGGGGATGAGGCTTCAGTTGAGGAAGATGGGAAGTTCAGGAGATGGTTTGGGTCGTGGATGTACTTCATGCTGCTGAGCCGTGCCCTTTATTTTCAAAAGAAATAAATGGTCAACATTGTGTATGTTTTACCCTGATAAAAAATCAGTTGTAATATCTCCCTTAACTGTAAGTTGATGGAGTCTTGGTAGAGTGGTTTTGTTAAAAGTTCTTACAGAGTGTGGTCTCCAGATTATTGAAGTTCCCTTAAAATAGCAACTACAAAATAAACTATCTCTGTTCAGCTAAGGAGTTAGTAGGAATTTGTGGGGTGCAGTTTTGAGAGAATTAACTATATAAAGAGGTTTGTCAACAGAGATTGGTTTGACCGTGTGAGGGAGACTACTTTTCTAAAGTATTTAAAACATTATTCATATAGTTAGTGTCGGGCACATGCATACAGATACTTTTATTAAAGAAATATACATGACCATAGCAGCAAATCAATCATAAGTTTACATTGCTATTAATAGAATTTTTGCCCTTTTTGAAAATCACTTTTGAATAAAACATAATTTTCCCCAGAATAATGAGCATTCAGTCCTTAGCATAAAAGTTTACATTTTTCACGTATGTGACCTTACTAATGTCATCTGGGGAATTACCTTCTTGGGCTTTTGAAAAGGGCTTTATATGCCTAAGCTGAATAGGGTTTGGGGATACCTAGTCAGAACTTTGGAAGGTACAAAGTTGCATCACGTATGAAGGGAGCCTGCTGTATTGTGTTAAAACATAAATAGACACATTATTGATAATTAGCTTTTTTATAAATGGAAAGTGATAAAGGTCCTCAAAAGAGGTGGTAAGAGATAGAGATGAACTATCTGGAAAAGAGAAAGAGCATTTTCATTTTGAGGGGCATCAGTGACCTGAGAAGTCTTCCTAGAGAGGAAAAGTGAGCCTGTGAGCTGTTGGCCAGGCTCCAGTAAAGTGTGGGAAGGAGCCGATGTGGGAAGTGTGTGCAGCAGCCCCTGGCGTGGGGAGAACTGAAGGCAAGCTGGCCGAGGTGAACCCCTTTACCAGGAGGAGACCCTTGCAAGCACAGTGGCGGCTGTCTCTGCCTTGTGGTTTGTGGGTGCCTCCTGGGCACCGTGGGTGGTTAGGTCCAGTGACCTCTCAAGGAATCCGTGGAGAAGTGAGTACAGGGAGCTGTGTGGGTCTATCAGAGCTAAGCACCTGCGAATGCGCATTGCATGGAGTCACTGTGGAGCTGCCAGTAAGACCGGGCGTGTGACCGACTCAGAAACGGAAGAAAGACTTTGCAGGAATGACCCAAGTACAAGCTTCCCTTCTTTAAACTGCAAACAGAACAGCAAACTTTCAGTTTTTATTCTGAGCCTTCAGAAGTATTTGACGCTCTCTGTCCATCACTTTTATATTGTTGAGAGACACGGTATACGATTTTATAATCTGCTTTTATTCACTTTACATTGTAACACAACATTTCATCCTATTTAACAAAACTCTGCAAGGTTTATACAGTGTGGCCTCACCAGCATGAGCTACAGCAACGGAGCAGTGGGAACTTGAAGTCCCAGGTCGGCTTGCTCTTCCTTTGAACGGAGCTGGGGGGCAGGCAGACCCGTCCCCGGACACAGGACTGACCCGGCCTGGCCTGGGGGTGCCCCACCTCCTTGCTGGCTCTGGGCTCCTGGCAGATCAGACGCTCCAGGAAGAGTGACGCCAGTATCTAACTGGTCCTTTGTGAGTAGGTGCACCCGTCGCTTTGGGACGGAGCGTCAGCATCTCCTGCGTTTGCCCTGCAGCTGGAACGACGTCCTCAAGCGTTTTGGTGTGTTTCAGGGAGAGAAGTCCTGCGGCAGTGGCCCCGGAAGCGTGCCGATACGCCGTTGAATGTTGTTGCTTTGCCAGATCCCCGTGTGATACCGGTCGCTCTCAGCTCAGCTACCGCTGCAGGCAGAGCCCCTGCGGCTACTGCAGACCTCACCTCACTGTGTAGAATAATCGCCGGAGGTTCAGATGCGGGTCCGTAGGTGTGCAAGTCCGGCCCCGAGCTCCTGGCTGCCTGTCACCCGGCTGGGTGCCCCTGGGACGGAACGAGGGCTGGCGTAAGCAGTAGTTCGTGAGTAGCGCAGAAGGGCTTTTACTGGCCTGATGGTGCCACGTATCTCTCGTTGGGCTGGTTTCAGTGAACTGCAGGAATGGCATGTAGAACGGAAAACTTCATTTAACCCCACACTTGGGTTTTTTCCCACCAGCTACCTGTGTTGCTAAATTTCCAGCGCAGACACATTTATGATGCGTCCTGTTCTGTTCTCAGATGCCATCTGCGTCCCGTTATGCCAACCTGCTTATTTGTACACTGAGATAGAGTGTGTTCCCAACTGCTCCTGGCAAAACCAGTACCTTCTAGTTAGGATATTTTGAGAAGAAATAATTGGTTAAATTCCTGAATGACTAAGCAAAAGTGACCTGTGCATGTTAAGTCATGGGATCTGTGTGCTTATGAACATGCAGCAAGCTTGTCCGCAGGGGGTGAGTGGGACCCCGATTCCCAGCCCGCACGTGGGGGTGATGCAGGCCACGGCGGCAGCAGCGTGGACAGTGCGGACACGGGACACTTACCGCGTGTCCTGAGGAAGCGCTCTGTGCACGAGAGACGGGCAGGGCTGCTCCGGGACGGGCCGTGGTCACAGGAGAGCTGGTTGGCACAGACGAGCTACCCCGCAGGCACTGGACCGAGCTCCAGGCAGACTCACATTGGATGACGTCTTTGTTAAATAATAGCTGCTGACAGAAAGGAGCATTGTGACAAATTTGCATTAAAAATGCAGCAATAAAAGTAAAACAAAATATTGCGTCAAGAAGCCTTTGCATCAAGTGTAAGAGTTAATGCTATCAAATATATTTGAAATTCATTCTGGTTTGAAGGCACTTGTCAAAACACTGACGGGTAAGTAGGCTGCTAATAGGTAAAGGGGGGGATGAAAAGCACTTCATGTGAGGAAGAATAATAATAAGCCATCCTATGGAACGGTCGTTAGCATTACGATACCCTCAGGGCTAGAAATCCTCCTGCCCAGGGCACGCGGGCGGCTCAGTCAGTTAAGCATCCGACTCGGATTCCAGCTCAGGTCGTGATCCCAGGGTCAAGGCCCAGGGTCCGCGCCGGGCGCTGTGCTGGTAGCACGGAGCCTGCCTGGGACCCTCCCTCCCTCTCTGGGCTCGGCCCCTGCTCTCACTTGCACAGGCTCCCTCTCAAATAAACTTAAAAGAAATGACACTAGCCAGGGTGACTTAAATCTGCCTGCCTTTTGTAACCCCAAGGTTATTGTGCTCCTCACCCCTGAGGCCGAGCGGGAAGGCGGCGGGTGGGACAAGGGCGGCGGGTGTTCACGGAGCCTCACCTGCGCGCGTGGCACGGCTGGGTGACACACGGCTGTGCGCCAGGCCGCGCCGAGCCCGCCGCGCCTACACCGAGGAGCCGAGGCCGTGGGGGGAGCCCCGTGCTCAGCCCGCGGCTGCCCCGCCCGCACGAGGGCCGGGCGCCGCCCGGTCACACCCGCGCAGGCCGCGTGGGGACGCGTCCCGACGTCCAGCCGCGCGCGCTCCCCCCGTGGCTCGCACGGCGGGGAGGCTGACGCGCGGCCCCGGCAGCGTTCCGGGCCGTGTTGCGGCTGCGCGTGGCCCCGCGGCCTCCCCGGGAAGCGCACGGGACTTCCTCAGACGCGTCTTGCTGAGATACAGTTCGAAGCCCGCCCCCAGTTTCTGTTCGGCCTCCGCCCGCGGCGGCCTGCGTCCCGCCCGGTGTCTTCCGAGCCGGTGTCGCTAACCCCCGCTCTGTGTCGCTGCAGGTGGCGCTGGTGTTCCCCAACAACGACCCCGCCGCGTCCATGGTGGCCTTCTACGGCTGCCTGCTGGCCGAAGTTGTCCCCGTGCCCATCGAAGTGCCACTCACGAGAAAGGTAAGGAGCCTGCCGTCGCCAGCGGGGGTCAGGCTCGGCCCTGGAACGTTCGGCTGTGAGCTCGGAGTGCGTAGGTGGCTGCTTTGTCAGCGGCTCTTCCCCGCGGGGTGCGGCCCGGGAAGCACCGGGCTGATTTGCCGTTGGTGGCGCTCTGCAGGCCCTGCTCGCCGTGCGGGCGAGGGGCGGTCAGCGGCACGGGCCCGGCCGCGGGCCTCGCGCGGGCAGCGTCTCCAGCGCGCCCCCCCCGCGCGGCTGCGGCCCGAGCGCCCGCGACCGGCTCCCGCGTGGAAAGCGAGGCGGGGACGCCGCCTCAGCGGGCCCGCCGCCTCGCCCGGGGCGGGGCGTCTCACAGGTTCGGGCCGCGCGCGTCCCCCAGCAGGCATCCCAGCCCTGGGGCCTGCCCCAGAGAGTCGAACCCACAGAACATCTGCCTTCGAAAGTGCTGGGGCTTGTGTCCAGCACACCCACGGGGCTCACACTCCGCTCGCTTGGCCCAGGGCCCGGCGCACGAGCAGCAGTTTGGAAAGTGGTTGCGCTGTGCGTGAGGAGGGTTCATCGGCCAACACGGAAGCATCCGCCAGAGGGGCAGGGCCTGCTGGGGCTCCGGGGACAGAAGTGCTGACGGGCGCCGCTGCTGCCCATTGCTTCTACCTTGCCACTGCTGTTCTGCTACAGCCAACAGGCGCCCCCACCCCTGCGCCCTCCCCCTGCGTCACTGAGGCCAGCGGCCCGCCGCAGCCCCACACCTCCCTCCCGCCTGCCAGAGCTGCAGATGCGCGCGCGCCGCACGGGCACACCCAGGCGCGCCTGGCGCCGGAGCCAGGGGCTTGCACACCTGGGCCCTGTAGGACCCTATCATTCAGAGGGACCATTCTTGACAGATGGCCGCATGGGGCGCTGCGCAGACAGCCGACTGAAACACATGCCTGGTCTTGCTGGTTGGAAGGCCTGGGGTGCAACCGAAGGTACAGGCTTCGGGCTTGCCACACATCTAGAGACTCTGAGGTGCCCCCAGGGAACATAGTGGGACAGCTTTGCACTTTCCCTTGACCTTGCTGCAGCTTACCTCCCCTCCCAGAAAGGAGCCCTGAGTTTTGCAAGTGTAACCCGGGACACACTTTCAGGCATCCTGGTCTGGAGGCTGGCAGGGTTCAGGACTGTGGTCCCACAGGGCTGTGTGTATCCACACACTGTAAAAGCTGCTGCCTGAAGGCCTGGCTGCCAGTCAGCCTGTAGCTAGTGCTCAGTGGGACTCCTCCCTCTGGAGCTTGGACAGTTCTTGGCACACCCTCAGCAGTGGGAACACATCAGGAGTACACCCGGCTGCTTACACAACCAGAAAGCTTCAAGAGACAACCAAGGGCAAGGCTGAACCAGAAGATTCACTACTTCCACAGCCCACTCCGTCCATACAGGGAGGGGTGGCTGCTCCGCTTAATACAGACGCCAACAAAATGAGCAAACAGAGGAATGTGTTCTGGAAGAAAGAACAAGATAAAACCTTAATGAACAGAGATAAATACTTAACCTGATTAGGAGTTCAAAGTAGTGGTCATAAAGAAGCTCATGGAACTCAGGAGAAGGAAGGATGAATACAGAACTTCAACAGGGAGATGGAGAGTCGGAGGGAATACCAGGCGAAGTCACACTACTTAAGAACAGAGCGAAGGGGGCACCTGGTGGCTTAGCTGGCTAAGCATCCAACTTCAGCTCAGATCGTGATCTCATGGTCCATGACCTTGAGCCCCATGTCGGTCACGGTGCTGATAGCTCAGAGCCTGGAGCCTGCTTTGCATTCTGTGTCTTCCTCTCTCTCTGCCCCTTCCCCACTTGTGCACTCTCTCGTGCTCGCTCTCTCTCAAAAATAAACATAAAAAACTTTTTTAAATTAAAAAATATAAAAAATGCAGTAATAGAACTGAAGAATACGCTGAGAAGTTCCCACTAGAAGAAGAAGGAAGCAGCAGCCATCAAGACAACAAGACGTTAGACCTCACACAGAGCAGCTAAAAGAAACCAGGAAAATGTTAAGATAGCTCGAGGGTCTGTAGGACGTCACCAGTCAGAAGAGCATTCGCGGTGTGGGTGTCGCAGAATACGTTCCTAACCTGGGGAGAGAAATAGACATCCAGGTCCATGGAGTAAGTAAGATGAATCCGAGGAGTTCACACCAAGGCACATTATAATTAAAATGTCAGATGCGAATGAGAGAACCTTAAGACCAGCAGAGAGAAAAACAACTTGGACCATACAAGGAAACTGCTAAGATGGTCAGCAGATTTTCAGCAAAAACCTTGCAACCCAACAGGGAGTGGCAGGATATATTCCAATTTCTGGAAAGAAAACCTACGATCAAGGATCCTCTGCCCAGCAAGAACCATCGTTCAGAATTGAAGGAGGAATAGTTTTCGCGGCAAGCAAACCCTAAAGGAACTCATCACCACTAAACAGTCCCTGGAAGAAATGCTACAGTGAAAGGGCCTTGACCGAACAAAACACATGAAAGTATAAATCTCATCGGTAAAAGTAAATGTAGAATACAGGTAATGGATTAATTACTTACAAAACTAGAATGAAGGTTAAAAAGACAAAAGTAGTAAAAAATCAGGAAAACTACGATACCTAATTACGGATACACAAAGTAAAAAGATCTAAATATGAAATCAAACATTAAACTCAGGGAAGGCAAGTGAAAACTCAGAGTTTTAGAGTATGTTCAAACTTAATACATAAATACACATACACATATAATTAAATGTGTGTGTGTGTGTACTTATAGGCTGTTATGTGTGAGTCTTGTGATCAAAAAGCAAACACTTCTAGTAGATAAACAAAATTCAAAGGGAAAGAAATCTAAGTGTAACACTAAAGAAAGTCATCAAACCACAAAAAAAGTGAAGAAGAAAGGAACAGAGAGACCCAACTAAGAAAGCTCTGGAAGACAATTACCAAAATGGCAGTAAGTACCTCTTACCAATAATTACTTGAAATGTAGGACTAAATTCTCTAATCAAAAGACACAGAGTGGGTTAATGGGGAAAAGCCAAGAACGATTGATCTGCTGCCTACAAGAGACTTCATTCAGATGTAAGGACGCACACAGAGGAAAGTGAGGGGTTGCAGAAAGATACTCCACAGAAGTGGGGATGTAAAGAAAGATGAGTAGCTGTAGTTCTGTCAGACAGAACACAAAACCAAAGACTCTAGTAAGAGACAAAGAAGGGGAGATATATAAAGATAAAGGGATCTACCAAGAAGACATAACATTTATTAACATTTATGTACCCAGTATAGGACACCTAAATCTATAAAGCAAATATTAGCAGACCTGTAGGGAGAAATGTAATTCAGTAGTAGGGACATCAATATCCCACTGACATCACTGGACTTAATTTATACTGACACTCTATCCATAAGCAATAGAATTGCTTCTCGGTGTTCTCCAGGATAGATCACATGTTAGGCCACAAAGTAAGTCTCAATAAATCAAAGAAGACTGAAATCCTATCAAGAATCTTGTCTGACCCATAATGGTATGAAACTGTAAGTAAATTACAAGAAGAAAACTGGAAAATTCACAAATATGTGGAGGTTAAACAACTTGCTTCTGAACAACCCGTGGGTCAATGACGAAATCAAAGGAAAAGTCAGGAAACCGCTTAGGACTAACTTGAATGTAACAGAACATACAAAACCTTTAGAACCTAGCAGAAGTGGTTCTAAGAAGGAAGGTCACAGCAATACAGGCCCACCTCTACCTCAGTCCATGAGAAAAATCTCCAGTAACCTAATTTGAAACTCAAGGAACTAGAAAAAAAGCAAATGAAGCCCAGTTAGTAGAAGGAAGGAAGTAACAAAGATCATTATGGGAATACATGATAGAGAAACTAAAAAGAATATAGAATAAAAAATCAATGACACCATGAAGCTGACTCTTTCAAAGGGTAAACAAGATTCATACACCTTTTCCTAGACTCAGCAAGAAATCAAGAGAATAGGACTTGAATATAATCAGAAGTGAAACAGAAGTTATAACCAATGCCACAGAAAGACAAAGGTTAGGAGATATTACCATGAATAACTATATGCCAACAAATTGGACTCTTAGAATTGGATAAATTCCATAAATGTACACTCTTGCAAGGCTGAATCATGAAGTAGAAAATCTGAATACAGATTAATAGTGAGATTGACTCAGTTATCAAAAACCTCCAGCAAACAGAGGTTCAGGATCAGATGACTTCACTGGTGAATTCTGCCAAACATTTAAAAAGATTTAAGATCTCTCCTTCTCAAACTCTTTCAAAATATTGAGACCAAAGGAAACTTCCAAACTCAGTTTACAATATCAGCATTGCCCTGATACCAGTGTCAGGCAAGAATGTCACAAGAAAATAAAATTACAAGCCAGATATCCTTGATGAACATAGATGCAAAAATCCTCAACAAAATATTAGCAAAAAGAATTCAATAATACATTAAAAGGATCATATTCCATTACTTAGTGGGATTTATTTCAGTGATGCACAGATGGACCAGCATTTGTGAATAAGTCAAATTGATACATTACCTCAACAAAATGAAAGATTGGGGCGCCTGGGTGGCTCAGTCGGTAGGGCGTCCGACTTTGACTCAGGTCATGATCTCACAGCTCATGAGTTTGAGCCCCACATCTGGCTCTGTGCTGACAGCCCAGAGCCTGGAGCCTGCTTCAGATTCTGTGTCTCCCTCTCTCTTAGCCTCTTTCCCACTCATGCTCTGTCTCTTTCTCTCAAAAATAAACATAAAAAATTAAAAAACAAAATGAAAGATAGTCATATGATCATATATACAGAAGAAGCATTGGCAAAAAGTCGACATGCTTTTTTGTTTTAAGTTTTTAAACTCCTGTTAGTTAACATAGTGTTATATCAATTTCAGGTGTATGGTGTTATGATTCAACACTTCTATACAACACCCGATGCTCATCACAGGCTCACTCACTCCTTAATCCCCATCACCTATTTCCCCTCCCCTCCCCCGACAACACCATCAATAGTGTGTCCTGTATAGTTGAGAATCTTGTTCTTGGTTTGCCTCTCTCTCTGTCTCTCTCTCTCTGCTTGTTTTGTTTCTTCAGTTCCACATAGGAGTGAAATCATGTGTTACTTGTCTTTCTCTGACTTCACGTAGCATAATGATTTCTAGCTCTGTCCATGTCATTGCAAATGGCAAGATTTCATTCTTTCTTATGACTGATTTTCCATTGCATACATATACCACATCTTCTTTATCCATTCATCAGTCAGTGGACACTTGGGCTGTTTCCATAGTTCGCCTATTGTAGATAATGCTGCTATAAACATAGGGATGTGTGTATCCCTTTGAATTAGTATTTTTGTAATTTGGGGGTAAATACCCACTAGTGAGATTGCCGCATCATAGGTTAATTCTATTTTTAGCTTTGGGAGGAACCTACACACTGTTTTCCAGAGTAGCTGCACCAGTTTACATTCCCACCAACGGTGCAAGAGGGTCTCCTTTCTCCACATCCTCACCAACACCTGTTGTTTCTTATGTTGTTGATTTTAACTATTCTGACAGGTATGAGGTGATATTTCATTGTAGTTTTGATTTGCATTTCCCTGATGATCAGTGATGTTGAACATCTTTTCTTGTGTCTGTTGGCGTCTGTATGTCTTTAGAGAAATGTCTATTCGTCAACATTCATTTTTTGAGTAAACAGCTCAGCAAAGTGAGTATAAAAGGAATGTGCTTCAGCATAATAAAGGCCATATATGACAGGCCCACAGCTCACCTTTTACTCAGTTGTGAAAAGCTGAAAGTTTTTCTTCTAAGATCAACCCGTTCTTGCCATTTCTCTTCAACATAGTATTGGAAGTCCTGGGCATAGCAGTTAGACAAGAAAAAGATGTAGAAGGCATCTAATTACTAAGGAAAAAGTAAAACTATCTGTATTTGAGGATGGCATGATTTTATATATAGAAAACCTTAAAGACTCCCCCAAAAGACTCTTAGAACTTTTTAGTGAATTAAGTAAAATTGGAGGATAGAAAATCAACATATAAAAATAGGTTGCATTTCCATACACTGACAGTGAACTATCAGAGAAATTGAGAAAAACAATCTCATTTATAGTTACATCAAAAAGAATAAAATACCTAGGAATAAATTTAACCAAGGAGCTGAAAGACCCATATTCTGAAGATTATAAGACCTTGGTGAACGAAACTGGGGAAGACACAAGTGAATGGAAAGATACTCCATACTTAGGGATTGAGAGAAGTAATATTGTTAAAGTGTCTTCATTACCTAAAGCAATCTACAGTATTCAGCACAATCCCTACTAAAATTCCAATGGCATTGTTTACAGAAATAGAACAACCATTCCAAAAATTCGTGTACAACTACAGGAGAACCCAAATGGCCAAAACTATCGAGTCAAAAAAGCAAAACTGGGGACACCTGATTTCAAACTCTATTACACAGCTGTACTAATTAGAGCTGTGTAGTACTGGCCAAAAACAGACACACAGTTCTGTGGAGTAAAATAGCCCAGAAATAAACCTACACATATATGGCCAATTACTTTAGCACAGAAGATCTGAGAATACACAATAGGGAAAGGACAGTCTCTTCAATAAATGATGTTAGAGACGTTGGACAGCTACAGGCAAGAGAATGAAACCAGACCCATCTTATCCCATACACAAAAATTAACTCAGAATGGATTAGAGACCTGAATGTAAGACTTGAAACCAAAAAGCTTTTAGAAGAAAACATGGGCAATAAGTTCCTTGATATCAATCTTGTGATGATTTTTTGGATTTGACACCAGAAGCAAAGGCATCAGAAGCAAAAACACACAAGTGGGACCACACCAAACTAAAAATCTTGTGCACAGCAGAGGAAACCATCCACTGCCAACCTACAGAATGGGAGAAGATACTTGCACATTGTGTATGTGATAAGTGATTAATATCTAACATACATGAAGAATTTATACCACTCAATAGCAAGAGAAAATAGGGAGATCTGAGTAGACGTTTTTCCAAAGGAAACGCACAGACACATAGGCACAAAGATGCTCAACATCACTAATCATCATGGAAGTAGAAATCAAAATCACAATGAGGTATCACCTCATACCTGTTAAAATGGTTAATATCAAAACGACAAGAAATAGCAAGTAATAGCAACTATGAAAGTGCCTCAAAAAATTAAAAATAGTATTACCATATGATCCAGCAGTTACGTTACGTATTTTTCTAAACAAAGATGAAAACGCTAATTCATAAAGATACATACGTACTCAGTATTCATTGCAGCATTATTTACAATAGTCAAGATACGGAAATAAGTGTCCATCAGTGGATGAATGGATAAAGATGAGATGAGATGTATATACCAACGCAGTATTACTCGTCATAAAAAAAGAATGAAATCTTGCCATTTACAATAACATGGAGGGACTCTGAAGGTATTATACTAAGTGAAATAAGTCAGAGAGAGAAGGACAAACACCATGAGATTTCTCTTAGATATGGAATGTAAGAAAACAAATGAACAAACAGAACTTAAAACAGATGGGTTGATGCCATTGGTGATGGTTGTGGGGTGGGTGAAATGGCTGAAGGGAGTGAAGAAGTACAAACTTTGAGAAATAGATAAGTCATGGGGATGTAGCATACAGCATGGTGACTATATTTAGTGATATTTCATGCACCTTTGAAAGTTGCCAAGAGAGTAAATCCTAAAAGTTCTCAATTTTTCTTTTGTAATGATTATTTTGCAGTGTATACACTATTGAATCATTATACACCTGAAACTACTAAAATGTTCCATGTCAATTATATCTGAACTTTTTGGACATCGAGCCCAGTAATCTGTCAATAAGTGTTTGAATATCTCCTCCTTCAGTCTCATTACACTAGAAATCTGGATAAATTATAGAGTATTTTATTTCAGAGGATGTTGGTTGCTTATGTTTTGGTGTTTGGACATGATCAAGTCCATGTTCACCTCTGATTTGTCAGATGTAATTCCAAATCTTGCTTGTATAGCATATTCAAATACAGGAAACATATGTTGTATGTACCCCACATACCAGTGTAAGGTTTTGTCCATATGAATGAAGTTCCACAGTAAGGCAGAGCTACAGAAACTCCATGAGGAGACTTACGGGGAGAAGGCTTACCTGCAAGTGTTTGCTGCCAGCACCCCAGGTGTGCAATAGACACCCCATAAAGTGCTTCCTCAAAACCCCGAACCCTATGATCTTCATGACTGAGACATGTGGAAGAGTTTGGGATTTGACTGAAAGGTAGCAACATTCTTCTAAGTGATTCTTTGGCACCATGGTTAATGCTACTACAGTTGACCTGAAAGCCTACTCGGGGCGTAGGATGCTCCTCTTCAACTGACATTAAATTCAGTGGGTTGAAGTCTTTTGGAAATGCAAAGGGCTGGTTACCTGACTTCAAGGCTCAAAGCACTCTTAAGTTCTGTCATCAGTAGTGTCAAAATGATAATCTGGAAGAATTTGTAGGCTGCTGATCTTACAGAGACTGGTTCTTAGCACTGCAGTAACGAAACAGTGCCTTTGTGATGTTCTCATGTGATCAGTTGCTGTTATTCGTGTGTTTCTCATCACATATAGGGTTTAGACTTTTCTACTTCAGTCTGTAGCCTGATGTCTCCTAATATAGAGCTGGTTCGCAGAGGAAAGCCATGTGAACAAAGAGACACATGCCTCTGCCCTTTTGGTCACCTGATGACATAGGCACATCATTTCAAATACTACTGATGCAACCATGTGCCAACATATAACATTTCTTAATACACACTTGAATGTATATTAAGTGAGTAAACATTCACGTAAATAATGAGGTTAAGTATCCTTTGGATGTTTGACAGACACGTAAGTGGTTCATTTTAATTGTACTGGAAACCTTTCTGTGTGAGTATGAAGTTACTGCAGTAATAATCCGCGGGAGAGAAGTCCTGTCATTAGGTGTGCTTTATCCTATTCCTGGGGCCCAGCAGTCCCCTTTGAGGCTGAGAGCCCTCAGTGGCAGGCCTGGGCTTCAGCGGGGGGCCGTGCGCACCCGGGAGGGAGCCCTGCTGGTACCGACGTGGGCAGGGGAGCGGAGTCTCACGTGCACCATGTTGGCCCTGCTGAGATTGGGCCGCCTACATCTCAGGTGTCCAGGCTGCAACCTGCCAGGTGGTGAGCCCTCACCTCACCAGCCCACAGAGACCCTTGGGTTATCGGCCTGAACCACGGGACCAGAAGACACTTGTCAGAAGAAGACGCTGACGTTCCTCTGTCCACAGAGCATTTTCTGCTGAGAAACAGGACCAGGGGATGACTTTGTCTCAGTGAAGCCAGAAGCTGCGTGCCAGTCCTCGGGCCGAGTTCAGAGGATGGCATTCGTGCCTTGGGAAACCTTTCTTAGTTTTGAACAGAAGATCGCATTGCTTCCGTGCAGGTCAGAACGTGCACGGAAGTGCAGGTGGGGATGTGTACACTTGCTCTGCCGTTCTGTGCCCACTGGATTTACCCTGAAGAGCCTAATGAGAGCCAGCTTTCCAGATCCTGAATGTTGTTTGATGCGCTGAACAACTTAGTCTCCTGTACGTTTCTTTACTCTCCCTCCTAGTTCTTGGGTGCGAGGAGAAAGCTCCCCTTTCCATGAGGGGTTTGCAGGAGGAGGGGCTGGAGTTCCCACATGGTTTGGCCGGGAGCGTGGAGGACAGAGGGGAGCCTCCAGGGGTCTTGCCAAGACGGGCCTGCCAGGGTCACGGCAGACCGAGGACAGCCTGTTGCTGTCACCCCATTGAGGTGGCAGTGCCCCACTGCCAACACAGGCTGTGTCCCAGGCCCGCGAGTCTGACGGGAGAGTGACAGGCTGCTAGGAGGGGCCGAGCTGTGCTTGTCCTAAGCACCTCGGGCCCGGAGCCAGAACGGCCCGTGGGCCGTGGGCGGCAGCAGCGCAGGGCACGTGTGAGGCGCCCTTGCCCTTCGGCTCCACCTCCCGAAGCCAAGGAGCAGCTCGGCTGGCAGAGAACAACCTTGGATAAACACGAGTCCCAAGTTAGGGGCCACGACACGGAATGAGTTCATGAAAGGGACTTCCTGTGAACTGTCCTCACGTTTGTCACACTCTGCTGTGGGGGGCGTTGCTGCTTCCTGCCTGGGAGACTGGGACAGCCCAGACCCTGGGTGAGACGTGTCCTCGCCGGCCTGGCGGGTGCCCCAGGGAGACGCCGGAGAGGCTTGCCGCAAGATGACGTGACACGGCAGGAGGGCTGGAGGTGACAGGCTGACGTCAGGTGTGCTCTGGCTTATCTTGACGAGCCAAAAAGAATCGTCAAGATTTTGTGACCGGGGTCGTGGTCACCAGCAGCCCAGACAGCACAGCTCCTGAGAGGATGGGGCGTCAGCTGGGGAGGCACCTCGGCCGGGATCGCGGCCAGAGCGCACGTGCTGCGCCGTCTCCCCGAGACGGGACAGCAGCTTCCCGAAGCTGGCGGCACGTCGGGCCACCTGGAGGTGGCTGTTTCCCAGGCTGGGTGGGAGGCCCTCTGTGGACTCGGGGCCTGCGGAGGGCCGTGGCTCCGACACGGTGCTGAGAGTGTCCACCCGCTCTCGGCTCTGGGGTCAAGCGTGTTCGGGTTCAGTGGGTGAAGGAGACGCACGGGCTACTTCAAGAGCAGGTGACAGGGTCTCGTCTGCGCTGCTTGGGTCGGGTAGGCAGAGCTGGCTGGGGCTCTGAGTAGGAATTCTCCAGATGAAGAGCACAGCTAGCCCCTTCGGGGTGAGGTCTGAATTTTGGGCTGACCTGTGGTGGTCTGTCCATTACTCTCCGCATCTACCTTCCCCTCTTCTTTACGTCAGCTCTCTTGCGTGTGTGATTATGTCCCTGTAAACCTCAGTCTGGAGCAGACTGTAGGCAGGCAGCAGGCAGGGACGGTGTCTGCCAGGAAAACCCAGATGGGCTGCGAGTACTCACAGGCAGAGGGACAGGAAGGGGGGCTGGTCTGCCGACAGGCTTGCTGGGTTGTCTGCGGCTTCAGGCTGAGCCCTTTGGGAATGAACCGGGGTGGCCGGTTCACTGTGTTGTGATGTTTCGGTTTTAGGAGTCTCAGTTCCTTCCTGGCTTTCATTTTATTTTCTAAGTCCTAGCTGATGTGACTGTGGGGATTAAAAAAAAAAAAAAGCCAGATGAACAGATGTGCTGCGGGCAGCTGGATAGAGTCAGCAACAAAACCACAGGGTTGGCGGCCCCTGGACTGCCTCTGAGGAACACCCCTTCCCGTGGGGACTTCTGGGCGCCAGCTCTTAAATTAGTGCCGGCCATTCAGCGCCGCTGGAGTCCGTGCCCCGCAGCAGATGCCTGTCCAGCTTTATGTCCCCGTTCACAGCCGTACTCAGGGCGCGGAAGGGAATGGGCGTCTAGTTCACCCGTAGTGATGTCATCAAATGTAGCAGGGCCCTGTGCTCTGAGCATCTGCGAAGTCAGGCTCGGCGTTACGTAGGAAGGTGAACCCTCTTAGCTCTCCGTGATGATTCCGTTCTACGGTCAAACCGGAGGAGGATGTAGCAGCAGCCGTTTAAGGAGACCCACTGTGTGCCAGGCGCACGCTGAACACCGTCCATGCTCCTCCAGTTTATCGCTTGCAGCAAACCCACCCGAGGGCTCTGCTCTCACCCCATGGCACAGATGTGGACGCCGAGCCTGAGTGCCTCGCTGCCCTCTTCAAGGTCAGGCGGCGGCAGCAAGCGGCAGCCAGGGCGGCGACCGCTCCTGCAGAGTCCAGGGAGGTTCCCTGCCTCCTAGGACCCGGGGCGAGGCCGCACTTTGCCAGGGGGGCACTGTCCTTCCCGGCTCTGTGACTTCTGTGTCTGTTGCCTCTCCTAGGACGCAGGGAGCCAGCAGATCGGGTTCTTGCTTGGAAGCTGTGGAGTCACCGTGGCCTTGACGAGCGACGCCTGCCACAAAGGGCTGCCGAAAAGCCCGACTGGGGAGATCCCCCAGTTCAAAGGTAAGCCGCGGCCAGGAGCCTGCGGGGGGCTGGCTCTTCACCCGGGAAGGCCCGCATCTCCCCTGGACGTGCGCGTCCACATGTGGAGCGTGACACGTCAGCTGTGGTCAGCCCGCCGCGTGGCGTCGTGCCTGCTGTTGGCGTCTGAGGCTTGAGGCAGCGCCAGCGGTCCTGCCCGGCGTGGGTGCCCCGCGGGCCGCGGGAAGGCGGGTGCCTGGTTCCTGGGTAGCACGCCTCTCAAAGGGGCGTGGTGTTCATTTGCAAGGCTGGCCGAAGCTGCTGTGGTTTGTCACAGAGTCGAAGCACCTCTCCAAGCCCCCTCGAGATTGGTTCCCGCACATCAAAGACGCAAACAACGACACCGCCTACATAGAGGTGAGTTGCAGCGCTGTCTGCGGGCGGCGGCAGTTGGGCTGCGTGGTGCTCTCTGCACCCCTCTCTGCACACCCCTGTCTCATTTCAGTATAAGACGTGCAAGGACGGAAGCGTGCTCGGGGTGACCGTGACCAGGATCGCGCTGCTGACCCACTGCCAGGCCCTCACGCAGGCATGCGGCTACACGGAAGGTACGGGAAGGGGCCCCTCTCGAGACTGTGCCCCTGCTGATGGAGGGAGTCAGGTCAGGTTTGCACGGAGCTCAACAGGCGGTGCCTTCTCCTTGTCCTCACTGCACAGGGACAGAGAGCTCTGGCGTCTCATCGCCCCAGGATGCCCGTCCCGATGGGATCGGGCCCACCCACGACCTCATGAACCCTCATTACCTCGGCAGAGGCCGTATTTCTAATCGCAGCCGCACCGGCGTGTGGGCTTCCACCCGTGGACTCCGAGGGCACGGCTCAGGCTGTACCGGTTAATTCCACGGGCAGTCATCCCTGGATGCAAGTTAACGTCTCTGGGATCCTTAAAAAAAGAAGAGCCCACGTTCAGCCCACCCCTGGCAACCAGTGAGGCTCTTTGATAGGGGTCCCGTGAGCTCCGCAGGGTGCGCAACCGCAGTCGAGGGTGTGATTTTTATGAGGCACGTTCTCTCCCCTGAATCAGTCCTGGAGACCAGGAGGTAGGGTGACCAGAGGTGACCATGACCAGAGCGCTGGCCTGGGCTCGTGAAAGGCAGGGTTCACCCAGGTACCAGTCGGCTGCCGGCGGGTCACTAGCGCTTCGCTTGCTGGTGTCTGTAGTTCTAACGACAGCCTTTCTCACAGCCTTGTGGCTCGTACTCCTTGCCCTGCTTTCTTGAAGGCCCAGGGCTGTTGCTGCCATGGGTGTCAGAGGAAACACACGCCCATTCGCTCCTTGTTTCTAAAGTAACATTACTTGTAGAGTGTGGGACAGAGGCTGACTCCACGCACGGGCCCCTGTCGTCCCTGTGGAGCGGGGTCAGGCGTGCAACCCCGGAGCCCAGCCAGCAGCACAAGGAGGAGCGAGCACAGACGTAGGAGGAGGCGGCGGGCGATGCCCAGTGCTCACGTGTGGCCTCCGGGTCCCGTGGGCTCTTCACGTAGCTGCCACGTGCCATCGTGGCCCTTGTTTTCAGCCACGCGTTGTTAGCAGCCTTTCTTCCCGCTTCCCGAGGCGTCCCCGCGTGAATGCTGTGCTCTCCCCGCCTCCCGAGCCTTGTGCCTCCTTAGTGACTCGGGCCCCCTGAGGCCCCTGGGGGCTTGGCTCCCTGCGTCTGGTGGAGAGGACTTCCCTTTCCCGGGGGATCCCGTGATGCAAGTGAAAAGAATCTTTAAAAAGTTACAGGTAGGGAGGGGCGGTAAGCACACAGACAGAAGGGATAAGGGGTTTGAAGGGGCGTGTGAGGCTGTCGCCGGTAACTGACGCGTCGGGGGAAGCATTTGTAAGCGGGCGTGGAGGCTGCAGGGTGGCTGCAGAGGCGCTGGGAACTCTTTTCCCAAGGTCCTTCACTGCCCCGGACGTGATGTTGGTTTCTTTGCCCTTTGGGCTTTGCTAGTCTTGCATACATGAAAATCTTCCATTTTTATTTGTTCAGCGGAAACCATAGTGAACGTGTTGGATTTCAAGAAGGACGTTGGGCTCTGGCATGGGATTCTGACAGTAAGTGTGACACCCCCCCGCCCCCGCTGTGTGCTGCTCACACTGAATGTGCTCGGTGCCACACCGGAATTAGGGTCTGTACACACAGCCGCTCGCTCGAGTCCCCTCCCGCACTGGGGAGAAAAGCCGTTACTGCTAGAAGCTTTAAGCTGTCCACTAACGCGACTTCCCAAGCCCAGGAGGCCTCTCACGGGAGTGGGGAGTCATGAGCCCCGCCCCCCGCAGAGGCGCAGCCGCTGAGGAAACAGGGTCTCTCTCCCCCCTTCTGGAATCACAACTGCAGTGACGTTAGTCACATCTCTGGTCTGGGTCACTTTTCCGTTGTGCTTGGTGTCGCTCTGACACTGTTATTTTTCCTTCCTGTGAGTCGGTGCTCGTGAATATGTGCAAATCTGCTTGGTTATGCTGCAGGGGAAGCACTTTACAGGGCCCCCCGCCCCATGCTGGTAGTCTGCCCGTGTCATAGAGAACCGTGGGCCGCCTCATCACGGATGCCACCTGGCCAGGGCGGGCACTTTTATGGAGACACAGCCTGGTTATTTAAGGTCTGCTCAGCCCTTCCAGGAGTGCGTAGCATAAGTGCTTGGAGCCTCGCTGTGTCTGTTCCCGAGATGGTAATCTGCACTCCCCTGTCTCTAAGTTTCTTACGCTAAACTTCATCTTTTCTGGGGTAGAAAATTCTAGGGGCCTTTGCATGAGTGATAGGATATGAGTAGATAAAGCGTGATTTGTCGCCTCTTGGTGAGGGCAGGAGAGCGGCACACGGACCGAAGGTTGGGGGCTCCAGACAAGCCAGCCTCCCTGTGGTTGGTCTGTGCCCCTGGGTCCCAGGAGGTGCTGACCTGGCGAAGCAGAGCTACACATGTGCGCTTACTGGGCAAGCAGGTGTCGTGGGGAGAGCGTGGGCTCCGTCACCGGGCCGACGTCAGTCCTGCCTTCGCGGCTCCGTGCCCGCAGGCATATCGCCTGCACTCGGGTCCTCCTGAACTGCAGGCTCCTGCTGTCAGGTGGGGAGATGGTCCTGCGTGGTCTCCTGGGCACTCAGTCCACCTCCCTGCCCGATGGTCGTGGCGGCTGCCTCGTGGCTGTTGATGTTCGAGTTTCTCCTTGATGCTGTTCATAGGGACCTCTGTGATAGTCTTGGTGATGTCACCCACCTGCTCACCATTGCTCTGCGCTGGCAGTTTCTGAGTCTCTATTTCACTGCCACCTGCTAGATGGACACGCTCCCCTGGTATTTTCTGTGTGGCAAATGGTGCCCTTGGGCCCCAGTGTGGAGCAGGGAGCCAGCCCGTGACGGGCTCTGGGCATGTCGTGTCCCCACACGGAGCCTGGTGGGGGGCAGGGAGCCTGTCCCGCTAGTGTGTCGGCAGTCACCCTGGTGCATTGTTTCCAGAGCGTCATGAACATGATGCACGTGATCAGCATCCCGTATGCGCTGATGAAGGTGAACCCGCTGTCCTGGATTCAGAAGGTCTGTCAGTACAAAGGTACGCGTCCAGGGGCCTCGGGACCCCGGTTCCCTCTTTAAACAGCTCCTGGTCAGACAGTGTGCTTAGTAACACCCTTGCTTCTACTCTTCCCACAGCAAAGGTGGCTTGTGTCAAATCCAGGGACATGCACTGGGCGTTAGTAGCACACAGAGATCAGAGAGACATCAACCTCTCTTCTCTCCGGATGCTGATCGTGGCCGATGGCGCAAACCCTTGTAAGTGACCTACCTGCTGGGCGGGCAGGTGGGCGGGAGAGAGCCTCCTCCTCCTCTGTGTTTCTGCGCTTTGCTTTTCCTTTTCTAGCCATTACTGTGGTTAGGCAGTGGTCTCAAATTCATGACCCCACAGCGTGACTCTCTGAAGCCTCAGGGCGCCACGACGGGGGCGGGTCGGAAAGCAAGAACACCTGGCTCCCGCCCTGGGCTTGAGCCCTGCTGTCGCCATATCCTGATTCTGTGAAGGAAACCACAACCTGACTAGTCCTTTCCTTCTTGAGCTGCAAAATGGAGCCTACATCTTAAAAGTTTAAGAAGAATTGAATTAAGTAGCTCCTGCGTGTATTTCCTTGAGTGATGTTACGTGCTCAAGAAATATTAACTATTACCGTTTCACGGTCTACAGTAATTTCATTGATCAAGAAATTAATTTGTCATTTTCGTGGAATTTCATTATCAAATCCCACAGGAAGAACCGCCCAGGTTAAGTGAATTAGCAGTCCCACAGAATGCCCTAAACATACCTCAGGACACACTGCCCTGGGCTGAGAGAGAAGCCGGTAGGCTTGTTGTTGATGAGAGGGCCGTGTGATCCAGGAGTAGAGCGAGTGAACGAGGCAGCATTAGTTTCTGACCATCTGCAGACTGGGCCACGTTGACATTTGTCACTTAAAGCAGAACACGTGATACGTACGCGCGGGCTCCCGCCCACGTGATTCAGTGTTGGTTGTGTACGTGGTTGTGTTTCCCCAGGGGCTCCGTGACTTGTGAGCCACTGTCACACGGCTGCTCTCAGCCGGCAGTCCTGGCCGAAGCCAGGCTCACTTGCGTCAGTAAGTAGTTTGCCGGCAGGTGTCTGGCAGCCAGTCCGGATCTCTCCGGCGGGATTGCCACAGGGGAGAGCCGTCTTCACCCGGCTTAGGTAGAGTCCTCTTGCGAACTCGCACATTGAAAACGGGGGGGCGAGCCTCAGGGAAGGTATGCAGGCCTCGGGCGGAAGTTACACGTTTAGATCCTTGAGCTCAGTCGGCCTGAGAGGATCACCTTGCGGGTGACGGGACTCATAAGCCGTACTGAGTGAAGGATGTTCTTGACCGCCTCTCTCACAGCCCGACTTGAGAAGTGCTTGCATCTGGGTGGTTGTAGTCCGTCCCGTGCTTCCGCCGGCTGACTCTCGTCCCCTTTCACCTGCAGGGTCTATCTCCTCCTGCGACGCGTTCCTCAACGTCTTCCAGAGTAAAGGCCTGCGCCAGGAGGTCATCTGCCCTTGCGCCAGCTCCCCAGAGGCTCTCACCGTCGCCATCCGGAGGTACGGCTGGGCCCCTGCGGCGGCGCCTGCATGGTGTGACCGCTCCGGGGAGGGCAGGACCCAGGCCGTTTGAGGCCGGCTTTGCTTCCCCTCGTGTGCTGGAACGGGTTCTCCCGGGTAGTCCGGACCCGTTAGTTAGGACACCTGGCTCCCTCCGGAGAGTGACTGCCTGAAGCCCGTGTGGCGGTCTGGCAAGCAGTGACCTGCCATCCTGTCCTGTCCCTGCGGGTCACCCATGTTTCCACGAGCCCGCGTCCGGCCTGCTGTGATGCGGGGCTCGGCTGCGTCAGTGCTGAGCAGAGGGCGCTGTTTGCAGCAGAGCCGGGCCTGTTGACGCGTGGTTTCCCTGAGGTCCTGGCCGTCTGAGCTCTCGAGCTGTGCTGGCACGTCCGTGGGCTCTCCGGTCTGCGCGTGGACACGGGGCCTGCTTCACACTTGCTCCTGGCCATCAGGCGGCCTCGCCGCCTGCTCCAGCTCCAGGCACGCTTGCGGGGGGGCCGTGGGTGCAGGTGCATGGAGCCAGTCCCACCCAAGCTGAGAGGTGCAGGAGGGGCGTTTGCTCGTTATCCACCATCTGCCATCCTCACAATGTGGGAAAGGAGTGTTTGCGTCACCCACGTATTTCCAGCCTGGCACCCAACTTGCCCGGTATCTTTGTGTTCCGTCGCTGATGAGGTTTTCTCTTGTGTCACACATGAGTGCTCTGTCGTAAGAGTGGAAGACACAGTTTTCACGAAAGCATGTGCCCTCATTACTGAAAGGTTTGGTCCCCAAAAATACTCCATGGAAGAGTGTTTGTAAATAATACAACTTACGATGAATGTAGTTGTTAACGTAAAGTCAACCAGTATTACTAAAAGGATTGAGAAATCTAAAACCTGTAAAGTCTGAGAAGCAAGTTTTAATTTGATTGAAGCAGAGATTAGAACTCTGTAGCATATTTTTATTGATGAGGAAATTTGGCACCATTAACCAGAATCCAATTTCCAGTTTTTGGAGGGCATCACTGTTGTAACAGGAGGCGCACCGCACATTATCTGCCAGCATTCGTGTTTGGCCTCGGACAGAGCCCTGGAGGCTTCAGTAGCACGTCGGCCACCACAGTGCTCTTCTGAGATCATATTAAACTGTGTCCAGTTTGAGCCTGAGTGTAGGTACCAACGAGACACAGTCTCAGTTCAAGCCAACCAGGGCCTGGCCACAGGGTCCTGGGCGCATCCCTTGTCTCCAGGGCCTCAGTTTCCTCCACCAAGTTGAGGGGCTCGGACTCAGTACTCTTAATTTCCTGTGGCCTTGGAGTGTCAAGATTGTGCAGTTGTGTGACGTAGCACCGTTGCCACAGATAATTCACAAGATGACTGGTGATTCCATCATGTAGAAGATCCAGTTGTCAGGACACCCGGGTGGCTCAGTTGGTTAAGTGTCTGACTTCGGCTCAGGTCATGATCTCACGGTTTGTGGGTTCGAGCCCCGCGTCGGGCTCTGTGCTGACAGCTCAGACCCTGGAGCCTGTTTTTGGTTCTGTGTCTCCCTCTCTCTCTGACCCTCCCCTGCGTATGCTCCCTCTCTCTGTTTCAAAAATAAATAAAACATTTAAATAAAAATTTTTTTTGAAGAAGATCCAGTTGTTAGCACTACATGATTTGTGTATTTGCTTTTCCTAGAAGTGTCCTCTGTACCTTGGGATTACGCAGAGTGGAATATGCCAGACTTGATGGCAAAGGGAGGAGGAGTCAGTGAAGGATTTTTGTATTAAAGGATAAACATACACTATATATATTTATATTTTATACGTATATGTTTGTGTTTATTTTTGAGAAAGAGACAGAGCACGAGCAGGGGAGGGGCAGAGAGAGAGGGAGACACAGAATCTGAAGCAGCTCCAGGCTCTCAGCTGTCAGCACAGCCCAGCATGGGGCTCAAACTCATGAACTGTGAGATCATGACCTGAGCCGACGTCGGAGGCTTAACCAAGTGAGACACCAGATGCCCCATCAGCAAAGGATTCTTAATTGTTTCTCTAAAAATGTTTTAAAGTATTTAAAATCTTGAAGATGATTAAAAATGTAATAACCCAAACAGGCAAAGTAAGGGGCTGCTTTTTCCTGGCTTGTGCCAAGCGGTGTCTGGTGAGCGGTGGTCAGTGCCTCACATGTCTCCAGGCACCCCCAGGACCCCCACGCCTCCCCATGTGCCTTCCATGGCCTCCCCCAGCTCCCCACATGCCCCACGCCCTCACAGTGCTCCACAGCTCCCCACACCTCCTCATGCTCTCTACATGCCCCAGGACCCCCCATTTGCCACCCCATGTCCCCTACACCCTGCCTTGTGCCCCATGCCGCCCCACAGTACCCCATTCTTCTCCCTGCCCCCACGACGTGCCCCCATGCCTCCCTCCATTCAACCCCATACATCCCCTGCACAGATCAGCCTTGGCTGAGTCCACATCATCACTCAGGGCTGGGAACGGCGGCTTTAAAGGCCCTCACCCTTCTCTAACCCGCGGCTGGCAGCCACCGCTCTGCCAGGAGACCGTAGGCAGGGCAGCTCCTACTGGGAGCAGACGGGAGTGCGGTCACACTTGCAGAGACTTGATGTCACCCACTTTGCTCTGAACTGAGTTGGCATCTCTTTGCAGACCCACCGACTTCTCACACCCAGCCACGACCCTGGCCACCACTCTCACTTCCAGGTCTGCTGTTTCCAAAATAACCAGAAGAAAATCAAGGGCCTGGGACAGGGCAGTGGGTACAGGTGACCGGAGCGCCTTGCCCTCCATCCTGTAGCAAGCCGTAGCTGGAGACGGCTCTCGTGTGGGCAGGGGTGAGGGTGAGGGGCCAGCAGAAGGATTGCCACCGGAAAGGCTCAGGACCATCCACCTCGTCCTCACCACCTGTCCTCACTCCACATGTCACAAGTGGAGCTGACTCAGCAGAAGCGACACGTGCGGTTACCGCCTTAGCCAAATTGCTACCTTGCTTTCCTAGCAAAATCTTCTGTGGCTTACATCAATTCAGCTTATTATGTTACTGAAATGGCCACCATTTGAAAGTGACGAGATGGCCCGGTGTCTCTTGAGGCCTCTCAGAAGATGGTCCCATGGCCCAGGGCCTCATGGGCATGCTTGGTGACAGGTAGTGATGTGTGACCCCTCCATTTCGCTCCTACGTCAAACAGGGAAAAAGGTTTAGTTTTAATTCTAAGATACTTGCACTTGATTATCAACTTAACAGTTGTAGCCAAATAAAGGTAATTTTGGAAAAGATCCTTGCAAGATATGTGAAAGCAGAGTGTTCTTAAAGATCATTGTGTGATCCACCATAAGTGCTCACAGGGCCCATAAATGCCTCTGCACTGTTACCGCCTTCTTTTTTTGGGTTAATATAATTTATTGTCAAATTGATTTCCATACAACACCCCGTGCTCATCCCAAGTGCACTACTCAGTGCCCATCACCCATTCCCCCTCTCCCCCACCCCCATCAACCCTCAGTTTGTTCTTAGTATTTAAGAGTCTCATGGTTTGCCTCCCTTCCGTGTAACTTTTTCCCCCATCCCCTCCCCCATGGTTCTGTTAAGTTTTTCAAGATCCACAGGTGAGTGAAAACATATGGTATCCATTATTTAAGGCATTTTCAAATAGATATGACGGAAATGTCAGTCACTTGCATCTTGTGAACACACTCCTCTCTGTGAATAGACAGGAAAACACCTGATCCTGGTGTTGCATGCGAATGACTGAGCAGAGGTTGAAACAAATCTTGTATTTGGAGAGCGATCCTGCGCGCCTTACTCCGCATACTCTGGAGACTTGAGGGGAATTTCCATACATAAAAGGTCAGAAGCTGGGTTACCAAGTAAAAAAGTCTTTATCAGGGCGCCTGGGTGGCTTAGTCGGTTAAGCGTCCGACTTTCGCTTAGGTCATGATCTCGCGGTTCGTGGGTTCGAGCCCCGCGTCGGGCTCTGTGCTGACTGCCAGCTCGGAGCCTGGAGCCTGTTTCAGTCTGTGACTCCCTCTCTCTCTGACCCTCCCTTGCTCTCGCTGTCTTTCTCTCTCTCTCTCCTAGAAATAAATAAGAAACATTAAAAAAAAAAAAAAAGTCTTTATCCATTCTATCCCATTTTAAGTGGAGGTCCAGGTTGGCTAATGGATATACGCTTATGGGTCCAGAATGAGGACAAACTGCATACGTTCTTTTTTTCTTTCTTTCTTTTTTTTCTTTTTTTTATTTTTAATGTTTATTTTTGAGAGAGAGCGTGTGTGTTGGAAGGTTCTGGACTCACTGTTTTCAGTGGAAGCCTTAGATGTCCCCCTTGAAATACAGGCAGGATGCAGACATTGTCCCAAGAGACAGTGGTAGGACTTTGGTCATGATCTGGGGGCAGTGGCCGGGGCCCTAGCTTCTGGGGCGGAGAGCTGCCCAGGCTGAATCTGATCAGCAGGACCAGCCCTGTCAATGGCCCCCAGGCAAAGCCACTGTCTGGAAGGAAAGGAAAGTCAGTTCACAAAATGACTAGTGTTCATGGTAGGCTGTTTGAGTCCTTTTAAGAATGGGAGTCAGGGAACTTGAAGGGCCAAGGGCAGGAGGGGTGCCTGTCTTCACACCTGTCTGTCTTTGCGGTGTCACACCTGACATCATGGCTGTCTGTCTCCATGGATGCTTGTCCTCATGTTTGTCCGTCTCCATGGCTGTCCGTCTCCATGACTGTCTCCGCGGGTGTCCCTTTCCATGACTCTCTGTCTCCATGGGTGTCTCTGTTTCCATGAGTGTCCATCTGTGTGTGTGTGTGTCCATCCTCGTGTGTGTCTCTATGGATGTCCCATGTGTCTGTGGACGTCCGTCTTCGTGGGTGTCTGTCCCGTGGGTGTCTGTCCCGTGGGTGTCGTCTGTCCCGTGGGTGGTGTCTGTCCCGTGGGTGTCTGTCCCGTGGGTGTCTGTCCCGTGGGTGTCTGTCCCGTGGGTGTCTGTCCCGTGGGTGTCGTCTGTCTTCGTGTGTGTGCTGTTTGTGCCTGTCTTCCTGAGTGTCTGTTTCAAGTGCCTGTGTTCACGTGCATCCGTATTCGTGTGTGTCTGTTCGTGCATGTTTGTTTCCGTGCATGTCGACCAGGTAACGGCAGTAAACCACACTGTTCTCCTGTGAGGCCTGCCCTGGCTTTCGGAGCAACCAAGATATCTCATCATTTTTCTTGTTTTCAAAACTGTCGTCAGTCAGGCTCACGTTTTCAGTTTCCTTTTTCTTTGAGGAATGGTTGTAAAGTCAAAAAATTGGAGAAATATGGTTTCATGATGCCTAAAGTATCTGTAGAATTATTTCAAAAGGGCAAACTGCAGAATGAAAACTAGGAAATCATTTTGTGACCCCCTGTATTCTGGGGTTGATGTCTGGTTCTGGCTCCATTGCTGGGATGTCGATGATAGAATCCACTTTTTAAAGCTATGTTGTAGTAATGTGTTTGAAACAAAAAAAATATTTTGTGGGCTTTATTTTGCCTTTTTTTTTTCCTTTCAAGTTAGCTATGCAGAGCTTGAACTCATGACCCTGAAGTCAAGACCTGAGCTGAAATCAGACACCAGACGCTTAATTGACTGAGCCACCCAGGTGCCCCTTTGTGGGTTCTTTATCTGCAGGCTATTATTTTAATACCTTGGTACTTTAGCAGTGAAAGGGTAATAATTATGTAAAGCAGTAATTAAAACAGCAATTCCAGGCAATAATAAAGTTGCCCTTTTGCCACCAAAATCATCTTGCATGTTGACATGTCCCTCTGGAATTTAGAGAGCTGGGAAGATGCTAGGGGAGGCCCGTGCGGCAGGATGTCTGTCGGGGGGCAGAGTCAGACAGTTTGGCTGGGGACACACCGACCAGTGAGCCAGAATGAAAATAATTAGCAAGCCTGAATTGAAGTGGGATTTTCAAGAATGGCTTTGCCCCTAAAAACGTCAGACATGAAGACCTATAATCTTACTTTTATAACACAAGATAAATTACATTAGCAGAGATTTCCATCTGAAAGTTTTAAGTTGAGATAAAACTTTAGAACTGCTCTAAGTGTAAAATAGTTTGAAGATGAGAATCACCATATCTAAATGGAAATATGGATTAATCAGGTAGCATCAAAGAGCCAAATAGCTTGAGTTACCTTGTGCAAATTGTCCTGACCGCCCACGTGCCAGAGCGAGTCCTGTTCTGTTTTGTGTTGGGTTGGACTGTATGCAGACTTGGTTTGCTGGAGGCATAGCTCGCAGAGAGCAGGTGCAGCACAGGGCGCAGCCCCACCCTTGATGCACAGGCTGACGCTTCCCCGCTGGCGCATACTGAGTGCCTGCCCTGAGATGCGGAAAAGTCACCAGGGCAAATGAAAACAAAGCTTGCATACCACTTGTATGGGATGGTCCCTTTTCTGGCTGAAGAAATTATCTCTAAAGTGAGCAGGTAAGATAACGGAGGGGGAAATGTTCCCTTTTTATATTACATAGCTCTTGAAGCAGGTATGTTTTTGTTTTGTTTTATTTTTAAATCCGTGTGCGGGGTACCTAGGTGGCTCAGCCTAAGCACCTGATTTTGGCTCAAGTCATGATCTCATGGTTCCTGGGTTCAAGCCCCACATCAGGCTCTGTGCTGACAGCTCAGGGCCTGGAGCTGCTTCAGATTCTGTGTCTCTGTCTCTCCCTGCCTCTCCCTGACTCACACTCTCTCTCTCTAAAATAAACATTTTTTAAAAGTTAAAAAAAATAAGTGTGCATTGCTCTCATCAGATAAAGGGGATAAAATCATTAAAATAATTCAGAACTTAAAGGTGTTCTGTTTTAATCTTGTAGCTTTCCCTGTGAAAAATCATGAATTTTAGGGGCAGCTGGGTGACTTGGTTGAGCGTCCACCTCTTAATTTTGGCTCAGGTCATGACCTCACAGTTCATGGGACTGAGCCCCACGTCGGGCTCCACACTGAGCATGGAGCCTGCTTGAGATTCTCTCTCTCTCTCTCTCTCTCTCTCTCAACACAAAACAAAACAGACAAAACTCTGAATTTTACTAAGACTTTAGTGTAGATGTACGCTATGGTTTAGGAAGTCTATCTGCACGTTGAAGAAGGGTGCACGTGTTCGTGAATTTGACCAGATCTCTCTGGTCAGTTTGTAGGAGTGTTCCTGAAAATGTTATTTCTGTTACAAGCGCACAGCGTCCACTGACCCACACCCTGGTGCTGCTGAGTTATCGGGGCCGGCTGCCGCTGTAAACGAGGTTACGTTCATTTGTAGAGAGACTTCAGTCAGGGACGCCAGCGCCAGGCACGTAGCACAGGGCACCTCCCCGGGGAGGAGCGTCCTCCACCCAGAAAGGAGGGCCTTGCTGGCCACGGGCAGAAGGGCGTCCCCTCCCTCACATAGACGGATGGCCCTGCAACTCCAAGTATGTATTTCCCAGGGAGGTGGTGCTACAAGAGCCGCTCTCATGGCCGTGTGTGGACCCAGGCGTGCACTCCATCCCCTTACGCTGTGTCCGGTGAGCCTGGCCCCGTGCCTGCCAGCGCATTGCAGCGTCTGGTGACCCCGGATCACCATTCTGGCTCATCTGTGCTTGGTTTGCCTCTTGGTGGCTTTGTCACTTGGCACAGGGCCTCCTTCAGTTCTCAGAGACGGCTTCTGTGTGGGGGCGTGACAACTGTGCCCATGTCACAGGGCCACGTGAGCATCTGTGCACGTAGACCCTGAATGTCTCCACGGTGCCCGTAAGGGTTCGGGGCTCAGGCTAACGTCGGTGACACTATGATAGTGCCCCATGTACTTGGGTGTGCGTGTCGCCCCATGACAACGTGCCCTGTGGAAATGCTGTAGTCACCGCAGTGTTAGCAGAGGAAAGTGCCATTGCCTGACACTCGACCCCTTTGCTCCCCGGGGTTCCTGAGTTGACGGTTTCTGAAGGTGGCGGTTGCTTCCATCTGATGGGAACAGGGAAGGACCTTTGTCGCCCCACCTGCAGGAGGCCACAGGGAGGGGTGGTGGCACTAACGCCGTGGAGGTTTGGTGGCCACGTCCCCATTGTATCCTGAGAATGGAAATCATCCCAAACGCGCGTGGCTGTGTGACTGCCTTTATTTCACGTGGACGCATATTCGAGTGTGGCCGGTAAGAGCAAACTGTGGGCATGTTAGTTGAGACTTACACCTACCTCTTCAGGTGTCACACAGCGCCATTACCTGAGGGTCATCTAACACCTCATGGAGGCAGGACCGTCACGGCCAGGGAACAGGTCCCGTTGAAGCCATTGGCCATCGGGAACGTTCCTCCTGAGTCCGAGGCCAGTGCACACCTTCCATCTTCCATCTCCTCACTTAGGTCTTTCTACCGCAGGGCTGGCCACACACAGCTGGTCCCTGCCTGCCTTCTGTGTGTCTGTGCAGAGACCTTTCCTACAGTCCTGAGAATCGCCAGGATTACTGTCCATGCAGTCAGCCCCGTGTGTCATCTGGGCATTGAACCTGGGGGAACAGGCGGCTCGAGCTCTGTCAGCCATTGTTCACGAACTATGTTCCGTTGTGAAACCACATCTTTTTTGAAATTTCTGGAAATCCTTATTGGGGTCATGTTTTCACTTCCTCATCTAGGTTAGTCTACTTGGACTTTTTGTTTCCTAGGAAGGTGTTAATGGAGAGAAAGATAAGCTGACTTGGTTAGTAATCACTCAAACGCAAACCGTAACAACAGAGAGGAATGGCATTTCACCATCAAAGCGGGACCAGTCTAAGGGTTGATTGGGCATGAGTGTGCAGAAGTGGCTGCTGGAGGCCGCCTTCCCCGTGGCCACGGGCACAGGTATGGAGGCCAGTCTGCGCTCGACGCCGGGGTCCACCCCGCAGCTGTGCCCCAGATGCCGTCGCCTCACGCCGCCTCTTCTTGCCTGTACGTGGGGACGGCAGGCGTGCCTGTCTCAGAGCCGCTGTAAGGGCACTTCACGTGCATGAAATGCTTTCAATAAAAGCATAAAACCGCACCCTACGCATGTCTGGTAAATCGGAAAACAATACTTAGAGCGGAAGTGCAAAAAGATACACTCTTTTGGGAAGTTATGTAGGCTTCATTAAAATTTTAAACATACTTTTTGATTCTTCAGTTCTTTTTCTAGGTATGTGTTTTACAGCTGTATTTCATATTAAGACTGGTCAGGCCATTGGCACACGCAGGATTTACAGTGTGTCTGTCCCACCCACGCTCACAGGAAGATCCGCAAGATCTGTTTGGTGGAAAAGCAAGTTGCAAGAGAACATGCTTATTGTGCGTCTGCTTTCTTTGAATGTGATGTATTCGTGCACGCATGTATTTTATGTAAATACATGATGAAGAGTCTGGAGGGTCATCAGTGGAGGCTGTCGGTGAGGCAGAGGTGGGGTGCGGTCAGGCAGGTGCTTTTGCCTTGGCTGTGACTTGTTGGGCGGCGGGCAGCTTGTCCACATGAAGGGCTTGCTCCTGTGTTACTAGTATTATTTGCTGTAAAGTTTCCTCGAAAGAAGAGTGTGTAGCAAAGTAAAAAGCGCTCAGTCTTTGAAGCCAGAAGCAGGAAGGGCGTCCATATCTGGGGCAGTGGGCCTGTAGCGCACCAAGCCCCACAGGGATGCAGATCCGAAGTGACGGCCCGAGCCTCCGCTTCTGGTCTGTATAGTAGAGGACAGTGGGGCCGCGCAGGGCTATACCGAGTGAGCCTGGGTGTGCAGGGGCCTCGAGACATTAGGGCGCACACCAGTGTCAGCTGAGCACATCTGAGATTTCGTTCATTATCAAGGGACTTTTAATATATAATATGTATATGTATGTATGAATAATACATACATATATTTATGTATTAAATATAAATACATAGCTATAGATCAAAGTAAAACCTGGGTGGTGTCGTCGGCTCACATTTAAGTGAGTACACCCAGGTTCCGCAGTTGGGTGTTATACCCACGGTTGAAGGTTTCCTGAAGCAAACGCAGCTCGTGTGCCTCAGTGAGTCTTGTTTCTAGGAAAGCAGGTCTCACGACTAAGACCGTAGAGCTTGTATCCGTCCGTGGTAAAGAGCTTCTCCCTCCCGGCACGTGGCCACGGCCTGTCCCGGTCCAGCGTCGCTGTCCTGAGTGCCTCAGCCCAGGTGGCCTGACACAAGGGAGGCTGCTCTCCCAGAGTTCTGGGGTCAAGGTGTTGGAAGGGCTGGGTGCTCCAGGGGCGCTGGGCATCTGCTCCAGGCCCTCCCGCTGTGGACGGCACCCCGTCCTTGGAGCCTGGCCACTGTCATCACGTGCCATCTAGGTCTCCTTCTCTCCTAACGACACCGACCATTGCCTTTGGGGCCTGCCCCAGCTCCAGTGTGGCCTCACCTTGACTATGACATCTGCAAAGACCCTCTTTCATGTCAGTACGGTCACAGTCAAGGTACCGGGACCAGGACTGGTCACAGGTTTTGGGGACACAGCTCCTTCCACAGTAGGCACTTGGCGTTCTGATTTGTGACTCTCACGTGGTGTTTTGCCGAGGACAGTAGTGGGGCCAGAGATCCGTGACACCGGAGGGCTCCTGTGGGACTCTTCTCTGTCACTTTGCGGAGCAATGTAAGGCCAGTGTTTGGGGCTCATTTCCAGGCAGTTCTCGATGGATCTTATCACTTGGGCAGACTTTTCTTCTTGTCTGGTTAGTGCTACCCTTTTGGATGCTTCACAGACAGAACCATTCAATTTCCAGACTTTCTTAGGCTTCCTTTTTTAAAATTTATTTTTATTTTTTTTTACTTGAGGTATAATTGATCTATGATGTATACTTATTTTTATAATATCTTAGTTGCAAGATTCAAATGAGTTCTTTTGCACATTATTTTTTTATGAGAGAGTGCAAGTAGGGGAGGAACGGGGCGGGGGGTGCGGTGGGCAGAGAGAATCCCAAGGAGGCTCCGTGCTCAGTGCGGAGCCTAACACAGGGCTTGATCCCACAAACCGTGAGATCATGACTTGAGCTGAAATCAAGAATCAGATGCTCAACTGCCTCAGCCACCCAGACACCCCTCCTTTTACACATTTTAACTTGTGTTTCCCCACTTATATTTCTAGGTTTGTTATAAATCTTGATATTTTCTTGATAATTTTGATGTATTTCTTGATATATTGATAAATTTAAGGTTTATCCATTTTTAAGCTAAACACAAACTTCTGTTTCTTGTCCAACTTTTAGATCCTAAGAGGATGCTACCCATGCGTATATAGAAAATAAGAGAAGCAAGTGTGGTATTTACGTAAATTGTGCCTCACTTAGCCCACGTGGAAGATTCTTTAGTTACAGGGATAAAACCCATGTTCTTGGAAATACTTTGTTGAGTAATTAGTCAGCAGACATTTATTACTGCACACGCTCCAGGGGTGAGGCTACGCGTGAACAGAAGGGAGCCCTCAGAGCGGAGGCTCTGATGGAGGAGGCCCGCTGTGGGTAGTCCGTTGGCTTCTGCTGTTTCTATCTTACGGGGTGATGAGTACTTGCATATTTGAGCTGCCAGAGGGATGTCTGCTCCAAGAACATTCCGGACAGAGCCAGGGACAAGTGCAGAAGCCCCAGAAGGGTGGGCTGCGTACTGGATAAAGGGCCCGGGGCTGGCACGGAGTGAGCAGGGGCGGTGGCCACGGGCCACGGAGAAGACGGGCTGAGGATGCATGAAAGCATTTCACCAGGTGCCTCCTGTGAAGACAGACTTCCCTGAGCTTGTCATGCAGAGCGGCATGGCCTGTCATTTCAGATTCCTGCACAGCGAGCGTCTGCCTGGTGCACGTCTGAACTTGAGCTCAGGCCACCCCGCCTCCCTTGTCCTGCTCCCTGCCATCATTCGTGTTCTTGGAGACATTGTGCTCCCTTGTTAGCCACTTTCAAAACTGGAAAATCTGACCTGCAGAGACAGGGGAAGGAAGGAAGGGGCATTGTGATGTCTTCACACTCCTCAGGTGTTATTAACATCTTCTGGAAGCCCAGAGACCGAGTCAGTGACACTGACCTCTCTTAAACAGAAAACCACCCCTTGGCATGCCAAGAACACAGGACGGCGTGACATCCAGATGTGCTTCGGGGGTGCTTGGGACCCCAGACGCGGCTGGCTGCCCCTGGGGTGCGTGCCCTCTGGTGATGGAGGCGTGTTTGCTCCTATGTGTTCAGACAAAACTGCTCTTTCAGGCCCACAGATGACAGCAACCAGCCCCCGGGCCGGGGCGTCCTGTCCATGCACGGGCTCACCTACGGCGTCATCCGAGTGGACTCAGAAGAAAAGCTGTCTGTGCTCACCGTGCAAGACGTCGGCCTCGTGATGCCTGGCGGTGAGAGTGGGCACCGGGCTGCACAGTGTGGGGGGTCGAGTCAGGAGCCCCAGCCATGGCCAGCGGGCTGCTTCCCACCCGGCAGTCCCGGGCCCGTCAGCGCTGCCTCTCCCGATGAGAGAACGTTCAGGAAGCTTCACGGCGCATCTCTGCCGCCTCCCATGCTGGGACCCTGGGGTTCTTTTCCAGGCTTCTCTGCACCCCTGCAGCCCTGAGGGTGCAGAGAAGCCTGGAAAAGACCCTCCCTGCAAGGGTCAGGTTTCTGACGGCCACCCACCTTTTGGACAAAGCTGGGCACCAAGGCTGGAGGCAGACAGTATAAACACCCAGGCACGGGCTCCGAACTGTGAGCAGAGCTTGACTCTAGCAGAAGAGCCCGTGTCTAAAAGTCACGGGAACCATTCCCACAAACGTGCACACGAGGTGGGCGGGACGCTGCGCCTGCTGCCTCCTGGGGTGGCAGCCGGGCTCCCGGAGGGGCTGCGGGCACGTGCGGGTGCCTGTGGTGAGCGCAGTGGCCGTGTGCGGGGTCACAATCCGGGCTCCGCCCAGGTGTCTCCTGATCTAAATGGGAGAAGTCTCTCCCTTCAGGATGGTTTGCAGGCCACAGTCCAAGCCGTCGGAATCTTACTGATGCCACCGCTGTGGG
Source organism: Proteles cristata cristata (assembly GCA_017311185.1). Taxonomy (NCBI): domain Eukaryota; kingdom Metazoa; phylum Chordata; class Mammalia; order Carnivora; family Hyaenidae; genus Proteles; species Proteles cristata. The sequence continues at coordinate 146,248 of JAESUZ010003248.1, forward strand.
ACTGAACGCTTTCCTGTAACGGGAACGTTGACGGCTCACTTCAGGGAAGACCAGGACCGGCTTCCCTTGTACATTCACACGCCTGTCCCAGAAGCTGTTTCCGCTCGCCGTGCTCTCCCGTGTGTTCGGTCGCTGCTCCTCTGATCCCCCCGCCCCGTCTCCCTCTCTGTCTCTCCCCAGCCTGTCCGGCTGCCTCGCCCTCTGTCTCTGTTCCCCCCTCCCTCTCCCTCCCCTCTAACGCTGCCCACGCGTCCCGTTTTGCTTCCAGCCATCATGTGCTCGGTGAAGCCGGACGGCGTCCCTCAGCTGTGCCGAACAGATGAGATCGGGGAGCTCTGTGTGTGCGCCATCGCCACGGGCACGTCCTACTACGGCCTCTCGGGCGTGACCAAGAACACCTTCGAGGTAGGCTCGCGGCGCTGAGCTCCGCTGCCCGGTGCACAGACCCGGAAGCCAGGCCCGGTTACTTCTCAGCCATATGTGCCTTTAGGGACTAAAATGGTTGCACTCTTGGCTGCCATTTTTATAATTTTCAATGAAGTTAGCTTATCAGCTTTTTTTCACCTCCTAGCCAGGGTTGAAAAAGGGCAAGAACAGTATCTTTAAAAAGGGTCTTCTGGGGGGGACCTGGGGGGCTCAGTCGGTTAAGCGCCCGAGTTCGGCGCAGATCACGATCTCACAGTCCGTGGGTTCGAGCCCCGTGTTGGGCTCTGTGCTGACAGCTCTGAGCCTGGAGCTGCTTCGGATTCTGTCTCCCTCTCTCTCTCTCTCTGCCCCTCCCATGCTCATTCTCTCTCTCTCTTTTTCTCTCCCTCTTTCTCTCATTCTCTCTCTTTTCTCTCTTTTTCCTTCTCTCCTTCCCTCAAAAATATTTTAAAAAGGCCTTTTACATGTATTTCTACTCTCACTTTAGCCTGCTTAGTAAGTGCTGCAGCTGATAGGCCGAGGAATGGGGGCCAAGCACACCCCCTTGTCACAGCCTCGCCCCCCTTGTGGCCTGCCCACTGAGGCCAGACTCGGCCAGGTGTGAACAAACGCATGCATGAAGTAACTCTCTCCACGGCACAAGCTGCTGTGTGTGCACACGTGTGGCATCTGCTGAGCATATGTTAGGTGTCCACACTTAGGTGTCTCCCATCGGCACACACGTGTGGCTTGCTGGTAGTGCACACAGTGCGTGTGTACACACACCCCAGCCCTGTGAGTGAGGGGTTAAGCAGTAAACTCTCCCACACATCGGGTTCCCAGAATTGCGATCACCTGACCACGTGATGCTTAGCCTTAGGAGGAGCACACTTTCAAATGAATTCTGCACAAGGAAGTGCGAGTTGCTTAGGGATTTGTGTCTTAGAGCACGATGCACTATGGCGCCTTGTGCAGCCAGCTTCGTTGAATGTGGATTCCAGCTTCTAAAATGTCCCTGAGGTCCAGCGAGACAGAGTCTACATAAACCCGTGTCTTTTTCCATGTGACTTACCCACGGGCTCTGAGAAAACAGGCTCGGAACTCTGTGGTTTGCCCCCTCTGTATTTTCCCTTTTTGGTGTGGTCCCAATAAGGAAACGTTGGCGAATAGGGATGTTTTTACAATTAATGCACATTTTTGGTTTTCCATCCATCACTTTTATCCTGTGGATTTAAAGCAGAAGAATTAATTAGCCTTCATTAGACTGTCATCATGATCTCGGCACCACTTGCTAGGCTTGGATGCCGTGGAAGGAAACGGGTGGCCAGCCCTGCACGTGGGCTGTGGGGGGATGGGGCTCACCCGCGGGCCCCAGGGAGGAGGGTGGCGGTGGGCACCCTGGGCACTCACCACTCATGTGTCTGCAGGTGTTCCCCGTGACGAGCTCGGGGGCCCCCGTCAGTGAGTACCCCTTCGTGAGGACAGGCCTGCTGGGCTTCGTCGGCCCCGGGGGGCTTGTCTTTGTGGTGGGCAAGATGGACGGGCTCATGGTGGTCAGTGGGCGCAGACACAACGCTGACGACATCGTTGCCACAGCGCTGGCCGTGGAGCCCATGAAGTTCGTCTACAGGGGAAGGTGGGTGTGCCCTCTGGGATGTCAGCACCGGGCTGTCTGCAGACGACATCGTTTGCATAAAATTGCACAAATTCCTTCCCTGGAGGGGACGCAGTGACCCCTTACGTTCTCTCTAGTTCTGAATGTCCAGTTTTATAGAAATTTCCCAAGCTTCATACATATATTTTCATCACTTCTCCCCGACTTAAATCAAAATACCGGTTTGAAAAACTTGTTTATTAAGTAAATACACTAAGGAAAGAGCCAGAAATTCGTATTGGTACAGATCGTCTCCAAAGATCCGGGAGCAGTCGAGCAACAGTTGTGCGGGAGTCCGGCCCCCCCACCCCCCCACCCCCGCCCTGTGCACAGTAAATGCTAAACTCGTGGCGGCAGCTCCTCCGGTTTCGGCTGACGTGAAGGGAGCCCTGAGCTGCTGCAGAGCCTCACTTCCGCCCGGCTGGCCCGTGGGAGTGGCAGCCGTAGACACATGGATATAGCACTGTCCCCTGTAAGCCACTTCCGCGGAGCATCCTCTGTGGGTGCTGGGGGCACTCCGGGGGCCCCGGCCCTGCGATGCTGTGCTTAGCGAGAGAGGCGCCCCTGGCAGAAACCCGTCAATCCCAGCCTTCCCCCGGCGCGGAGACTTACTCACAGGTGCGACCCCAGACGTGGATCGTGCACCACTCTGGCGACCCCGGCCCCCCGCCTTCCGTCTGCCCTGAGAACTGGGGCCGGGCCCCTCACAGGTTTGCGGGGCGGAGGCCGGCGCTCCCCGCGCGTCTCCGGCATGTGCTCACCGCGCCTTCTCCTTCTGCCCTCACAGAATAGCTGTGTTTTCGGTGACTGTCCTGCACGACGAGAGGATCGTGATTGTGGCCGAGCAGAGGCCGGACTCCACGGAGGAGGACAGCTTTCAGTGGATGAGCAGGGTGCTGCAGGTAGCCCCCCCGCCCCCCCGCCCCCTGCGGCCCAGGGCCGCCCCAGGGGATCACAGCCACCGGGAAGTTCATGCTTGCGTTCTTGGAAAGTAACGAAACAGACCAAGCAGAGGTCACTGTCTGCAAAACTGGCTACCACCATTCACTTGGGGACGTCACAGTAACAGATTTGTTCTGACCCCAAGAGTGTATTTCTTCCTCCACGTTTCCCTTCGTCGCGCGCGTGGGGTCCCTCAAGCCCACATAGAACCCCCGCTTTGCTGGGTTGCCGCCTTCCCCCCGCTCAGGCGGCGCGTGCTGCTCATGTGCAGGCAGGACGTGGCGCCGTCAGAGCGCTCGCTTCCTGTCCGTGGCGGCTCTAACCCTAACCCTCCCTCGTGACCTTCCAGGCTATTGACAGCATACACCAGGTTGGGGTTTACTGCCTGGCCTTGGTTCCAGCAAACACCCTCCCCAAAACCCCGCTCGGTGGGATCCACTTGTCAGAAACGAAGCAGCTCTTCCTGGAGGGCTCGCTGCACCCCTGCAACGTCCTGATGTGCCCCCATACCTGTGTCACAAACCTGCCTAAACCTCGTCAGAAGCAGCCAGGTACGTCCCTTGGGCTGGAGCGGCGCGTGGGGTCCGGGTGGCTGCCGTTGGCACCTGGTGGGCCAGGGCCCCCTGTAGTGGCTTCTCAGCGCCCCTCCCGGCCTGCTCTCCATTCTCCCGCGGCACAAACTTGCCCCACCAGATGGTGGACGGGAGGCTCTCCCGGGACAGCGTGGCGGCCGGGAGCCTGACGCCCGGGAATGTCGGGAAGGAGCCCCGCATCCCAGTGGGTGGCAGACCCTTGGTCCGGCTCTGTGGCCTTTTGCCAGGCCTGGACTGTCTCGGTCACAGTGCCCTTGTGCACAGAGGAGAATAATGCTTCCTTACTGGTTTCATGGGCTATTTAGGAGTCCAAGCAGCTAACGGGAAACTCCTGAAGCCGTGTGGAAGCCCACACATTGTGACGTTGTTAAGTTGTTACTTGTGACATTGTTTTAAGAGTGAACGTGTGCCTCACACTTGGGGGTTTGGGGAACATGTGTGTATCCATTGTCTGACTTTGCCCAGCAACTAAACAGTCCTCCTCTTTCGGGCTGCGTAGTTATCACTGCAAGGAAATTTATCCTGAGACCCCGGGAGGCGAGGAACCCCGCTCTTCTGCCCATGCAGTGGCGGAGGCTCCCCGGCGGGGAACGGCGGGGCCACTCTAGGACAGCCGGCCTCCTGCATGGCGTACAGGTTAGCACCTCTCTTCTCACGGAGCCTCACGTGGTAGGCGCTCTTCTGTCCCCGGTTCACAAATGAGGAGAATGTGCCACAGAGGGGTTAGGGATCGACGGGCGAGTGTGACAGAGGCGAATCCAGACCAGTGGCTGATCCACCCAGGACAGCGTGGCTGCAGGGCAGAGTTTACACGGGTCGGCTGGACATGGTGGGGTCGCCTCTGGGCCTAGCCCGCCTGGTGGTAAATGCAGGGGCTGAGGTTCACCCCTTGACCGGAGCTGGGCTGAGAGGGTGGGAGGCAAGGAGAGGGCGCTGGTGCTGCAGGAGGCCGGCTGCCCCCCGCCCGGAGCAGGGACAGGCTCGGGTCCGGGTCTCCAGCCTCCACCCCTGCCCGGCCTCCTCCGTGATGCATGGTTCTCGTCGTCTTGCGGTTCTCTCCTCTGCTGCACGGATTCTCGTGGAAAGCAGAGAGTCACCATCTGCTTTCTGGGCACCTTAGCAATGCAGTTGTCTCTGCCTTTTGGCTTTCTTCCGATTTCTGTGCTGTTTGTTGTTTTCTTACATTCGAGGTTCTAGATCCCCTAATACTTCCCTTCGTGTCTTTTACTTCTCAGTCCTCGGCTTATATAGTTGTTACAGCAAAACTTAAAGTTGTAGCTGATGAAGTCTCCATTTCTTTACATTTAGGGGGCACACTGGCTATAAGTGATGAGCCCCCCAAAACACAAAGCATTGCCTTTGGGTGGGCGAATCACAACGCTGAAATGTCACCTGTTTCATCTCCTGCTATCGGGGCATCAGCAGCCCTGGGAAGCCTCGAGCAGTGGCTCCCGCGGTGTGTTGGTGTCTCTGAATGGAATCGATTGCGGTGTAGGGCTCCTCAGGGTGTCCTTGTGCACATTTGGTGGCGACCGCCTTCTCCCTGTCTCCTCGCCTCCGTTCACCATCAGACACCTCCACGCGGGGGCCTGGCCGCCAGCGGTCCCCGGTGTGGAGAAGCTCACGGCAGAACTCAGGACAGATCCCTATGGTGGGGCTCGTTTGCCAAGGCCCGATGTGCTTCCAGAGCTGTGGGGCTCACGCACCTACCGGATGTCAAGGCAGAAAAACGTGGCTGAATGAAAACGCCAAGGCACTTAGCTTGAGAGCCATGTCGGGGCAAGTGCAGAAGGGATGAGCCAGGAGGTGAGGGCTGTTTAGACATTGCAGCTGCAGCGTGGCAAGTGAAGCTTTATGCAGCTGATTATTGTAAGGACACAATCTGTTCCAAGCAGGCTCCGGATGGTCAGCACAGAGCCTGACACAGCATTCGATCCCGTGACCCTGCTATCATGATCTCAGCTGAAGTCAAAAGTTGGACACTTAACCGACAGAGGCACCGAGGCACTCCTGAAAAAGCTGTTTTTAACAAATATTAATGACAGGGTGAGGGGCTGGTTCACTTTCCTACCTCAGCTAGTGACCTGCAATGTACCTCAGATGACATTTCCATGAAGCCTCAGTTTCCGAATATGTAATGAGGGACGTGGATGAGGTGATTTTTAAGGGTCCCTTGCTGACTGTGAACAAGCACTTGCCCAAACATTCAGGGAGGCCGTTTTTCCACGAGGGTGTTGCTAGATGCTTGAAACAGAGCCTCTAAAGCATAGATAGTTTGTAGATGATCTAATTGCTTCCTTTAGTGGACGAATTCATATTTACTGAGCTAACAACATTCGTACGAGAGTATCTTATGGAGCACAAAGTGTTAAAAGCCCTTTCACCCCTCAGTTGGGCTCCCGGTGTTGACAGCCCCGGGGACACACTGCATCCGAGCAGCCCGCGGGGCGCGGGGGGAGCTGCCGCTGACAGCGCCGCGGCTGCTGGAGAGGAGGCGAGCAGTGCGGCTGGGCTCCCCGGCTCTGCACCCCGGGGACGGGGCGTGTGCTGTGTCCCGTGTGTGAAGCGGCCGGGTGTCAGCAGGAATCGGGCAGCTCTGAGCTGAACCTCAGACTTGCCGAGCTCTGAGTCTGTAAGTGGGAGGGCAGGGACAGAGCCACTATGAACCTCCGTACCTATTCTTGGGTGCATCTCAACCTTATATTTTCTTTTTTTTAATTCTTATTTTATTTTAGAAAGCATGTGAGTGGGGGAATGACGGAGGGAGGGGGGAGAGAGAGAGAGAGAGCATCCCAAGCAGGCTTCACACTCAGTGCAGAGCCTGACATGGGGCTCAATCCCACGACCCTGGGATCATGACCTAAGCTGAAATTAAGAGTCGGATGCTCGACCGACGGAGCCGCCCAGGCGCCCTTCAACTTTGTATTCCCACATCATGAGGCAGTGAAGCGTGTGAGGGCGTTTTTGCACCACACCCACCTCATTTGGCAAGGCTGAGAGACCCTCGGTTCTTGGGAGGGGGCAGATTTTATAAATAAGTGCCACAGGAAAGCACCTGTCTCTCAGCAACATTTGGAAAAAATAATGAAGTCCACCTCGGGAGAGAAGCACGTAAGGCGTGAACCGCACATCTGGTAGAGGTCAGCGCTGGGGAAGGAGGGACCTCAGAACGGTGCTTCTCCCACCCTGGTTTGAATTCTTAGCAAATTTTGGAGAAGACTTCAAGCCAGTTGAGGCCAGAATGGCTTCTCAGAAGAACCTTCCTGCCCGCCTCCACCACCGAGGAGAGTGTCAGGATGCTTTCCCACAGACGCCAAGCCAGCAGGTAGGGGCCAGTCGGCTGGGCTCCCGGTTGAGCCTGTGCACCATCCACGCGGCAGACCCATTTGCTCCATGTGCGCCATGAGCCGTGTTTTCTTTTCATCTTGTTAAGTATGAAAAGCCTCCCCCCACTCTGTTGGAGTTTCCTTATTATGAGCTGAGAAAACAAATTTAGGCACGCCTGACAATTCAGAGCTGACGGAGCAGAGCACAGAAGGCATGTTCTATGATCCCACGGAAACACGTCAGGGCTCCTACAAATTGCCTAAAATGAAGAAGCCAGTGAGCAGGAGCCCAGAAATCTGTGTCATGGGCTATTTTCCCGATTTCGGTCCTGCCTGGAAGTACCTGTCTTCTCCCGCAGAGCCGTGCCGTTGAGTGTTTTACGACAACCCAAATCTGGATGGGCACGCGTCTACAGGGAAGAAGGTCGCCTGGGGGCGTCAGCCCCTGCCCTGCCCGCGGTGCCTGGGGGTGGTCGTCCTGGCAGCCGCTGGCCTCCACCCCGAGCCTGAACCTGAGACTTTCTCAGCTGCCGACACGCGGCTCTTCACGTGCAGTAACAAGGCCGTGTGTGCCCTGATTTAGAAGCCTGTAAGTTGACCTTCAGCAAAGGTTATATAAGAACCTGATTCAGTCGTGACCTTCAACTTGTATTTTATCAAACCACAGGCTGAACACGTGTCTTTGTTATTTCCAGTGCCTTCTTTAAGCTCCCTGCCTGCCTCCTTGCGTCACACATGCTCACATGATTGTAGGGTCTCCCGAACAGCTGGCCCTTTCCTGTTAAATGTGCGTTCATGCGTGTGTGATCCAAACGCAGTGAGTGACTGTATTTGGAGAAACCTGGAGTGTGCCCAGGTTTCTTGCAGTTGCACATTTTGAAAGAGTTTCTACAGTTCTTTGGGAAACTTGTTTCTTTGGTTAAAACAGAAAAGAAAGCTGTCAGAATAGATCGCATCTGGTTTTTGTCTTGTGAAATGTTTCATACGCCGTGAAAGGAGCGCTGGTAATCGAGTCAGTGATGGTGTGGAAGAGGCACTTGGACTCAACAGGAGCCTCAGGGCCTGGTCTCGTGTGTCTGCTGGCCTGGCGCGAGCCCAGAGCTGTCCGTCAGGGACACAGACAGGGGACTGTGCTCCGCACAGCATTACCTCCACATTACAAACGTGCTTATTAAGAAAAGTGCAATACTTTGTTAGTATGAGTGTCACTTGGTGAAGAGCAGGGGCCCCGGGGAGCACCACACGGGTGGCCGCGAGTCCGACCGCCTCGTAGTGCGACGCGTCGCGGTTCACTGCCTTGTCCTCGGCGTTTCTTCTCACACTCACCGAAGTGGGTAGATCCCAGCATCCCTCCAGCTGACGGTGGAGCAGCAGCGGTGGGCTTGCAGACGCCGCTGGGGTCTGGGGAAACGTTGTTGCTGACCTGAGATGGAGACCTGTTTGTGTCTGCCATCATTCTCGTTGTTGGGTCTTAGAAACCCTGTACTAACGAGATTTCTTTCAGAGCTCTGCCTCTCAAAGGGCTTTCCCGGAGCAAGCTCTTTGCCAAGGTGGGGGGTCCTGATTTAAGGTTTGTTTCCTCACATTCTCTCTAGAAATCGGCCCTGCCTCTGTGATGGTGGGGAACCTGGTGTCTGGGAAGAGGATCGCGCAGGCCAGCGGCAGAGACCTGGGCCAGATAGAAGACAATGACCAGGCGCGCAAGGTGAGAGGCGGACGGGGCTCCTCTCCGAGCCCGTGCTGGTACGCTGGCACCGACTGCCAGCTCCGTGTCTGCCACTGACCTCGTGCATCCTGCCCCTCAGTCCTGCAGACGCATCCATACAGTCTTACAACAAAGTTGTGTGTGTTGGGGGTGCCGTGGCGCGGGGCACTGCACAGGGTCACCGAGGTGCGAGGAGTCGCACGAGCGCGGCCTGAGGCCCGTGTCCGGAGAGGCCTGCTGTGTGCTGGCGTCCTGGGGCACTGGCTCCTGATGACCCTGCCAGCCCTGTGTGACACCCAGGCAGCCCCCCAGCAAGGCTTCGGTCCTGTAGCTGTGGGAACTCCAGGAAGTAGAAGTTTAGAACTCTGGTTGGGCAAACAGGCGTCCTCAATGTGACCTTGAGGGCTGGAGGGGCAGCCTGGGGGCCACAACCACCATACACATCACACGTTTTGTCACATGTACTGTGGGTCCCCCTAATAACCACTCAAACTTGAGGACTGACGATTCACCAGAAGGTCACCCCAATCTGTACGTGCTACAGGAAATGTGGCAGAGCCAACTGTTTAAAATATTGCCAGTTTGGTAACAAATAGAATTACGTTCATTAAAAACACTTGATCCCCATATTCAGACCTCAGAATACATTTCTGTTAAAAAAGCAGATTAAGGGATCTACATGGGTGTTTTCTATCATTGGACATTTGGCGGGGCTGACCTTTGCACTCCACACCGACGCAGTGGGGTGCAGGCGATCTGTGTGATTTGTGGTGCCCTTGGATGACCTCAGGGAGTGACCATTTGACAACAGCACATTTAAGAGAGCCCAGTTTAGAAGCCGCATAGATCTGATCTTGCCGTCACAGCCCCCGGAGACCCGGTCTGGAGGCCAGGAGGGCTCTGTGTTGGCTGCCCCTGGTGCGGGGGCTGCACCCCAGGCCATCGCAGGTTGCGGGAGGCGTCCCCGACCAGGCGCAGCACCGGCCCCTGTGAGCTCTGAATCCCGGCCAGGCCCCGGGGGCCAAGCCACACAGGAGGAACCCCGTCAGTGCTGGCTGCCGCTTCTCATCGTGACGGGGCTCTGCCTCCCCCGTGGAGGAGCACTGCTCTAGCGCCTGCGCACTGAAGCCGGCCGGGTCTGAAGGGGTGAGTTGGAGTCTGGGCGCAGGACCTAACGGCTGTGTTTTGTTCCAGTTCCTGTTTCTCTCGGAGGTCCTGCAGTGGAGGGCGCAGACCACCCCCGACCACGTCTTGTACACGCTGCTCAACTGTAGGGTGAGGCACGCCCAGCGCGGCTTTCCCGCCGTGCCTGCGGCCGTAACGCTCTGGCTCCCGTCTGACGTGTGTCCTTCATGTTGTTTGTTGCTGTTTTGACTGAGGTCTTTATGGATAGTTTGAGCAATATCTATTTTGCACCATTTCCCCCACAAAACACAGGGAATGGTTCAGATCTGTGAGACATGTTTTGTCTTTTATGAGTGAACTACTCTCTTGTACGTAAGAAGGTGCCGTCTCATTATAGACTTTCATTCTTGGGAGCGAACGTCTTTTCTGTTTTCCAAGTGTTATTAAGGTGTGTGTTGACATCTCACACTGGAAGAGCGAGCTCTTCCGGTGTTGTTCATAGGACCTAAGATTAAGACCTTACGTATACCAGCAAGTGGTATTAACAATAAAAATCAGATGCGAAAGCCTTAACATGCTTAACCTTTTTTTTTTTTTTTTTTTTTGCTGTGGCAATAAAGCCTGAGAAAGATTTTAAATTTAGGTCTCTTGACAAGTATGGGTATGTGCCGTTGTCAGAGACTATGGCTACGCATAGTTGCGAAATACCAAAATCTTAATATGCGAAGGCATCCAGGCCAACGTCCACGTGATGTGGGTCCTGGAAATGACCATGGATGCTCTGAGGATCTTGAGTTGCTGTGTGTGTAGAGGTGACCTGGTGGGTCACTTGTTCCTTGGGTCTGTTCAGGCTGCCCCCCAGGAAGATAGTGCACCTGCCTCCCTGACCTCTGTTAGGGCCTAGTGACCCCGGCTCCCCGGATAGACTCTCCTGCACTCGCAAGTGCGCGCAGTAGGAACCTCAGCGTCTGGGCCCCTGAGAGTCGGTGCGGTTACCCGAGGCCCCGGAACACGTCCACCCCGCTTTTGTCGTCTCTCTTCATCGGCTCCTTCCCAGCTGTAAATACAGATAAGACCCCGCTTTCCTAATACCGCTGCCCGGCTGACGGGCCTTGGTGCTGGATGCCGACCTAATTTCTCCTTAATCTCTTGTGCTGACTGTCTCCACCCTCTGCACGTAGCATTTGTCCTGGGGACTGTTCATCTCCGTGGTCTCTCAGTGGTCTTCCAGAGTGATGACTGTCACCTGTCCCTGGGAAGGACACCTTCTCAGATGCCTATCAGCTACAGGGATGTGTGCCTTCGTTCAGCTTCCCCAGCCACTGTAGTCATGCTGACACGCTGGGTGTGGTGCGTCCTCCATAAGCGCTAAGCTGCGCAAGAGCACAGGTCCACATCACTTTTCAACCTCCGCAGCGTGGCTCCCAGTCTCTCCTGTTTGCAGTGTGGGTGGGGATCTGTGCCTGGACCCCTTGGAGGTATAAACAGGCCGCCTAGGGAGGAGACCACCCCTGCGACACACAGAGACTCAGAGGTGATCGGGGTGTGTTCACAGATGACCCGCCCTGGAGGGGAGGAAGACAGAGCTGTTCTAACCACGTGGGACGACAGGAATGGCAGCGTGGAGGCGAAGCCCTCAGATGGTCAGCTGGGGCGACGCCAGGACGCTGGGCTCCTTGTGTGCTGGTCTGGCCTGGGTGGTGGGTGTTTCCATCCCTGACTGTATGGTCATAGTCATCTGCTGTAGCTGTACCCTGAGTCGTTTGGCAAAATGAGTCACTCGAGAAAGGGCTTCGTTAGAAACAGAAAAGTGGACGGGTGCGGAGATCAGAGCCGTGAGTGAATCCACTTTGGGTCAGCATGGAGAAAGGTGGCTCGCGGTGGCTTTCCTTTGCATGTGGCTCTGGACATGAGGGCAGTTGTGTCCTGAGCCAGTCTAAGGGTTGGACTTGACCTCCAATTCCACGTAGAACTTACAATAAACGCTAGGCCGTGGCTGAAGACCGGAACCACCATCTTTACCGTGTTTTTGTGTAATTTCCACGTCAGTCGCCCTGCCGCTGCTGCACTGCCCTGTGGAAGCACAGCACAAGCCATACGTGCCATTTTATGCTTTCTAAAACCAGTATTTTAAACAGATGGAAACCGGTGAGGTTGGTAACGTCTGACTTAACTCCGTGTATCCACACCACCCTCACCCCGGCACGTGGCTCACCGCGTCTTCAGGCAGGTCTCGTTCCTGCGTGGCGCGTGCTTGGCGAGGCTCGTCGAAGCCGGCGAACTGCTGGGCACCTGGAGAGCAGCTTTCTTGCTGCCAGCAGTGCTCAGTCGTACGTTTCCCGCCATGGCCAGTGCCGTCGGTAGAACACGAGCTGTTAGGTCAGATCTACAGTAGGACACGGGGGTGTAATTGATTGCAGTTCATGGAAAACTTGTATTTTGGAACTTGTTTCCATACAAAAGGCCATCTCTTTTTTTTTAACAATCGTAAGACAACTCTTTTTAAAGTTTTTTTGTATGTTTTGGGATTTTTTTTTTTTTTTGCTTGTAACAGGTTTTTTTTTTTTTAATTTTCAAATATAAATCACATTTGGCTTTTTCTTAATTCCTTAGTATTTTTTCATTTGCTTTTTAACCTAAGGTAAAACTTTAAAGCAGCACCAAAATCCGCAGTCCTTGGCACTGAAACCTGTGGACTTTACAACAGGGGTTGGGTTCTGTCATGATTCTGCCCAACACTTATTTTCGGAAAAGTCAGCCCTAATTTCTCCAGTGAGGTGGTTTTACTAGAACCTTCTTTCTCTGGAAACCTTATCCTTTCATGTGGATGGGGATGGGGTAGCCAAGCAGCCACCAGCCAGGGCTAGTGGGCTGCCCCTTCCCGGAACCCTCTCCCGTGGCCACTCGCTCCTGTTCTGCTGAGCCGGCACGGGCGCTGTTTCCCCGGGGGGGTGCGGGGGGGGGAGGGAGGGGATTGTGCTGAATGAAGCTCCCGCCAGGAGTCTGGGGCTGGGCGCAGCCTGTGGGCTCGTGAGAGGTGGGGCTCGGACACGTTCAACCCTGCACGTAGGGCAGGAGGGCTGCGAGAAGCTCTGGGCTGCCTGGGAAGCAGTGCTCCCGGCCCCATCGCGGCGCCTTCCGGGGGCTTGAGGGCAGTGCTGATCCCCAGGCACCTGTGCTCACTCCAGAACTGGAACACCCCCCTCCCCAAGGTTACTGCCCTGTGGCAGGGGCTTATCTGTTCACTGCCGTAAACCCGAAGAGCTGCGAACGCTGTTGGGAAAGCTGTTTCAGAGGCCAGTAGAGCTAACGGACAGCAGGTTTATTAAATTTCACCTTTTTTAAGTATGTCAGTGGGATTTTCACAAACCGGGGCCGAAACATCTTTTCAGATACACTTGAGGCTGCTGGTTCGGAGCCCCCGGCACCTGGCAGTCCCCGGTTTTGTCTCATGATGGGACAGCTGGTCACTGATAGGGGGTTGGCATCGGATCTCCTGAAGCTGAGGTCAGCTCCAGGGTCTGAACAGCCCAGGGCAGGAACGCTTGCTACCTAAGACAGGCAGGCCGCACCGGGCAGAGGGGGCACAGCGGAGGGCCTCGCGCAGCGGGAGCGTAACCGCGAGCCCTCTGTGCTGGTGCTGCCCGCGTGGCACACCGCCACCCCAGCGTCGTGGCCTGTGCCGGTCCCACGCCCAGGACAGCTGGCGCGCAAGTGTCTGGCAGTACGGGCTCCCTTCGGCTGTGCCTGTCTCACTCCCAAGTGTTCAAAGGACATGTGGGTCAGAGTGTGTGCGCGTGCGCGCGCTTCGGCTCCTGTGGACAGGCGTGGTCTCCAGGGGTGGGTGCCAGGGAGCCTCTGGTCTGGGGGCCCTGGGCTCACACGGCTGGGCTGCGTCTTGCACCTCGGCCTCCTGGGTCTGTCTGGTCACCCAGCTTTGCCACGTTCTGCCCTGTCTCCCCCACCTCCTGCCCGTTTCCATTTTCTCACTTTTTAACCTGCCTTGGAAGGCAGACAAGGAAAACGTGTGGGGTAAGAGGGCTCGGTTCAGGGACCAGTCCCAGCCGGTGGGAAAGGGCAGGAGCCCCTGCAGCCGAGCGCGGCTTGTGGGTCGGGTCCTTAAAGGGAACGAGTTGCCTCCCGGAGCCGCGTGCAACACCCAGTTATCTTGTGCACGATTGTGTCACGTGCCCCTGGTTGTGAGAGGTCATCCCGCACCCCGCTGGGGCAGGCGTGTCCCACAGGCCATTTGGCTGGGATTCTGTGTCCCCAGCACCGCCGGGCACTAAACCACCGCTGCCTGTTTTTAAGGGACCCCAAGGGCCTGGTCACTCCCTTCCACGCGACGTGACCCCTTCCGTGCGGTGCCGCCCACTGCCCGTCCCTTTGGACTTTCCTCTCCATGCGTGACTTTTGGGTCCAGGTCACCTGCTGATATTTGAGTCCTCGGAAACCACACGTGTCTCGCTGTTCTTCCTGCTGCTGCTGCTGGCTTGCCCCGTCCACGCAAGCAAACAGCGTTGTCGCGAATTCCGTGGCTGGTTTCAGTGTGTGGAGTCTTCCCGGCCCCAGACACTGCGGGTGGCCTGCCCTTCACCCTGTGAATTGCTTTAAAATAGGGTTTGATCATGAAGAGCAGGGTTTTGATTTTATTTTCCCCAACTCTTTACTTTGAAATAATTGGAGGGGCACCTGGGGGCTCAGTCAGTTAGGCGTCCAACCAGCTCAGGTCATGATCTCACGGTTCGTGGGTTCGAGCCCCGTGTCTGGCTCTGTGCTGACGGCTCAGAGCCTGGAGCTGCTTCGCGTTCTGTATCTCCACCCTCTCTGCCCCTCCCCTGCTCACACTCTCTCTCTCTCAAAAATAAACAAACATTAAAAAAATTAAAAAGAAATAATTGGAGATTAGCAGGAAGTTACAACAGCAGTGCTTTTAAGGTATTTTTTAATCCAAATGTGTTTTCCATTTGTTTCTACACGTATAACATTCTACATAAAGAGAATTGGACAAGTTTGTTTTTCACTTTACTGGATTTGTTTGACTCTTTCTTTGTTTTTTGACCTCGACTTTTAATTGTTTCTTAAAAACATGTCCAACTTGTTTTGCTTCCTGCTGGTTCACCGCTGACTCTTCCTGCCCTTGGCAATTACACCGAAGTTCCAGAATTACCAGGTTGACTATTTTGGGAGGGAGTTTAGCTAGTCTTTAGCTCAAATAATTCGTTTTTGAGAACACTTCTCATTAGCGCAAGTACACCTAGATGCCTGTTTGGTGCTGCCCTACTTGGCCAGTGGGAAGGAGAGAAAAGCGGCCAGTAACAGACGGGGTCCTTGGGGGATGACCAGTGCTCCAGAGCCAACCGTGGGTGGTCACACAGCTGTGCGGACACACTCACGCCCGTTTAGCGTGTGTTTCACGTATGGTGACTGGCTGGTACCTGCAGTGCATCTCGGTAAGGCTGTTACGTTAAAAAAAAGTCTCACCCAGTCATTCTTGCGATCCTCAGGGTACGATCGCAAGCTCGCTGACGTGCGTGCAGCTGCATAAGCGCGCCGAGAAGATCGCCGTGATGCTGATGGAGCGAGGGCACCTGCAGGATGGGGACCACGTGGCTCTCGTGTACCCACCAGGTGAGCAGGCGGTTCCGGCAGCCGTGAGGCGGGCGCCGTGCCGCCCACACTCTGGCTGACACCCAGCATCGTGTTCTGTGCGGCCTCCTGTGTCTAGTTGCGGCCTCTTGCGGTCATACATGCGCTACGAGCCGTGTGCCTCCTGAGGTCATACACGCGGCGGAATTTCACAAAGACATTTGTGTCTGAATTCGTTTTATTAGGTATCTGAGGTAGTTCATTTAATCAACAGCAATTAAATTCCTCACTAAACTGATAACAATAGAGTTGGTAACTCCTTAGAGAAATGACAGAAATTAGCCACCTGGGCCCTGTGGGGGTCTCGTGCGTAAAGGAATAGAGGATGGGAAGTTACAGCACAGAGAGGAGTCCGCTGCTGTCGTGGCCCCAGGCTGGCACCTCTGCTGCCAGGGACGGACTGTCCCCTGAGCGCTCGCGCTTTTCTCCCCGTCTAGGAATAGATCTTATTGCGGCATTTTATGGCTGCCTGTACGCGGGCTGCGTGCCAATAACCGTCCGCCCCCCACACCCGCAGAACATCGCCACGACGCTGCCCACCGTGAAGATGATCGTGAGGTAACTGCGCCTGGAAGCATCTGGGCTCTGCTCCTCCTTCCCGGGGGCCCTTCCTCCCCCTCCCCCTCCCTGGGCCCTTCCCCCTCCCCCTCCTCCTCCCCCGGGCCCTTCCCCCTCCCCCTCCCCCAGGGCCCTTCCTCCTCTACTTTCCAGGGACCCTTCCTCCCCCTCCCCTCCCCGGGCCCTTCCTCCTCCCCAGTGCCCTTCCCCTCCCCCTCCCCCGGGCCTTCCTTCCTCCCTCCCCTCCCTCTGGGCCCTTCCTCCTCCCCCTGGGGCCCTTCCTCCCTCCCCCAGTGCCCTTCCCCCTCCCCTCCCCCAGGGCCCTTCCTCCCCTCTACCTTCCAGGGACCCTTCCTCCCCTCCCCCTCCCCCAGGGCCCTTCCCCCTCCCCGGGCCCTTCCTCCTGCCTGGACCTAGAGTGGGGCTTCTAGATGGCAGAGCCCAGGGCAGGGCTGGCTCTGGGGCTGGTGGGGAGGATGCAGCCTCTGCCTCCAGTTCTGGAAGCAGGATTTCAATTCACTTGTGTGTTACGGGCTGGGGTGATTTCGCTCATTTATTGGAGCTGAAGGGCCCTTGAGAAAGTGTCTCCTCTCACAGGCACCTGTACAGACGGTGGGGGTTTCTGCACCAAACTGAGTGAAAAAGTCGTATTTTTCTTTAAAGTTCTCTGCTCAAGATTTAGAAGTGTCCCGTTCCTTTTTGAAAGCAGAGATTTATTTTAATTTTTCTCATGCTTGGGGAAGTATAAGAGGAGACACCACGAGGGACAGCTTAGTTTGGGGACAGCACCTGCGAATTCCTTTGGTGGGTGAATGGGAGCACTGTCCAGGCCGCTTTGCTGTTCAGAACGTAGCGACCATGTCGGTGAAGCTGTGGCGTTTGCAGATCAGAGCCGATGGTGAGACGGCCAGGTGGGGCGCTCCTTCCACGCACGCTCGCAACCGTGGTCACTCCTCAGCTCCAGAAGTTCCCAGGGGCCTCAGGGTCTGTGAGCTCCGGACGCCGTGATCATATCACGGCTCTCACGCTGGCTCCATGGGAGGCAGCCCTGCCCACTGTGAAAGCTGCTGGCCTCGGGTGCATACCGAGCAGCTGGCCATGTGCAACCGCTCACCGCCTTCCTCCACACCTTGTTCTTTCACCTCAGGTGAGTCGCTCTGCCTGCTTGATGACAACACAACTGATCTGTAAGTTGTTGCGGTCCCGGGAGGCAGCTGCGGCCGTGGACGTCAGGGCGTGGCCCCCCATACTGGACACAGGTCAGTCCGCGAACCATCCAGACACACGTGCTTGCGTGTCTGCTTTGCCGTTGGCTCAAACGTGCTAATAGCCCTGTTTTGCTCCAGATGACTTGCCAAAGAAGCGGCCTGCCCAGATCTACAAACCTTCCAACCCAGACACGCTAGCTTATCTTGACTTCAGTGTGTCCACCACGGGGATGCTGGCTGGAGTGAAGGTTAGTGACGCGTCTGTGCGGTGGCACATGCGAGGGGTGTGTACCTGCGCTTCACTGAGGCCATAAAATGCCCGGTCACTCCCACGGTTACCTAGGCCGGCCGATTCTTTCCAAATGCCCCACCTGTCTGTGTGTGTGTAAACACAGCCTCACCAGCCCCCAGTAAGACTGCTCGCGTTTCTTCCTCGCTGGTTTTCAAATCCCAGAGCTCTGTTGTGAAACCCTGTGCGCTAGGATTCTTGCTCTGTCAATGCGGGTTCCGTTACCGCGTGCCTGACGACTGCGCGTCCCGTGACCCTGGCTCCTGTTAAAGAACACCTCTGGCAGTTAGGAGTGCTGACCCTGTGCACGGTGAAAACTCCATGTATAACTTTTGGCTCCCCCAGTGGCCTGCTGTAGACTGGACATCTTACCAGTAATGTAATATAAAGAGTCTATTAAAACCTATTTTGTGTGTTACATGTATTATATGTCATATGTCATATGTGTTATGTGTATGTACTATGTGCATGTGATACATAGTGTGTATTATGTAACATAATGTGCACTGTATTCTTACATAAAGTGGTAAGCCAAAGAAAATCTATTAGGGAAAATGCTGACTATTACAGTCTGGCACCATAAAAAGTCCGCGAGCCGGGCTGGTGCACACAGACCCATGTTGTTCGTGGTGACTGCAGTGCATGGCACCTCGTGAGGATTCTTCAGTGCTGGCAGTGTCCTGGTCAAGGGGCCGGTGCGTTCTCAGTAGCCTTAGGAAGTCCTTTGCCCACCCTCGGGAGTCTGACCGCTCAGTTTGTGTTATTTGCTGCATTTAGTTCTTTTCATCTGCCCTCTTCCCAATTTTTTTTTTATTGTGGTTAAACATACATGACATAAATTTACCATAGGAACCCACCCAAGTGTAGGCTCAGTGGCATCAAAAGCACTCACACTGCCATGCACCCGTCCCTCCCCACGTCCATCCCTGTAACTCGTCTTACGAAACTAAAGCTCGCTGCCTGTGAATAATAACTCCCCATCCCCGCCACCCCGGCTCTGTGATGGTGACGCGTATGGGGACCCCACAGAAGTGGAGTCACGCTCACTGTCCTCCTGTGACTGGCTCCTTCCACTCACCGTAATGTCCCGGGAGTCCCTTCATGTTGCCAAGGGCATCAGAATCCCTTTCTGAGGCTGAGTTAATATTCTGTTGAATGTGTTTACCACGTTTAGGCTATCCATTCACCCCTCAGTGAGCACTAAGGTCGCCTCCAACTTTTAGCTCCTGTAAGTAATGCTGTCGTGAACACAAATGTACAAATACCTCTTCAGGTCTTCTGGGTATATATGGAGAAGTGGAATTTTGGGGTCAGAAGGTAGTTTCCATTTTTAACCTGGGAGGGAATTGCCATACTGTTTTCCGTGGTGGCCGCACCATTTCATGTCCTCTCCAGCACCACACAGAGGTTCCGGTTGCTTCCCGTCCTCACCAACTCTTAGAGTTTTCTGGGTTTCATGTTTTTAATAGTAGTCATGTTAATGGGTATGAAGTGGTACCTTGTAGTTTAGATTTGCATTTTCCTAATGATTAGTGATGTTCAGCATCTTCTCCTGCAGCTATTGACTCTTTGTAAGTCTTCTTTGGAGACCTGTCTATTCAAGTCCACTGAATCAAATTGCTTGGATTTTTGTTGTTGAGTCTTAAAGGTTCTTTGTGTAGTCTCAGTATTAATCCCTTAATTTTCTCCTCTTCTGTGGATTGCCTTCTTACTCTGTGGATGGTGTCTTTTGATACACAAAATCTTTGAATTTTCATGAAGTCCAGTTTTGTCTTTTTTTTTTTTTTTGACCTGTGCCTTTGGTCATATCCAAGAAATCATTGCCAAATCCAGTGTCATGAAGCTTTTGTCCTATGTTCTATTCCAGGTTTTATTGTCTTAGGTCTTACATATATGTCTTTGATCCAGTTTGAGTTAACTTTTCTTGGTGGTGTTAGGTAAGGGTCCAACCTTGTTCTTTTGCATTTGGAGATGCAATTTTCTTAGCACTATTTGTTGAGAAAACTGTTGTTTCTCCCACTGAATAGTCTTGGCACCCTTGTCAAAAGTCAGTTGGCCAGTATATCTGGGCTTTCTCTTCCATTGATCTGTATGTCTGTTCTTATGCCAGTACTGCACTGTTTTGACTACTGTATATTTATAGTAGTAATTTTTAAAATCAGGATGGGGGAATCTTCTGTGGTTCTTTTCAAGATTGTTTTTGTTTATTCAGGTTTCCTTGAGATTGTGTGAATTTTATGCATTTTCTACTTACACACAAAAAAATCATTGAGATTTTGATAGGGATTTCATGGAGTCTGTATTGTTTTGGGTAGTATTGATATCTGGGAAGATGGTGTGTGTTTCCATTTATGTACATCTTTATTTTTTAGCAGTATTTCATAGCTTTAATTGTACAAGTCTTTTACCTCCTTGGTTGAGTTAATTCCTAAGCATTTTATTCTTTGATGTTATTGTAAATGCAACTGTTTTAATTTCCTCTTTAGATTTGTCACTTAATGTATAGAAATACAAATAATTTTTGCATATTGACTTATCATCTTGCTTTTACTGAATTTACAATTTTTAACAATTTTTATGAGTGAGATATTTAGTGTTTTCTACATATAAATTCATTTAATCCATGAAGAGATAATCTTATTTCTGCCTTTCTAATCAGAATGCCTTTTATTTATTTTTCTTATGTAATTGCTTGGGCTAGAACTTCCAGTACTGTGTTGAATAGAAAGGGTGAAAGCAGGCATCCTTGCCTTACTCCTGATCATAGAGGTAAAGGGTTGAGTCTTTCATGGCTGAGTTTCTGTGTTCTTTATATGGCTTTTATTATGTTGAAGCCCTTTTTTTTTTTCCTATTCCTAGTTTATTGAATGTTTTTATCATAAAAGAATGTTGAATTTTGTCAGGTTTTTTTTTTTAGCATCAATTGAGATGATCATGTGGTTTTTTTCCCTCTCATTCTTTGAATATTATATATCACATTGATTTTTTTTTTTTAAGATTTTATTTTTAAGTAGCCTCTATATTATTCTGGGATTTGAACTTAACAGCCCCCAAGTCAAGAGTCATATGGTCTTTGGACTGAGCCAGTGAGGTGCCCCCATTGATTGATTTTTCATTTGTAGAACCTACAGTCTGTTACAGGAATAAATCCCACTGATGTATAAGCCTTTTAAAGTGCTACCGAGTTGGGTTAGTACTTTATTGAGGATTTTGGCATCAGCGTTCCGCAGAGATATTGGTCCGTAGTTTTTCTCACAGAACGAGTTAAGAAGCGTTCCCCTCTCGGGGCACCTGGGTGGCTCAGTCAGGTAAGTGTCTGGCTTTGGCTCAGGTCATGACCTCGTGGTCTGTGGGCTCAAGCACCCTGTTGGGTTCTTCACTGATAGCTCAGAGCCTGGAGCCTGCTTCAGATTCTGTCTCCCTCCCTCTTCCTGTTCCTCCCTCACTTGTGTGTGTGCGCTGTCTCGCTCTCTCTCTCTCTCTCAAAAATAAGTAAATACACTTTTAAAAAGTGTTCCTTTTTCTTCAGTTTTTTGGAAACATTTGAGGAGGACCAGTATTAGTTCATCTTTAAATGTTTGGTAGATTTTAGCAATGAACTTATCAGGTACAGGGCTTTTCTTTGCTGGAAAACCTTTACAGATTTGATCTTGTTACTGCTTTTGGTCTGTTCAGATTTTTTATTCTTCATGATTAGTCTTGGTAGGTTTTGTGATCCTGTTTTTTTAATTTTTTTTTACTTTATTTTTGAGAGACAGAGACGGCACGAGCAGGGGAAAGGCAGAGGGGGAGAGAGGGAGACACAGCATATGAAGTAGGCTCCTGGCTGTGAGCCATCAGCACAGAGCCTGACGGGGGGCTTGAAACCACAAACCGTGAGACCATAACTAAGTCGAAGACAGACACTTCACCAACTGCGTTGCCAGGCGCCCGTTTTGTCTTCCCTCTTGTAATTTGTGTTTCAATTTCCATGAAATGGAATTTCTTCATTTCACATAGGTTGTGCTGTTGGTTGGTGCCTGACTGTTCATAGTGCTCTCTTCCAATTATTTTTATTTCTGCAGAATCCATAATAAATGTCTCCACTTTCAATTATGATTTTAGTAATTCGAGTCTTCCCTCCTTTCTTCTTAGCCCATCTACCTAGAGGTTTGTCTATTCTGTTGATCTTTTTGAAAAGCCAACTTTTGCTTTTATTGATTATCTCTACTATTTCTCTACCCTCTGTTTATGCTCAAATCTTTATTTCCTTCTTTTGCTGACTTTGGGCTTAGTCTGTTCTTTCTGTCATTCCTTAAGTTGTAAAGTTAGGTTGTTGATGTGAAATCTGTTTTATTTTTTAACATAAATTTTCATGTAAATTTCTGCAGCAAACCTGTTTTTGCATGTCCTGTAAGTTTTGACATGTTATATTTGCATTTGAGTCTAAGTTTTTTTTAATTTTTCTTGTGGTTATTTAAGGGTGTGTGTATTTTAAATTTCACAAGTTTGTGGGTTTTCCAGTTTTCCTTCTGTTACTAATTCCTAACTTCATCCTGTTGTGCTTGGAAAAGATACTTCATATCTATCTTTTTAAATCAATTGAGACTTAATCTGTGGCTTAAAATATGGTCTATCCTGGAAAGTGGCCCAAGTCCTCTTGAGAAGAATGAATAATCCATTTTGGTTGAGTGTTCTCTATGTCTCCCAGATTTCTTTGGTTTATTGTGTTAAGTTCCCTATTTTTTTAAAAATATATCTTTCTGGTTGTTCTATTATTGAGAGTAGGATATTCAAGTCTCTAAGTATCATTGAAAAAATGTGAGTTTCTTCAGTTCTGTCCATTTTGGCTTCATATGCCTTGACAGTCTGTTGTCAGGTGAATAGATGCAAATAATTGTTAAATTTTGCTGTATTGAACCTTAATTAATATATAATGCCTCACTTTGTCTTTTGTGATCTTTTTCGAAGTCTGTATGTCTGATATTAGTTTAACTATCTCTGCTTTCTTCTGGTAACTGTTTCCATGGAATGTTTTTATCCATTCTTCCACTTTGAAATGATTTGTGTCTCTTGATCTAAAATGAATCTCTTGTATGGGGCACCTTGGGTGGTCAGTCAGTTAAGTGTCTAACTTTGGCTCAGGTTATTTTCTCATGGTTGGTGGGTTTGAGCCCTACATTGGGCTCTGTGCTGAGAGCTCAGAGCCTGGAACTTGCTTTGGATTCTGTGTCTCCCTCTCTCTCTGCCCCTCCCCTGCTTGCACTCCGTCTCTCTGTCTCTCTCAAAAATAAATAAACTTTAAAAATTATTAAAAAATAAAAAATAAAATGAATCTCTTGTAGGCAACATATGGCTGGATCCTGTATTTTATTCGCTCTGTGACTTGCCATCTATTGAGAGTTCATCTGTTTACATTTAAACTAATTACTGATTATAGACTCCTCTCATCTTGCTCCTTTTTTTCCATATGCCTTCCAACTTTTCTGTTACTCAAGGAACCTGGGGGGCTCAGTCCGTTAAGCATCTGACTTTGGCTCAGGTCACGATCTCACAGTTCATGAGTTTGAGCCCCGCGTTGAGCTCTGTGCTGACAGCTCAGAGCCTGGAGCAGCTTCGGATTCTGTGTCTCCCTCTCCCTCTGCCCCTCACGCTGGTACTCTGCCTCTCTCTTTCTTAAAGATAAATAAACATTAAAAACAAGTTAAAAACTAACTTTTCTGTTACTTATTGCCCACATGACTGTCTTGTGCTTAGTTGGTTTTTTTATAATGAAACATTTAAGTTCCTTTTGTACATATTCTGCAGCTTGTGGTGCAGTGACCGTGGGAGACGAGCTGCACACGCTGCAGTTGGAGAACCCTACTTTGGGTTATACTCAATTCCAGTAGCACACAAAACTGCTCCGTGTCCACCTTTCTCAGTTGCTGATGTCATAAAGTTAAATCTTTATATACTGCATGGCCCAAAATATGTAGTAGTAAGTCTTTTAAATGCATTTTTTAAGTCTCAAGTTATGAAGGGAAAAAAGTGGAATGTAAACCCAAAAAACAATAACAATCATTTCGTTCAGCTAATAATTGTGGGTTGTTTTTTACCATATTAGTCTCTGAAATCATGTAGAAAATGAAAAGTGGAGTTGTAAGTATTGCCATAATTATACTAGAATTTATAATTGACTTGTATTTACCTTTACTGAGATCTAAATTTATTCACATGACTCTGAGATATGTCTAGTGTCTTTCTATTTCAATCTGCAGGACTCCCCGGAGCCTGTCTTTCATGGCAGGTCTAAATGTAATGAGTACATTAATGAGTACTTAAACATAATGAGCACCCACAACTTTTTTTTTTTTAATGAGGATGTCTTACTTTTTCCAAAATTAATTAGCATTGACTGCCCAGACCTTCCTCTGAAAGACTTCTAACAGACTCCAGGGCTCCACATCGTCTCCTCATTTTCTGCCCACACAGTTGTTGTCTGGTTGCTATGGAGACAGTCTTCCCAGAATCCTCTCCTGCTTTTCAGTAGAATCTGAGGTGATATACCAAATAAAGTGCAATATCAAGTAAAATAACCCTTCAGATTATTTTGGAGTACAGATTTCTTTTCACTCCAGGGTGAGTGACTTTCCACAGTGCTGAGGGTGGCTTTGAGCTACCTCCTATTGTAGCTGAACAGAAACACACACTGGTGATAGTACCGTTTTCATGGTCTACAGAAGCTGGTGCTATAATGTTTCATCTCAATTCGATTAAGATATTTATACATGAAACTGAGATGAAGTGACATGTCTCTTGGTGATTCCACTTAATAGAAGTATAAACCGTAGTAATCCCGGAGAGATGAGTAATTAGACTTTCTCTCAAATCTTTGCAAGTTTTCATTAAGCTTTTGATTGTTTAATTTGTTTGGTGAGTACCTGAGGTAAAACATGTTGTGATGTCATTTAATGAAAACCCGTATGCCTTAAATACTGAGAGGCGTACACAGAACTGGAATCATCTGGTCATAGTCTTCTCATGGAATTCCCTTCTACCTCTTTGGTTGCACCTGTGTTTCTTGGAAATTTTGATTCAATTTCAGCCTTTAGTCACAAATGTCATTAAGTATTCAAATATAGAATGAAAATTGACTTACCAATAAACATGTTTTCCCCATAAAGGGAACTATTTAATGTCTGATTTAGTAGAAGGCCCTTGAGCATATGTTATATGTTCAATTTAAGTTTTAAAATACTGTTTAAAAGTTTAATTTGAACTCTGAAGGTTTCTGATAGATCCTGGAGAAACATTTTCACTTCAACGGGGAAGTCGTGGGGAGGACCTTTCCCTTGAGATCAGTTCCCCTCTGGGCTTGCTCACAGCACGCTGTCACACCGGTGGTGGCTCTCCCTTCCACCAGGTGTGCGGCTGCTGTGTGCCCGGGACGTGGACGCATACTTTCATGTCAGCCGGAGCAAAGCTGCTCTGGAAGGTGCATCTGCCCAAGAGAAGAGCCGAGACTCATCCTGAAAATACATTCAGTTGCCCTCCTCCCACTTCCTCCACTGACTGTCTGCTCTCCCCGCTCTTTCCGGGTGGGGCATTAGAGCTTGTTGTCTGCAGGGGTTCAGAACTTATCTGGGTACAAGTCTGACTTCCTAAGCACGGGGAGTTGCCTCCCCGCGTGGGCTGGTGCTCTGTGACGTTGGCAGCTCCAAGACCGGAGCTTGGAGACGAGTCGTTTAGCTTTCCTGGTTGGGTTTTTCTTCATCTGCCTGTGCTCATGTCACCGATGAGATCTCTTTACTCACCCTCAAGACCGAGAGCACATTGGGGCCCCCTGGGGCGAGGTGAGAGCCCCTTCTCTGCCCTCCTGATGCTCTCCGCACCCTTTGTGAACGTGCTCACACGCCCTGAGCGCTCTCTCAGTCTCCCTCTGGGCCCCGGCTCCTGAGGTCAGAGGCTGTGTTTTATTCTTTATATTCTAAGCACCTAACTCAATGCCCAAGACATAGCATGTACTCAGATAATGCATTAGTGTTTGCTGAGTTGAGCCGAACTCTGCTCCCAAGCTGTAAGTGGTGCCTGCACAGAGTACGGGTTCAGGCAAGGTTTGTTTTAGCGGCCAGTCGGGGAATGTGGCTAATTTGGTAGCTAGGATTTTGCTCATTCCTGATGCAGCGGGTGGGAGTTTGAAGACATCGTTCAGAAACCCAGCCTTGTTTCTTCTTGAAGCAAAAATCATGGCCTTAACAGCAAGTGAAAAAGAGCTGTGTGTGTTCACTTCTCGAGTAATCCTGCATCACCGTGTGTGGGTTCTGTGGCGGATCCACCGCAAACCCCCTGCGGCCCGTCGCTTCTAGCCCCTGGCTTCTCTCCTCTGTTGCCAGCACCACTCAGGGTGCTTTTCCCAGGGATTTAGGTGGGTCTCCCTGAGTATTCGGGTGCTTGCTCCAGCCCCCCACCCAGTTCAGCTCCAGGGGACATCGGCTTCACATTAACTCCAAATGTGTTTCAAACCACAAACTTGGGGAAGTTTTCCTTTTCTTCTTAGGCTTGATTGGCTAGAAGGCTTCTGTGAGAAAACTGGTTTTATTATATATATTTTGTGCTGTTTTACAGTAACTCCCATCACACAGGAGCCCTCTTACCGTCACCTCAGTGATGCAGGGAGACGGGAGCTTGGCTGTTGTCACATGACTAGCGCATCTCACTGTCCCCAGCTGGGTCTGGCTTGAAGCTGTGTGACCTTAGGCGAACTACCTTCTCTGAACCTGGTCATTGACTTGGGACATTCATCCATGCACCCTGCCGGCCCTCCTGCGTGACAGGCGTGTGCTGGGCGCACACCTCCCAGGGGCCGTGAGGAGCGGTGTCTCCCCGCCTTCCTCCCTGGGCTGCGGGACCCCAGGAGACCCTGTGGTGCTCACCTCCTGTTGGGGTGAGGCGGGGTCCGGGGAGGGGCAGGAAGGTTGGCGTGCGGTTTCATCGTGGAAAATGGGAACCTGATAGGAGTAGAGCCACCCCCCTCCTCACAGGGCCGGAGCTTGCCTACAGCCGTCCCTTCTTGAAACCCCCTTTGGGCACTGGGTGTTGGCCGCGTGGACTGAAGGCGGCCTTGCTGTCTTGCAGATGTGCCACGCAGCCACCAGTGCCTTCTGCCGCTCCATCAAGCTGCAGTGTGAGCTCTACCCCTCTAGAGAAGTGGCCATCTGCTTGGACCCTTACTGTGGACTTGGGTTTGTCCTGTGGTGCCTCTGTAGGTGAGTATCCTCCTTAGTATCTTTAAAAGGATGAAGAGTCAGCCATGCACCCCCTTTCTAGACCATTTGCAGAGTAGACGCTAACATCTGGGGAGGGCTCCCACCTCTAGGGTGCCGGCTGCAAAGTGCCCCAGGTGGCCCCCGCCCCAGCCCCGCACAGATCCCACACCCCACGGCGTCTGGAGAGCGTCGTCTCTGTGAACTCTGCTGACACTTGCAGAGATGACAGACTCTGGGCACATTCTGGGAGGCTGCCTGGTAGGGACCCCTGTTTTCCAAGTGCAGGACTCCAGCCTGAGGCTTTGGTTCTTTGCCTTAAGATCCTAGCAGTTAACCCTGGTCTGGAGCTTGCATTAAATTGGCAGGTGGAAGCTCAGGCTCGCTCTTCTTCAGGCTTGTCCCTGACGTGGGTGGGGAGGAACATCCATGAGCATTCTGCTTGCCTCCAGCCATGGTCACTGGCCCCCAGCCAGCAGCCACCCAGTGCCCAGCCCGGAGCAGGGCCAGCAGGTGGGGTGAACGGACGGAAGTTTATGGGCATTTGGTCTGACTATGCGTATGTGTTCCCTGTAGAAACTTTAGAAAATATGAAATACCATAAAGGCCTCAGTAATCATGCCACCTAGTGATCCCTATTAACAGTCACTATTAGCATTTTGGTACATGGCCTCCCAGAGTCTGGTTTCTGATGTAGCAAACTAGGTTTTTATCGTTAACCCTTTGAAATCTTTAAGTATGTGAAGGCGTGAAAAGTACCAGTGCCCCCCCTCCAACTCCTCATGGACCATCGCCTGGCCACTTTTGTTTCGTGTTCCCTTCCAGTGTTTAATGCCGTCACCACACCACGTGTTTTCACCATAAACCTTTAAGTAGGCATACAGTTTTGTAAGCGTGGATTAATAAAGATAAAAAACAGAGATGCAACAGTATGAAAGTGGTTAGGACTTCCTTTTTCCTAGCAGACATTCTCCAGTGTCTTTAAATGTACTCCTCAAACAATTATTCTGATACATTCATAATATTTAAAAATAGTAACTTGGATTAAAATCCAATCCTATAAGAGGGCACCTGAGTGGCTCAGTCGGTTAAGCGTCCAACTTTGGCTCAGGTCATGATCTCGCGGTTCGTGGGTTCGAGCCCCGTGTCAGGCTCTGTGCTGACAGCTCAGGGCCTGGAGCCTGTTTCTGATTCTGTGTCTCCCTCTCTCTCTGACCCTCCCCTGCTCACACTGTCTCTTTCTCAGAAATAAATACAACATTAAAAAAAAATCCAATCCTATATTTTTGAAAAACACATTCCAATTAGAACAGGTAAAGTTTTGGAGAGAGCAAACAGAATTAAAATATTTAATGATTTTTGCCCCACTGTAAAATGCAGTAGCATTGTGGGTAGCTTTTCCTCTTGGGAAATAGGTAAATAGTTCAGAATATGGTATTCCAGCAGTAGAGCCAAGTGGCTGTAGACACACTTGGCCAGCTGGGGAGGAACCCCACCCCAACCTACTGACTTTATAGGAGACCGTGTGTCTGTCTGCGTGTCACTTGGCAAAGGTGCCGGTAAAGCTGAAGCCGGCGATGGAGGGCGTCGCCAGCGCCCACGCACCAACACGGGAAAGTGATGTGCTCGCTAGTAGCGGTGAGGGCATGGTGAGGGCTCTTTAAAGGAGTCATAAGGAACCTTTACCTAATGAACCCCTTCCCTGCAAAGTCATTCAGCAGTCACAGAATCGCAGTGTTCGGTTCATGGGCCCTGCAACCCTGGAAATCAATATACCACAGCCACAGGCTTCTTCCTTGCGAGCTCCTCTGTAGAAACAGATCCCAACAGACCTGCTTAAAAACCAGGCTGGGAGCATCCAGCCCAGTGGTGAGGAGCACACCTGGCACCTGTGAGTACCGCGACGACGGTCTCCTCTTAGATGAGCTGGCGTCGCCTCAGGAAATGAACGGCATGACCCTGGGTGTCATTTTGTTCAAGAAAGCGCTTACAGCAGGACGGTGACGTGACCTTCAGAGAGGCTCCCACGGGCCAAGTTGGGGGGATTTCAGCATCAAAATAAAGATTAAGATAGATGATAATGCTTCAAATAAGATAGAAGGTTATCTCACTATCAGACAAACAGATGAGCAGATTAAAAGCTCAATTGCTAGTGTAGATGTCTAGGAAACAGTAGTTAATTTTAAAGGGAAGGAGAGAAACCTTCACGGTGGACTCAGGCAGGGGTGTGTCACCCAGAGGGCTACAGCACGAAGAACAGCATAGCGTCTGGGGTCTTCCTGACAAAGATACTTCACTGACTCCAAACCAGGGAGCGTCAGACTGACTGAGGAGGGATGTAAAGCAGCACACGATGCCCGTGTCACAGAGGCCCTGAGGACCCCACCCGCGGCAGGCAGGCTGATGGCGTCTCTGGCCTTCTCTCCCAACGGGCTCTTTTAAAAGACACCATTAGAACTGGGAAAACTGATGAAGGTCCCAGAATTAGGTGGGAGAAATGTATCTTTTTCCTGATTCTGATGCTTTAACCAGCTTTGGAGGAAAATAAACTTGTTTATTAGAAGTACCTGCCGAAGGGGCGCCTGGGTGGCTTAGTC
Source organism: Proteles cristata cristata (assembly GCA_017311185.1). Taxonomy (NCBI): domain Eukaryota; kingdom Metazoa; phylum Chordata; class Mammalia; order Carnivora; family Hyaenidae; genus Proteles; species Proteles cristata. Next base: position 175,523 of record JAESUZ010003248.1, read on the forward strand.
GGTTAAGCGTCCGACTTTCGCTTAGGCCATGATCTCGCGGTTCGTAGGTTCGAGCCCCGCGTCGGGCTCTGTGCTGACTGCCAGCTCAGAGCCTGGAGCCTGTTTCAGAGTCTGTGTCTCCCTCTCCCTGACCCTCCCCTGCTCACGCTGTCTCTCTCTCTCTCTCTCCTAGAAATAAATAAAAAATATTTAAAAAAAAACAAAAAAACTTTAAAAGAAGTACCTGCCGAAGTATTTGGGGTTAATGGGGCATCAAGTCACTGACTCACCCTCAAATGATTCAAGAGGAGAAAAAGTTACTTCTATTCAAAAATTTTCTGTAACTTTGGATTGTTTTAATATTTTCAAGATGTTGAGTGAAACAATATTTTTGTCTTCATCCTTAAAGTTCCCTTCAGTCACAAAATAGAGGATTATGTATCTCAGAATCAAGATATAACAGAGTTGTTTCAAAATATTCATGTGTTTGTTGATTTTGAGAGAGGGAAAGAGAGTGCGTGCAAGCAGGGAAGGTGAGGGGCAGAGAGAGAGAGAGAAATCCCAAGCAGGCCCTACACTGTCAGTGTGGAGCCTGATGCGGGGCTCAAACTCACGAACCGTGAGATCATGACCGAAGATGAAATCAAGAGTCATACACTTAACTGACTGAGCCACCGAGGTGCCTCTTGTTTCAAAATATTTTTAAGATCAAATGAGTCTTAAAAAGCATTCAGATAGTTGATATTCATGGATTAAAAGTTTCAGTATTGTTCAAATGGAAATTCTTTGCAAATAGATCTAGAGATTTGATGAACTTCCTGTCAAAAATCTCAGCAAATTTTTTATTTTTGCAGAAACAGCCAATGTTATCCTAAAATGTAAAGGAAGAACCCACAATATCCAAAACAATTTTGGAATAGAACAACGAAGTTGGAAAACTCAGACTTGTCATTTTCACCCCTCATTATAGTAGCCAGGAGAGTGTTATACTGGCATAAAGTTAGGTGTAGGAAGGTAGATAGAGAAAAAATAGCCAATGAAACAAAATTGAGAGTCCAAAAATAGCCCTTTTACGCATAGTCACTTCATTTTTCAACAAAGGCAGTTCAGTGATGAAAGGGTAGTATTTTCAACAAATGATATTTAGGAATATTGTACGTTCACCTGCAAAAAGATTATTTAAACTTTTATTTTGCATCATAAAAGTAAATTCAAAGTAGGTTGCAGACATTAATGTAAAAACTAAAACTTTTGGAAGAAGATGAGTAAATCAGTAAATCTTTAAAATCTCAAGCTAAGTCCTTAGATATGGTACAGTACATAGAAGAAATGTTGATAAATGTGGCTTCAGTAAAATTAAATACTTGGGCACATCAAATGACACTTAATAGAAAGTTGGAAAGACAGACCACACACCGAGGGAACATATTTGCAAATCATAACCTGATACAGTCCCTCCAGACGGATGTAAAGCCAACTCTTAAACCTCAAGAAGACATGCAACATGATTTAAAAACAGGCAACAGAATAGATACTGTTGAATTGAATAGCTGTTTCACCAAACATACAAAAATGATGCTAAGCACATGAAAAGATACTTAACGTTCATTAGGAAAATGCAAATTAAAACCACTGAACTGACCCCTCACAGCCACTGGAGCAGATACAACCACAAACCCCAGAAAATAAAAAGGTCCGCGAGCTTACAGTTTCCGCTTTCAGAACCACACTGCAGAGCAACAGTCCCCAGCGGTGTTCACAAACTGGAATTCTCCTGTGTTGTTGATGGGAATGGAAAATGGTGAAATTTTTCAGTTTGGCGTGCTCTTAAAAATTAAACATAAATTCACCACAGGACCCAGCAATTCCACTCCTAGGCATCTACCAAAGAGAAGGAAAAACACACAGACTTGATGTCTGTAGCAGCCTTCATAGAAAAGAGAAAGAAGCGGCGCACACGCCCCAGCTGGTGGGTGGACAGTGTTTGTCGTATCCTGCGATACGTATCCACACTCCGAAGCCAGACTCAAAATACCACACGATTGTATCGTATGACGCCATTTATGTGAAATGTCTGGAAAAGACAAATCTGTGGAGACAGAAAGTGGGACAGTGGTCAGCTGGGACTGGGGTCAAAGAGCAGTGGAGCCAGGTGGACTCAAGCCACATGTGTGTGTGACGGAAGCGTTCTCGAACTGCATTGTGATGACGATTATACAACTCTGCAAGTTTAGTAAAGTCCTTGCAATTCCCTGCTTCAAGTGGGTGGATTTGTGGTACGTGCTCTATACCTAAGTGAAACTGTTTAAAAAAGAAGACGTCCCGTCATCGTAACTGAAGAGCACAAAACAGTAGCTCGCAGGGTGCTGTGTGTCATCACACCTCACGTCTGCCTTGCTCTGATAGCTGACGGAGCCCCCCCACTTTTTTTTAAACTAACTTTTTTTAATCCCCATGTGTCTTTTTAACTATCTTGTTCTATCTGAAGTTCAGATCTAAACTAGAATAGTTCAGATTCCAGAAATTCTCAAAAGATAAACGTCTTCAGTATAAGCAAGTAGGTCTGCTCCGGAAGTGTTTGTAGCCAGCGCCAAGACGTCAGTGCTAGCTAGGAAGTGAAACTTGGTCAGCATTTGCTGGACTGAGCAAAGAAAGGGCGAATAGAAAATTCATGAATAGGGTTTCCTGTTTGTCCTCTAGTATCAAGATTTGGTCATTTTTTTCTTGATGTTGACTTCCATCCTACTTGTGGGAGTGAGGAGAAAGGTGAACTGTACCTAATTTTCACAAGCGTGCTTGACATTCTCTAGCCTTGAATTCTGCACAGGGGACCCCATCTCTTTCACGTGTGAACGGTTCAGAGGAAGCAGCTCACTTATCCTGATGTATATTCTCGAGAAAGGTAGTCATGGGTGCTTTGTATTTAGCTTTCTTCATTTTGAATCTCCCTACGATAGTATTTGTAAAATAAAACCTTGGGAACAATATGGAAATGATAAATTGTCATCATTAAGACGAATATCATCATAAGGTTTTACCTGCATTGTGATTTCCTGAGACGTGTGGCTCACATGTCACTGACCATGTTTAGAACCCGGCACTGAAAACATGAAAGTCCTTGCTGAGAAACAGCAACCATGTAAATTTGAGCTGCAGTAAAAATCATGCAGGGAAATCTGCTTGGTTGTATTATTAAGCCTGATTCATGAACAGGTTGAATAACGTTTGCTGTTAACAGAAAACTGTGCCCCATCACTTCTCAAAGAAGTGATATGCTTGCTTCCTAGCGGATAATTAGGATTTATGAAGTTCATAACATGCAGGCTCATTAGATCTTGGGCTGTTGGCTGGTATATGATCCTATATTTGATCCCAGTTTTGCCCCTGAGATTATTCTTTTAATGTTCATTTCCTGGAGGTACATTTTCCGTTATTTTTATTTCTTCCTGCTTCATGCTGCCTGGAGGTTTTTGACAGGAATTAACACATTAGCTCCCAAGAAAGGCTGTAATTCAGAGAATGGCAGGTGCGTGTGAATGGATTCTGGAGCGCTGTAGTACAAGGGACAGAAAGCAAGACTGTGCCCACAGCTGCAGAACAAAACATCACTTTCCATTAAGTCGGGCCAGTTGGGAACACCCTCCTCCTATGTGCCCACATTTTCAGGGGCTTCCTGCCTTTAGGAAAGGATCTTGGCAGCAGAGAGGAGAGTGTTATGTCTCGTAGCTTCTGGGAAAACATCTCTAAGAATGGGCGGTGGTATCGGTGGCCTTTAGATGTATTAGTACAGCTGGGGGGCGGGGGGCATTTGGTGGGTGTCACACCCCAAGTGTGTAATTCTTGGAAGGTTACTTTGGAAATAACATGCTAGGCCCCAAAAGTGAGAACACAAGACATGCCAACTTCCTAAACCAGAGAGAAGCTCTCATTTTAAAGAACCTTGGTCCTGGTTATTAAACTCCTGGAAAAGCTTGTTTTCACAGACTGCAGACTCTAGGCCGCACTTGTTCAGAAATGTGTGATGGGATAGCAGACAATTGTATGCAGCTGCAGGAACAGGCTGCCAGGACTTTGTAACACTAATATAATAGACTGGTTGTCATGTTATGTGATCTCCTGAGTAATATATTAAATGATCTTTAATGACCTAAGTTAATTTCTCAAGGACAAAACTTACAGAAATCCTGATGGAATTTGGAATCGCCAGAACTGGGTCTTCAGTGATTTTGATACATTGACTAGAAAAGTAACTTACTGCACCTTAACTAGGGATCCACTCCGTGTGCCCCTCTGGGTCACCACGCACCCAGCAAAACGTCCCTGTCAGTAGGATTTCAAAGGAAATTTGAAAAGTTGTGGGTATGATACTCTTCTCCTCACTACTAAGAACAATAGTGTGTCCTCATAGCTCTTTAAATTTCATCTAAAATCAGCTCGGAACTGGTTCTGATTCTAGTCTGAGTTTTGGTTAACCCTTTAAATACAGGGTGTCTATTCATTCTCAGACTTACTCAGGAGGATTGAGAAAGATCTGAACATTCTCATTAATAAACTTACCTCTTAAAAATTAGCTTCCACTTGGGGCGCCTGGGTAGCTCAGTCGGTTGAGCGACCAACTCTTGTTTTGTCTTGAGTCATGATTCCAGGGTTGTGGGCTGAAGCTGGAGTCAGGCTGTGTGCTTGCGACTCTCTCTGCCCTCTCCGCCAAGTGCTCTTTGTCTGTCTCTCTCTCAAAAAAAAAAAAAAAAAAAAATAGCTCCTACTTGATTATCAAACCTCCTTCCTCAGATAATACTTAAGCTGTCTCCCCACACGCTGGTTGTTGATTGATGTTGTGATAAGTAGTTCTCCATTATTAGAAGGACCTGAAGTACTCCCAACTTCTGGCAGTTTGTCATCTGGATAAGAAACATATGATTGGATGTTTCCAGGTTAGGAGTTGTGTGTATGTGTGTACGTGTTACACTCTATAGAAATGAATGAGCGTCCTAGAGAATCATGAAGGGCCAGTCCCACGTACGTGCGCAGCCCGCGCTGGTACTTTGGTGTGTGAGTTTGCTTCTCCACACAGGTGTCGCTGTGTTCAGAAGTGGTTACATATCCTGTCCTCCTGTAAGGAGGGGCTCTAGACCCACGTCTTAGATGTAAGCTTTGTGGGTTCTACCTTGAGAGCCCATCTGTCAGCAAACCCGTTTCATTGGTCTAAAAAGACTGTAGTCTTCAGACAATGTTCCACACTGGCAGCGTATGACCTCTGAAAGCCGTCAGGGGTTGGCCTTAGCAGAAAGGTGCGTGTGGGGCTCACACCTGTGAAGGTGGAGAGGCCCCAGGTCAAGGTGGGGGGTCCTGCCGTCCTGAGCGCTGGCAGCTGCCGGGCAGCCCCTCAGCCATCACATGACGTCACAGCAGGTCCATCTGCGGTGGGTAAGGCACTTCCTGAAGCAGAAACAGGGTCGGTAAGTAGTACCGATTCTAATGCATCCAAAGAACATATCTTATATCTTGCTTGTGATTTTCACTTGCTCCGCTGGCACCCCAGCCGTGGGAGGGGGTCCATAGCTCCTGATGTGGGGTTTCCTCCACGCACTTACTCTGTCGAGTCAGGATTTGTTCCTCCCTGGAAGTAGTGCTCTCATTTAATAGGAAAGATTGGTTTTCGTGGGACTTTGTTACTCACCAAAGTAAGAGTGGCAGTTGACTGAGCTTGGAGGTGCTGGAGTGTGGTTACTACAGCGCGTGTGCACACAGCGAGGGGCGTACAGTTGTTGAAGTGTGGTAGTGCTTTCTTTGACTTTTTCTGCTACTTATTCCTAGAGGATCAGGTTAAGTAACATTGCCAGCTTCTATGTTAACGTTGAGTAATAAAAGAGAAAGCCATGCAGCATTACAGTGTCCTCTGTCTCAGCAGCGCGTGTGTACATGTGAATTACTGCTGGATGACTCTCACACTTCTTGAATTTTGGTTTCAACATGGAGGGGTTTAAGATTTCTCAGTCAGGAAGCCAATTGAAAAATAAATGGACGAGGCTCCTGGAGGCTCAGTCAGTGGAGTGTGTGACTCTTGATCTCAGGGTCATGAGTTCAAGCCCCACACTGGGCCTAGAGATGGCTTAAAAAGAATGGACAAAGGACTTGATTAGACACTCTGCCGAAGAAAGCATACAGTTTCATAAATCCAACCCAGTGTTTCTTATGTTTTGCTAATGTAGCAGCTTGGAGAGACATAGAACAGCCTCTCAGCTTTTACATTTTCAGACGAGCGCTCAACCATGATTCCTATAGTTTTTTGTGCTTTCACAAGTTTTCATGAACATGCTTTCATTTTTATTTGCAAACCTGGAGGGCTGCGGGTGTGTCTGAGGCTCCTCCTCACTCGGCCCCTCTGTCTCTCTCTGCAGCGTGTACTCCGGGCACCAGTCCATTCTCATCCCGCCTTCTGAGCTGGAAACCAACCCTGCCTTGTGGCTTCTTGCCGTGAGTCAGTACAAAGTCCGGGACACGTTCTGCTCCTATTCAGTGATGGAACTTTGTACCAAGGGGCTGGGCTCGCAGACAGAATCGCTCAAGGTAAGCAGCCTGTCACCCAGCCTCCGTGCTGTGGGGACAGCCGCCGGCGCCCCAGGGAAGCTCGCTGCCTGAGGGCACGGGAAGGGTTTCCCGGTGCCAAGATAAGCGTTCACAGAAACCGAGGTATAGTCCGCCATCACCGGAAGCTTACAAAACTGATTTCGTGTGGAAACCATACTTTATAAGATGAATAATTCCCCACTGCCACACAGAGTTCTAGGTCAGGGAGTGCGCCACTGATGTCCGCAGTTCCGTTAGGTCTGCCCGCAGAGCCCTAAACTGCTTTTTATTCTGGTGGTGAATTCACTTGTTCAGTGGAGTTAATTTTACTGTGATGCTAGTGTTCAAGTGGTAAATTTGAATTTAGCTGTTCATTTTTGTTTTCCTTGAAGCCCCTGATTTATAGATGTGCATCCTAATCCAAATGTTAGCATTTCCCTCCACTTAAACCAGTAACATTTTGATAGACATATTTTCATGTAAATGAAGTAGTCATTATCCAAGTAAGGAGAGAATAATCATACACCTGTTTTGATTTATATTCCGATATTATCCATTGTTTATATCTTTGTGTATATATAGATTATATGTACGTGTTTGTATGTGTGCATACATAAATTGTACACATACAGATAGTTAAGCAATGCATTTATATCCTGAGTTTTGTTTTCCTATTTAGACCTAATGATTAAGCTTGAACAAGAAAAAAAAATGTGAGATAACATTGATGTTAAGTTATGTAAATAAATGTATAATTTCTTGAAATTATAAATATAGAAAAAGAAATTCATAAGATGTAATTATCGCTTACATCCACCTATATTATTTTATCAAATGATGGAGTACCTTTCACGAATAGTGACATAATTGAGTGCTTTCTAAGCACTTTACATATCGATTCATCTAACCTTTACCAGGGGTGTCTGAGAGAGAAACTACTATTGTCTCCATCTTAACTATGAGGACACTTAACGTTACAGAGAAATTAAGTGCCCTTTCCAGGTTCTTACACCTAGACGTGTGGAGCCCTGTTTTGAATCTCTGGCTCCACCGACCCAAGACCCAGGCTGCACTGCCACCCCGAACACACACGAGTGTGAACAGACTATGGCTTCATCCAGTTGTAATGTTTTCTGTGCGATTTGTGTCAGTGAGGTCGTATGTGTGTGCGAGCTCCGGTGCCGGAGTGACCCGAGCGTGTCTTCTGCACTGTTCTCAAGCCACTGCACGCAAGCCACGGTGCAGGGAGGGGGCCGAGAAGGCCTGTGCCGGACGCCCTCCCGCCCCTCGTGCTCTGCTGGAGACGTCACTCGCCACCCGCCTCCCGTCTACATGCAGCTCCTTCCTCCCCGGGGCCCCCAGCCCAGCTGGGAAGCACCCTCTGCACAGAGTCCGGCGCTCCCCTCTTGGGGGGCCCTCCTCTGAGTCCATTGACTGAATTCAGCACAGAACTGAGGTGTGATCAGTCAGTGTAACCTTTTAAGTCTCAGGGGACTTAGAAGGAATGAGTCTTTTCCATTCTTATATTAAAAACCGCACGTCTCCCTTCTGTGCAGCGCGTGCTCTTGTGTATCCGCGTTCGTAGGCGCGCATCCAGATGCTTCCTTGTGTCCGCACGCCCTGTCCCTTAGTTACTTTATCCAGGACCTTGCTTCTCCTCGCCGTGGCCCCTGCTGCTGCCTCTTGCTGGTCCATTAGATCTGTTTGTAATGGTGTCTTTGATGGTGGGATACCTGTGTGATTGCTTTTTCCACACAGACTTCCAAGAACAGCTTAATTAATGACGTGGACGCCGAGCCCTGGGAATGAGTATCTGTGTGGAGCTGACGTGGCTTCCACCCCCCTGGTTAAGGGGGTCACGCCCTTGAGCCCCGGGAGGCTGACCTCTCACTGCTGTCCTTGTTTCTAGGCACGAGGACTGGACTTGTCCCGCGTGCGGACGTGTGTGGTCGTGGCAGAAGAGCGGCCTCGGATAGCGCTCACCCAGTCTTTCTCAAAGCTCTTTAAAGACCTGGGTCTCCACCCGCGGGCTGTCAGCACCTCCTTTGGCTGCAGAGTGAACCTGGCCATCTGCTTGCAGGTGGGTTCATGGCTCCCTAAGGGCCCCGGTCAGAGTAACTTGTAAATGACAGGCACACAGCATAGTGGGCGTGGAGAAGACACATTTTAATCACATGCATGTGATGGATGCACACTTGTTTGGTTTCTTTTCTTTTTCTTATTTTCCACTCTGCATTTGTCAGTAAACTCATAACCAGCATGTATAGAACTCACTCTGTCCTGAAACAGTTTAATTTCTGTAACATGAGTAGCAGTTGGCCCAGACCCCTGACGTCAGGCTTTGTAAAGATGCCGTAGTAGACACATGTTTCACTGTGGCAAGAAATCCTGTCTCTCAAAGCCCTCGGTCCCCTGTACAGACAATACCTTCTGTAGGAAGAATGCCAAGTTCTTTAGCAAACTTGAGGATGCTGCCGTGAGAGCAGTCTGGAAATGATCATTGTGATGATTTGCTGCATTTCTATGGCTTAGGTGTGAGGCAGCCCTCATAAGAATTCTCACATTAACTGTGGCCAAAAGCCCACTTGTGACCATCTTCACTATTCCCTTCTTTTCTTTTCATTTTTGAACCCTAACACTAGCACCCCGTCCGTGGAGTTTCTGTGCCGGGTCAGGGAAGCCGAGTAGCACTGTCCGGGGGTGCAGCCGCGGACTTTGTTCCTAGAACTTAGTGAGAGGACAGGATCTCCAGTCACAGCGGGTGTGGAGCAGGGCACACGTCTCCCATCCCGCCCCCCCACTGTCCCGCATTTCTGGCTCTGCGACCTCGGAAAGCTCCGGGGGGAGTGGGGGGGGGCGTGTCCTCACCGGCGCTCTGGGTGCTGGGACCTGCCCTGGACGTTGGCCAAGGGGGGCCTCTTACCATATGACCAGGACTGATGTGATTGCTTCAGAAACATTAGCTGCAGAAGAGTTTTTTCGTTTTTAATTTTCTGCTACATCTGGAGGGGCATTGCTGCCAGCGGCATGGTGCTGTTCTAGAATCTTGGCAGCATCTTTAAACATTTTTGTCCATTTTATGTTTTTTTCCCACTTGTTTGCTTTATTCTCAACTCATTTTCAGCCATTTTTCCTTTTTCTGAATGGTTAACATTAGCAGAAGGGTCTGTCAGTAGAGACCAAGTGCGTCCTGAAAAGCAGGGCAGGCTCGCGGTCCCTTGCCCAAGTGCTTGGGGCCCGGTTATGTTTTAGGCTGAAGGGGGTTTCTGGCTTTGCAGAGGCAGCACCCCGTTGTCACACACAGCAGTGGCCCCGCGGCTCGAGGGCCCGTGTGGCAAGCAGCCTTGTGTCACCCGAGTCAGACTGTTCCCCCATCGGGCGTTTCCCTGTAGTCAGTGAGGGACAGTGAGTGAGTAAAACACTCCCGCAACAGCGAGCAGAATGGGAGGGGGGGAGGCGCTGGGCACGGGGGCCAGAGACGGCCGCCCAGCGGGCGGCATCTCGGCGGAGTGGCCCGGGAAGGGAGGCAGCAGCCTGCAGCAGCGCTGCTCGGGGGCGTTAGTTTTCCATGAACCGTAGCCCACGACCCAGCAGGCGCGGTGCGGGCACCGGGCAGAGCAGCCCGCGTGGACACCGCGGCGCCCACTCCCCGCGGGAGGACCCGACCCGCGGGTGCCTGACCGAATTTCCCACGGGTAAGGACGACACTGAAGTCCGCGTGTGCACACACACAAGGGAGATGACCTGAACGTTCCGGAATTTCTTACAGATTGAGTATTTTTATAAAGGAGCATTTCAGCAGACAAACCAGAAAATACAGATTAGCCAGTAAATAAATAACTAAACCCGTAATTCCATCTACCCAGAAGTAATACCGTTAATCCCTTGATGTAAAACTATCAAAAGCACCAAAAGCTCTAATACTCCCTCAGTTGCAGATAGCTTACCTAAATGTGTGAAGGCGCTGGACATGTTTTCCCTCGAGCACAGCTAGCCGAACTGTAGAACCCGTGAAATCGCGGAGCGGACCTTCCTGTTTTCCGCTGATGGTTGCTTTCTGGCAGTGCTTCCTCAGGAGGGTTGCTGGCCGTCCTCACTGCGGGGCATATGGCAGGTCTGCACAGTCCCGCTCGGCCGGCGCCGCTCCCAGCAGAAGCAGGCGGCGTGTGAGCGAACAGTCGTGGCTGTGTTCCTGGGAAATTCTGCAAAAACTCTGCTCTTTTTCTGTGCGTGGGTTTATTGACCTCTGTGAAAGTTAGCTAACCAGTCAGTGCTGCCTCAGTCTGGCCCGGCACGTGAGCTGGATTGTCGCCGCCTGTGGTCCTAACAGACCCACTATCCCCTTGCCAGCCTCTCCCTGCAGCCACTCCTGACACCGATTTCTAATTCAGGCAGATGCTTAATACCAACCACAGAAACCAGCTCTGCTCAATGTTAGCAAAAGGTAGATTTTTTAAAAAGAATCCTGGACTTCCATTTTTTATTTGGCTGTAGAAGTCACAAGAGACTGCTCCAACCCTAACAATTAAAACAGTCTGGTCAGTGTAGAAGTTAAAGTTCTTCTGATCCATCAGACAGCTGAAGACTCAGGAAGTGTGACGTGTCAGTGGACTGAAGTCATCCGTGCAGAGAAGACGCCCGTGTTTTCCTCCAGGAACAGGAGCCGCAGGAGGAATTCGCCAGAGACCAGCCAGAGCATTGATGTGGCACGTAGTGCAGGGAGGAGGGTGAGCACCCCAAGGATCATGGCCCCGCCACCCGCACCCCTGCACCAGCATCCTGGCCGCTCTCGTCCAGAGCGGATGTGCAGGCAGGAGAGCCGGGAGAACCCTCTCAGTCCCTCAGGCATCTAGTAGGAGCAAAGCAACAGGACTCTGAAGCCGCAGGAGGGGCCCTGGAAGGGAGACCATTTCCTCTGAGGGGCTGTGGGCCTTGAGTGGGTGGAAGGCAAAGGTACTGAGGGCTGAGCGAAGAGCAGGACTTGAGTTCCTTCCTCCGGGCAGCCCCACACCGTGGGGTAAAATATCCTTCGACTCCGAAGATGGAGGTGACTCGGGAGTGTGTGCCTATCAGCCCCCTGGACCTTTACCAGACACCACACATTTGCCTTCCAAAGGCTGGACATCAGGCCGCAGATGGAGAAAGCTGGGGAGAGGCTGGACGGAAGGAAGAACCACGTCGTCAGGCAGAAAGCTGGTGTCCAGAGTCTCAGATCCCAACTCGCGGTCCTGTCCACAGCCATGAAGCCAGCATTGGATGCCTCTCACTGGAGCGGTTGGGAGAGCCTCAACCGCCTACAGCGTAGTCACCGAGACCCCCAGACGAGGCCACAGAAGGGTGAGCCTTTTCCAGGAGTGGCATGTTTTTTACTTCAGTCTCCACTGGTCTTTTAAATATAATGCTTGCCTTACAGTAAAAAAAAAAACAGAAAAGGAAATTTAGTATGTGACCACAAGAAGAAATGGTCCATAGAATAGACATGCTGGTATTACCAGAAGCTCTAAAATAACTATGAAATGTATGTTAAAGGATCTGATTGGAAAGGTGTACACCTGGCATGAAGAGATGGGGAGATCACCGAAAGATAGAAACTACAAAAAGGAAACAAATGGAAGTACTAGAAATGAAAGCTGCAGACATAGAAGATTCCACATGGTTCCAGCAGCAGACTGGGTGCAGCAGAGGAGAGGGCCAGTGAGTAAACTTCATGTCTAATCAGCAGAAACTCTCCCAAGTTGAAAGACAAGGAGAAAAGAAAAGATACAAGATGGACTGGTCTCTGAGATCTCTGGGGTCACATCAGGCTGTCTGACTCCATGTAGTAGGATCCCAGCAGGGGAGGGAAATGGGACAAAGAACAGTTTGAAGACCTAATGGTGAGGACTGACGCAAGGTAGCAGCCTACAGACTCAACAGCTCAGCGAGCTCCACATAAGTAGAAACACCTGGATGCATTCTCCTCAGACGCTGAAAGCCAACATTAGAGATGGTGTTAAAGCAGCTATAAAAATAAACATACAGCGCAGAAAGGACAAAGACAGAAACCTCGCAAGTCAGGGTCCCTGGGGCGGTACCTATAAAATGCTAAAAGAATTGTTCATCCAGTGGAAGTGCCTTTCGGGAGACAGGAGCAGATTTCGTAGGCCAGGCCAAGCTGAGAGGCTCCAGAAGCAGCAGAGGCTCTTCCGGACCCGCTGACCTGCTCCGATGGAGACATGGAGACGGGCCTCACGCGAGGTAGGCCAGACCTGCAGGAAGGAGAGAAGGATGCTTGAAAGGGGAATTCAGGGAAATGTTTCAATTTTTTTCCATTGCTGTATAGATATGTAAATGTTTTAAATTTCGCTAAAGACTATTAACTACCCAAAGCAAAAAAAAAAGACAATTGAAGCCTTTGGACCTTGAGTAGAAGCAGCACTTGAGGCAGCGAGCCTCAGGGCCGGCAGGGAGGCAGACAGAAATACGCTGCTGTTCTGCGTCTTGTGTGAAGATGGGTTGTGATAAATTTTGCACATTTTAATGTCTACCTCAGTAACTAAAAAACCATGGTCAATAGAGGAGATAAAATGCTATACCCAAAATTTTCTGTGGGAGAAAAAGGAAGAAAGGAGGAACAAAATAAAAGGGACCAGAAAAACAGCCAATTATATCACAGTTACATTAAATGTAAATTAACCAGGCCAGTTAAAAGGCAGAGATTGTCCAGCTAAAAAGATTGAGCTACATGTAGTTCCGAGAAACACACCTTAACTATGGAGGGTATGGACAGGTTCGAAGTAAGCACAAAGTCTGCAAAAGACGAAACAAAACAGATGAACACGGTGTGGGGGGGCGGGTTGGGAAGGAAAAGTAAGATAACAACAGAGAGGAAGGCAAACCTTAGGAGACTCTTAATACAGAGGACAAACCCAGGGTTGCTGGAGGGGAGGTGGGGGGGGGATGGGCTAAACGGGTGATGGGCACTGAGGAGGCACTTGCTGGGACGAGCCCTGGGTGTCGTATGTAAGAGATGGGTCACTGGGTTCTGTTCCTGAAACCTGATACTACACTGTATGCTGACAAATTTGAATTTAAGTTAAAAAAAGGAAACAAAAACATGTTAGACAAAGGTTACTGAAAGGGAAGCTGTCCTTTTCATGATGTTTAAAGGGTCAATTCACCAGTAAAATGAAAATCCTAAATGCATATGCACCCAAAAACTCAGCTTCAAAATAGGTGAAACAAAACTGACAGAATTCAGAGGGAAAGGAGGTAAATTCAGAGTCATGCTTAAAGACTGTAACATCTCTCTCCCAGTAAAAATAAATCAGCAGATAGAAGATTTTAACAACATTGTGGCCTAACCTGATACAACTGACATTTAAGAACACGATCCTCAACTTCTGTGGACTGGATTGTGTCCTGCAAAATTCACCTGTGTTAAAGCCTTAACCCCATTGTGACTTTAAACAGAGGGCCCATAAAAAGGTAACAAAGGCTGAAAGAGGTCGTTAGGGGTGGGGAGCTAATCTGATAGGGTGGTGTCCTTAAAAGAGGGGGGAACTCAGGGCTTACAGGCTTCTGCTCACAGAGTGAGGAAAAGCCCTGCAAACACGCAGAAGAATACGCTGTGAGCAGGGCTGGGAGAGGGCGCTCACCAGAGCCCGACCTTACTGGTTCCTTGGTCTCGACTTCTAGCTTTTGGAACCACGAGGAAATACGTTGCTGTGAAAGCAGTCTGTGGTATTTTGTTATGGCAGCCCAAGCAGACTCAGACATCAGCATCTGTGGAACTGACATTTTTCTCAAACCTGAAAAATTGCCCAAGAAAGACTGTAAAACAATTTTCAATGAATATTAAATGACTGCAGTCACACAGAGTATATTGTTTGTGATGTAACTGAGTAATCAATAACAAGAAGGTGGCCAGAAAATCCCGAAATATTTGGAAATTAAACACCACACTTATGAAGAAGCCATGAATTAGAGAAGAAATCATGCAAAAACTTAGAAAACACTTGAAAAGGATTGTTAGTGAAAATACAGCATACAAGTTTTGTTGGTTGCACCTAAAGCCGTGTGCATCAATGTTTGTATTAGGGAAGAGGAGAGTGTAAAGTCTATTTAAGCGTCTACCTTAAAAACTCTAGGATAAAGGAAAACAATTAAAACCCAAAGTTGAAGAAAGACAATAAAAGTAAATGTGGAAATGAATTAAGTAGAAAATAGACAAATGGAAAACTCATTGCAGTTAAAAATTTATCCTTTATAAGAATGAATTTCATAAACTGCTAGTAGTACTGATCACTAGTAAAAGAAGACAGAGTACAATGATACCCTGTGCTGGCAAGGACTGGGGCAATTTTCGAAGTCTTTGTGCATCACGGTTGGCGTGTGGGCAGTGCAGCAACTTTGGACAAGAGTTTGTAAGTTTCTTGTGTGATTGCACATGGACTTCCCCTGTGACCCAACAGTTCTGTCCTGAGTGTTCACCCAAGAGAAGTGACAGTGTACATCCTCTCGCGGCTTACACACAAATGTGTAAGCAGCTTTGTTTATAATCCTCAAGACCTGGAAACAGCTACCTCTGCATTACCTGAGGACAAGGGACTATTATTAGCATTATTATCATTATTATTACTATTACTCCATTATTGAATGGAAGGAATAGACTCCTGCAGGGAACAGCATGGATCTCAGGAACAATTTTCTGGATGAGGGAAGCCAGACACAGAGGTCTGCATGCTATATGAGTTTGTTTTTATGATACCTGAATAAGGCACAACTGTAGGCACAGTGATCCAGATCAGTGCTCCCAGGTGTTGAGGGCCAGGGGAAGGAATTGACTGCAAAGAGGCAGGAGGGACTTTTGGGGTAATGAAGATTTTCTGTGTCCTTCCTGTGATCGTGGTTACATGACTATACATTGGCTAAACTCAACCTGTAAACTTAAGGATGACTTTTATTGCATGCAGATTATACCTAAATATATCCAAGAGATCAGGAGTGAGGGAGGGGAAAAATTACATATAATAGGGATAGGGATTTCTTCTATTGGCCAAGATGGAGTAGCAGGGACCAGATTTATTCTCTCTCCTAAAACAAGCAGAGAATGGTCACATCCACAAAGTATGACCGTACATGCCAGGGAACAAAGAAGGAAAAGTCTTGAGAGAAGCAAGGTTAGCCTGTGATTTCTCCAGGTCACTGCATTGAGACGGCTTCCAGGGCACAATAGAAAAGGGCTGAGGGAAGACAGGTGGAGCCTGGTGAGCTCTTTGAATGGAAGAGACGGAGCTGAGTCTGAGGAGACAAAGGTGGCTACAGTCACAGAACAGGGTGCTGCAGAGGAAAGAGTCAGACACAGAGAGCTCTGGGGATCCACAGAGGACCCTCTGCAAGTATTTGTAGAGCATCCTCCTCAAGTATCCCTCTGAACGCCAATCAGCATCAATTCCTATTGGAAAACTGCTCAAAACCACAGAAAGAACCAGCTAAAAGGACTGTAGTGAATACGCTTGTTCCCAGCAGCTGCACTGAGAATCTCATAATTGAGGACCCTTTGCTCAGGTCCCACCTAACAAATATTAAAAGCAGGAACCAGGAAAATCAAGTTCTTTTCAAGTAATTTGACTTAGAGCAAGGCTCAAGAAGATTTACAGGAATAAAAAAAATATTCAGCACCCAGTAAGGTCAAATTTAATAAATGTCTGATATACTATTAAAAATTACACGAAACAGGTAAATATCACAGTGAGGAGAAATAACAATCAAAACTGAACTAAACTGATACAGATGTTACATATACAGACAAGGATACTGAAAAAGTTATTTAACTGTATTCCAGATACTCAAAAAGTTTAGAAGAGACATAGAATGTTAAAGAGGGGAAAAAAAACAATTGAACTTCTAGAAGGGAAAACTACAATATTTGTGATGAAAAATATAATGATGGAATTGATGGCAGAAGAAAATATTGGTAAACTTGAAGACATAACAATAAAACTTTGCAAAATAAAACAAAAAAGTTTAATGATAACATCAGTGAACTGTGGGGCAACTTTAGGTGACTTAATATATAGATGCTTGGAGTACTCAAAACAGAAAGAAGAGATAGAGGCCCCGAAAAAAATACATGAATAACTATTTTAATTTTGATGCAACTGTAAACCTACAAATCTCAAAGCTTAGCTACCTCCAATATAACATGAAGGAAACTGCTTAAGTTGCCAAAACTAGTATTACAAGGAATCTTAAAAGCATCCCCATGGGGTGGGGGGAAGGCAAGTTACATACAGATGAACAGTGATAGGGATCATTTTATATTCCTTATTAGAAATTATGTGAAAAGAAGACAGTAGAGAATATCTTCAAGTAGTGAAAGAAAAGAACTGTGAACCTAGAATTTTACATTCAGTATCTTTAAAGAACACAGGCTACATACCTTTTTAGCCATAAGAAAAAAACCTGAGGATTTACCATCAGCATACCCACACAGGATGAAATATTAAAGAAAATCCTTTCATAAAAGTGATCCCAGATTAAAATCTGTATCTATACAACAAATGAGTAATACTGGAAATGGCAGCTGTATAGGTAAACATATAAGACTTTTAGCACTATTTAAATCTCTTTAGATTATCAATGGCTTATACAGAAATGGTAATACATGGTGGGGTTTATCCATGTGTGACAGTGTGACAACTGCCTGGAGGTTGGGAAGGGAGAAATGAATTATACAGTCACAAAGGTTTCTATACCATACATAAAGTGGCATAATATCACTTGAAGGTAGGCTGTGATAAAGGTGTGTGCTATAAGCCTAAAAGTGACCATGAATTTTGTTTTCTTTAAGCAGGTAATGAACTAATAAGCCAGCAAGGGAGATAAAATGGACCTATAAAGCAATACTAAATACAAAACAAGTCTGGAAAGAAGGGCAAAAATATAGGTGAGATGAATTGTAAAAAAAAGATGAATTTAAACTTAACCACATTAGTAATTCAGTAAATATAAATGGCCTAAACACCCTAAGTAAGATGCAGAGATCATGAGACTGGATTTTTAAAGAGCAAAACCTATTTGTAGCTTACAACAAACACATTTTAAACACAATAGGTTAAAAGGAAAGAAAAGTTGTATCATACTAATGACAATAAAAGAGAGCTAAAGTGGCTTTATGATTATCCAGAAATATTAATATCAAAGCAAAGAATACTAACAGAAATGAAGAAGGTAATTATAAGAAGGTTATTTCATATATACAAAAAGAAAGTGAATCTACAGTCCAAAACCTTCCAGGAGAGAAAAGAAAAAACGAAGAATGTCTAGGCTCAGATGATTTCACAGAGAAAATACCAATCCTACAAAAACTTGTTCAGAAAATAGAGGAAAAGGGAACACTGTCCCAACATGTTTAATGAAAGAAGCATAACCTACATACCAGTATCTGACAAAAATTCCCACTAAGTGGGGCACCTGAGTGGCTCAGTCCGTTAGACGTCCAACTTCAGCTCAGGTCATGGTCTAACGGTCCATGGGTTTGAGCCCTGCGTCCAGGCTCTGTGCTGACAGCTCAGAGTCTGGACCTGCTTCAGATTCAGTGTCTCCCTGTCCCTCTGTCTCTGTCCTCCCCGACTCATGCTCTGTCTCACTCTGTTTCTCAAGAATGAACATTTTTTTTCTAATCCTGGAAAGTAAAATCCAGGCTAATATCTCACATGAAAAGAGATTCTCAACAAAATACTAGCACATTAAATGCAGCAACATATACAAAGAGTAGTGTATCAGGAGTAGTGTGTCAGTCGCTCTAGTATCCAGCTCTTGATTTCAGCTCAGGTCATGATCCCAAATATCATTTGATTGCCCCCCCACCCCCATATTGGGCTCTGTGCTGAGTTTGGAGCCTCCTTGGAATTCTCTCTCTCTCTCTCTGTCTCTCTCTCTCTCCCTCTGCCCTTCCCCTGTTCATTCTCTCCCTCTCCCTCCCTCTCTTTCTCTCAAAATGAGTATTTTTAAAAGTTAAAATTTTTAAAAAGTGCATCATAACCAAACATGTTTTAGCTCAGGAATGCACAGTTGCTTTATTATTTTAAAACAGTCTAATTCACCATATTAATAGAATGAAGGAGAAAAATAATATGATTGTATGATGTATCCATAGATGCAGGAATGCATTTGATAGAATTCAGGGCTCATTCATGGGATAACTAGGAAGATAATCAGAGAAAAATATTTAATCTGAGATAAACCATATAAAAAGCTGGAACCTCAGACTCAGTTGTCCACTTTGAGAACTTTTCCTCTAAAATCAGGAATATTAGCATTGTGGTAGAAGTCCTAGCCAATGTAATAAGATGTAAAAATAAAAAGCACAAATACTGGAAATGGAGCAGTAAAGCTTGTTTTTTTCAGATAGTGCACATAAGTCTACCATGGAACTAGAAAACTACAATTGCTGGTGTGTGAAGTTACAAAGAGCACAAAGTAAAAAGTTTATACATGGCACAAAAACGTACTTAGATCAGTGGAACAGAATAGAGAACCCAGAAATGGACTCACAAGCGTATGGCCAACTAATCTTTGACGAAGCAGGAAAGAATAGCCGATGGAATAAAGACAGTCTCTTCAAGTGGTGCTGGGAAAACTGGACAGCAACATGAAGAAAAATGTACCTGGACCAGTGTCTACCATACACAAAAATAAACTCAAAAAGGATGAAAGACCTAAACATAAGGCAGGAAGCCGTGAAAATCCTAGAGGAGAAAGCAGGCAAAGGCCTCTTGGACCTCAGTTGCAGCAACTTCTTAAAAAGTTTCCAGAGGCAAGGGAAACAGAAGCAAAAATGAGCTATTGGGAGGTCATCAAAATAAAAGACTTCTACACAGCAAAGCAAACTCACCAAAACTAAAAAGAAACTGACAGAATGGGAGAAGATATTTGCAAACAACCTATCAGGTAAAGGGTTAGTATCCCAAATCTATAAAGAACTTATCAAACTCAACACCCAAAAAACAAATAATCCAGTGAAGAAATGGGCAAAAGACATGAATAGACACTGCTATTCATGAATAGAAGACATCCAGATGGCCAGCCAAAACATGAAAAAATGCTGAACATCAGTCATCATCAGGGAAATACAAATCAAAACTACAATGAGATACCACCTCACACCGATCAGAATGGTTAACATGAACAACTCTGGCAACAGCAGATGCTGGCGAGGATGCACCTCTGCTGGTGGGAATGCAAAGTGGTGCAGCAGCTTTGGAAAACAGTGTGGAGGTTCCTCCAAAAATTAAAAATAGAACTGCCCTGTGACCCAGCAATTGCACTACCAGGTATTTATCCAAGGGATACAAGTATGCTGTTTCAAAAGGGCACGTGCACCCCAATGTTTATAGTAGCACTATCGACAATAGCCAAAGTATGGAAAGAACCCAAATGTCCATCAATGGATGAATGGATAAAGGAGATATGGTGTATATATACACAATGGAGTATTACTCGGCAATCAAAAAGAATGAAATCTTGCCATTTGCACCTACATGGACAGAACTAGAGGGTATTATGCTAAGTGAAATCAGCCAGAGAAAGAGAAATATCATATGACTTCACTCATATGAGGACTTTAAGATACAAAACAGATGAACATAAGGGAAGGGAAGCAAAAAGAATATAATATCAGAGAGGAACAAAACATAAGAGACTCTTAAATATAGAGAACAAGCAGAGGGTTTCTGGAGGGGTTGTGGGAGGGGGGATGGGCTAAATGGCTGAGGGGGACTAAGGAGTCTCCTCCTGAAATCATTGTTGCTTCCATATGCTAACTCACTTGGATGTAAATTTAAAAATAAATTATTTTTTAAAGAAGTTTGTACCAAAAAAAATTGTATTCCTGTGCATCCCGATGTTTATGGCAGTGTTATTTACAGTAGCCAAAATATGGAAACAGCCCAAATATCCATCAGTAGACGAATGACGAAGATGTGGTATATATGTACACATACACAATGGAATATTAGCCACTAAAAAAGAAAGAAATCTTGACATTTGCAGCAACATGGATAGATCCTAGAGGGTGTTATGCTATGTTATTTCTAAATGAAATAAGTCAGTGAAAGACCATACCATATGATTTCACCATATGATTTAAGAAACAAACATGGGGGGAAGACAATGCAAAACACAGATTTTTTTATTTTTTATTTTTTTAAAGAGAATGAGAGAGCACGAGCAGGGGAGGGACAGACGGGGGGAGACAGGATCTCAAGCCGGCTCCAGGCTCAGCTCAGATCCTGACTCAGGGCTCGATCCCACAAACCTGATATCATGACCTGCGCTAAAATCAAGAGTCACTTAACCGACTGAGCCACCCAGGTGCCCCCAACCCCCAAAACAATGACTCTTAACTATAGAGAAAACACTGACCGTTATCAGAGGGGAGGCGGGGTGGGGGGTGATGGTGATTAAGGATGTACTTGTGATGAGTCCCAGGTATTGGATGAAACTGCTGAATCAATATATTGTACACCCAAAACTAATATTACACTATATGTTAACTATACTGGATTTAAAATAAAAATATAGTATTTCTATAGAGTAATAATGAGCAACCAGAAAGTGAGGTTTTTAAAATGCCATTTGCAGTAATATCCAAAAACTGCAAGTACTTAAGAATGAAAGGCATACTTAAAGGTGTACACTAAAATCACAAAATACTGCTGAAGGAAATGAAATCCTAATAAATGAATGGATATTCCATATTCCTGGAATGGAAGACTCAGTATTTTTAAGATGGCTTTTTCCCCCAAAAATTGATCAGTCCCAATCAAAACCTGAGAAGGCTTTCCTGAAGAAAGTGACAAAGTGGTTCTGAAGCGGTTACAGGATTGCAAGACAGAATAACCAGTTTTGTAAAGGAACGGCGTTGGAAGGGCTTACCTACCTGATTTTAAAACGCCCTCTGATAATCAACACAGTGTGATGGTGGCATCGAGTGAGACCTGCAGGGAAAAGCAAAACAACAAAAACAAAGTAACTTGAAAAAAAAAAATCCAGAAATAGAGCCACCGTGTTACCAAGTCCATTGAGGAGGGAAGAAAAGGTTTTGTGACTAATGGCCCTGGAACGACCGAAGATTTATTTATACAGCTGAGTCACCTCCATCCCTTTCTCCTACGTGAAAATCAGCTCTGGGTGGATCGTAGACCTGAACAGCCATGACGAAACTTTTAGAATAAAGCTTTTAGGGGTGCCCGGGGGGCTCAATTCATTAAGCATCCAGGAGATACTATATGAATGAATAAAGCTTCTAGGAGATACTATAAAGACTATCTTGGGGCGCCTGGGTGGCTTAGTCGGTTAAGCGTCTGACTTTCACTTAGGTTCGTGGGTTCGAGCCCCACGTCGGGCTCTGTGCTGACTGCCAGCTCGGAGCCTGGAGCCTGTGTCAGAGTCTGTGACTCCCTCTCTCTCTCTGACCCTCCCCTGCTCATGCTGTCTCTCTCTCTCCTAGAAATAAATTAAAAAAAAAAAAAAAAAAGACTATCTTTATGACTCAGGATATGCAAGGATTTCAGAGGGCACAGAAAAGCACTAAGCATAAAAGAAAATTAACTGGGCTTTATCAAAGTTAAAATTAATTTTAATTGGGGCGCCTGGGTGGCTTAGTCGGTTGAGCGTCCGACTTTCGCTTAGGTCATGATCTCGCGGTTTGTGGGTTCGAGCCCCGCATTGGGCTCTGTGCTGACTGCCAGCTCACAGCCTGGAGCCTGTTTCAGTCTGTGACTCCCTCTCTCTCTGACCCTCCCCTGCTCATGCTGTCTCTCTCTCTCCTAGAAATAAATAAAACATTAAAAAAAATTAAAAAAAAATTAATTTTAATATATTTAAGAAAATAGAAAAATGCAGACTGGGAAAATATATTTGTAATAACCTCTCTGACAAAGGACTTGCATTTAACATACAGATTTTTAAAACTACAACAGTAAAACCTATTAAAAAATAAGCAACAAAAGGCTCAAATGAGCACTTCACATAAGGAGATGTACAAAGGACCGGTAAGCGCATAGAACGAGCTCAGCATCTGTAGTCACCAGGGAAGTGCAGATTACAGCCCCGTGGTGTGCCTGAGCAGACAGCACATGCGCTAAAATGGGGCCAGTACCAAACCGGTGGGCACAGCCTTGTGGCATGACCTGCAGATCTGGGAAGCATCCACAGCCTGAAGTCCTTCCTCCCTCAAACAAAGAGCACAACATGCAGTATTCGACTGAAATTGTGATTTTTCAGTACAAAAAAATGTGATTCCATTTCTCACCTCCTGGAATAATTAAAATCCGAAAGACTGACAGCACTAAATGTTGATGAAGTTGTAGATCAGCTAGAATCCCTATTCGTTGCTCGTTGGAGACAGATTGAACAATTCTTCTAAGTGCGTTTCAGCCCCGTTAGCCAGCACGTCTGCGTACGCACCCAAAAGATATTAAAACACGTCTACAAACATATTTGTACCAATAAATTTGTATAAGCTTTTTCATGACAGGCCCAAACTGGAAAAGCCCAATGTTCAACAGCAGTAGGATGCAAAACTGCATGACGACGTATTCATGGGATACACTTCCCAGAACTTAGAGGGACGAGCTGCTGGTACAGATGACGTGAACCAGCGTGTTCAGTGAAAGAAGCGAGACTCAAAGAATGCGCCCTGTATTACTTTGTATGAAGTCCAGTGGCAGGTTAAACACCAGGTCTCTGGTGTTAGAAACCTCAAAGCCGTAGCCTTTTAGGGATGGGGTGAGGGCTGCTTGAGGTGATGGTTACATGGGTGTATCCAGTTTCAGAATTCATGTAACTAAATATGAAAAACCTGTATTTCGTTATATGTTAATTATACCTAAATTAAAATGTTGAAGAAATCATTGTTAATACACAGATCTGCTCAGAGGGCCAAACAGCCTGGTTGGAGTCATGCAGGCAGGGCCCTGCTCCAAGTCCAGCTGCCAGAGTGGCAGTGATGAGCCCCTGTGCTGTGCCCGATGCTGCTGTGTGCCCCCCGGAGCCCTCCCCAGGGAAACTGCCTGGAAAACTTCCTGGAACATTTCTGGAAAACTTCCTCCAACACTCAGCACAGCAGATCTGCCCAACATCAGTGCTTTGGAACTGTGACTGTATTTCACACATTTCCACTTAGCAATTTATTACTTCAGCTGTAAGGTGCTGTGTGCTAGTGGTAGATTGTGCTAACGGCAGCCTGTGAGTTGCTGATTAGTGAAGCACCCCCTGGCTAAAGTGTTCAAAGTAAGTTCCTTGTTGGATTTTTTGTTTAGGATGTGAGTCTGTGTATCTAGAGCTGACATTGAGATATAACTCAATTGTTCAGTTAGTGCTTAATGCATAACTAATAACTACCAACGGGAAAAAGTGATTTTAGTATGACTGTGTCTGCACACACATGTCCATTGTACAGCTGAATCTTTTGAGTGAATCCTTTTTCCTGATTAATACAACTTGAAATTTAAACCTGCTTTTTCATTTCTGAATAAGCTCTGCTGGAATGAGTGTATTTTCTTTGCTGCTGGTCCTTTTTGCTAGTATTTGATGATCTTAACAACCACTTGAGGGCATTTTTATGCATTAGCATGCTCCTTATTTAAAGAAGCCCCAGCTTGCATCCTTTGGCAAAGTGAAATTAATTTTGTGACAGTGAGGAAATTTTGTTAGATGCACAGTCCTTCATATGTATCTCGAAATCTCACGGTTTTGTGCCTTAGGGCTTTTGAAGTTTAAAAATACCTACTGCTAACCCTTTACTCCCTCCTTCCTGTAAGCCTTGTATATGTGGTGCGTGGCTTTGCGCCCGGTGCTGAGTTGTCCCTTTGCGCTTACACAAGTTGGGAAACTCATTCGTAGTCGTAAGTATTGTTCTCTGAAATATCGACCTGAGCCATCACAAGAAAATCTGTGAATTAAAATAATTTAGAGAGAACATGGGCTTATTTTGCTGTGGTTAGACTCGTAAATACAGAGAAGCAGCTGCGGGCTGATGGGGGTGGGGGGGTGGGTTGCATGGGGGATGGGCGTTAAGGAGGGCGCTTGCAGGGAGGAGCACTGAGTGTCACGTGTGAGAGATGGATCACTTCAGGTTCTCTTCCTAAAGCCAAGACTACACTGTATGTTCATAACTTGAGAATAAAAAATATATATATTTGTGATTTAGGTAACCGTGAAGGGATTTATTTAAAACCTTGCATTCGGCTTGAATAGGTTCAGTTAGGAGTCCTGTGTACCTCTGAAGCACCACACGCCTCTACCCTGTTCTTTCTTCGTGTCCTGCGTCAGCTCCCTGCCTTAGGCAGCAGCCATGGACACACTGGGAAGGCTGTGACAGGAGGAGGGAACCCTTGTTCTCAGTCTGGAACCGTTGACTCCGTGTTGAACGGTGTAGCGCTTCAGTCTGGCTTTGTGTGCCACCACCCACAGCCCAGGAGACCCAGCTGACGACCGCTTTTTATTGGTGCTGTCGCCTCGGAGTGGTGGTTGTGGGGAGACCCAGCCACGGTGCGTCAGCGCGGTGCCCGTGGGATGCTGTCCACTCTGGGCATATTGGGACAGGCCCCCGGG
This sequence comes from Proteles cristata cristata, assembly GCA_017311185.1. Taxonomy (NCBI): domain Eukaryota; kingdom Metazoa; phylum Chordata; class Mammalia; order Carnivora; family Hyaenidae; genus Proteles; species Proteles cristata. The sequence goes on from JAESUZ010003248.1 coordinate 200,672, forward strand.
TCGCCCGGGGAAACGTGACATCACAGGAGCTGACTCCAGGCGCTTTCTGGAGTGTGTCTGTCCTGCTGATGTCGGTCATTTAAAAGTGGTGGAGGTGGGCATCAAAGCCACGGAAGGTGAGAGAAAAAGGAAGCAGTGTCTTGGAGGGGTTGACCCAGGGTGCTGGGAAATCCCTTATCAGACAGCTGACCTGGACCCTGCGCAAGCCCAGTGCTTGGTTCCTTCACGCTTCGGCTGTACTTTGGCCTCTCCCATCTTGTGGATGAGCAGGGCTGGCACCCTGATTTTAGATGTAAAAGCATCCAGGCTCTGCTTCATGATCGTTTTAGGAGACTTGGAACTGCAGTTGACCCTGAACAGCATGGGGGCTTAGGAGCGCCAGCCCCCACCCCCTTACGGTGCAAAATCCACACAGAACTTGACTCCCCCAAAATTCAACTACTAATAGCTTTCTGTTGACCACAAGCCTTGGTGACACCATCGACAGCCGATGAACACCTATTCGTGTGTCATGTCTGTTACACACTGTATTCTTGCAGTAAAGCAAGCTAGAGAAGCAAAAGGGCTATTAAGAAAATCATAAGGGGAAGGGAAACACATTAGCAGCCCTACCCTGTATTTCTTGGAAGCAGCTCATATGGAAGCCGCCCCACTTAGTTTAAACCCCTGCTGTTCAAGGGGCAACCATATTTCAACAAAGGAACGTTCAAGAGATTTGGCCAGTCAGATTCATATTCCCAGTTGCCTCAGAAAAGAAAAGAAGCATAGAGCGCGATAAAATTAAACTACCTGGTAATATCATCGACCTCATCTATGGAAGAAATTACTCGGATCTGTGTGTCCGTGATCAGTCATTTGTGGCTCTCTTCTGTTGCTCTGTGGGTATGTTGACATCTAAGATTTTTTTTCTTTTCTTTTTTTATTTTTTAGCCTTTAATGGTACAGTGATTGATTTTAACAGTTTCCATATTTGACATTGTTTTTGATCTTCTTTTTACTTTGTTCCCTGCTTTTTGCATTTTCCTCCCCACCCCTCCCCTTCCTCATCCCATTTTAATTGTTGGGTTGTGGTGTTTGCGTGTCTGTGTGTTGCTTTCCGGTGGTCCCGTTGGTGTGGCATGTTCTCCCCTTTCTTCTTGTTCCCGCCCTATGCTGTAGCCCCACAGGCTGCGGAAGGCGGCCGAGCAGGTAGGGGCCCTCCCTGTGCGTCCACACAGTGCCCCCTCCCCGCCGTCTCGTCAGCTTCCAGCAGTGGCACAGACTGGAAGTGGAGTGCGGAGCCTGGCCGGGGTGTGCGGGCCGCGGGCGGAGGACTGGCACCCGGCACCACCTGCTCGCCCCGACCTCGAGCGTCGCGCTTGCGACAGACACTTCCGTGTACACAGTCAGTGGTTTCCCTGCCGGTTCGGGGCCCTGTCCGTTTTGCTTCACTTCCCGTGTTTAGTGGCCCGTTTTCCAACCTGTTGACTTCCAAATTGGAGGCCTGTGGGGATGTGTTCTGCAGCACCCAGAACGGCAGAGCCCGTCCCCACCCGGCGCTGGTCCGTAACCCGGCTCCACTGGGCTCCTCGGCCTGCCTCGCACCGGGCACCGGGCATAAGCCCTGCAGAGACGCCTGCTGCGCGCCCTGCCCGCCGGCATGGGGAGAGGCCAGTGCCCAGGAGGAGGGAGGAGGCATCATGTTTGCACGGAGGTGTCTTTATCTTATTCTTGTGCGGCACACGGTTAAGATTTGCTGCTGAAGAATTTTAGCTTCTTCAAATAAATTGGGAGGGGCTGCCTCACTTTTTGGAAAGCTGCTTTGGGCTCCAGCTTTTTCTACCCCAGGTACTGCGTTGCCTTCCCAAGAAACAGAGGTAGAATTCTGGTTTGTAATGTAGCTTTAATTACATTGCTCTTACGTAGAAATCGCTGGTGAGAAGTTAATCCAGCGTGTCTGGGAGGGATTCGTGATGCTGGGGCAAGATTTGTGGACGCCCCCGCCCCCCGCCCCAGTGTTAGTGCAGTCAGAGTGCGCCCGGGCTCCCCGTGCTGTTGACAAACACACGGCCCCCCTGACCTATGTCACACACGAAGATTACCTCCCTCTGCTGGAGAAGGGCCGAGGCACAAGCAGAGCTCGTTATCAAGATAATTATCTTTGATTTCTTCCTTCTCGAGCTGTGAGTTCACGTCCTGTGTTCTGCTTCAACATCTTGACCTCTAAAAACCCACCTCTCTGGATGCGTGTGGTAGGGACTTCTCAGCGAATGAGGCTTCGTGTCCCCGACAGCCCGCTAGCCAGACGTCTTGGCGGTTCCTGCCGTTTTCCACTGGGCAAGGCCTGCGGCACGTCTTTTCTTCGTATTTTTCTAAACGTGATTGATAGTCCAGCATAATCCTAGTAAGATGGTCCTTTCAGAACTGAGGTTATCAAGCTGGAAGTTAGCAAGTATCTTGGAGGGAAGTGTGGGTTTAGCGCTTTTAGTTTGAGATTTTCGCAAAGAAGTGCTAGCTATCCAGTAGGAAGCACGGCCCCAGCCGCTCCCGCACAAACTGGACCTAACCGCACTGTGTCCTTGCTTGCAGGGGACCTCAGGACCCGACCCGACCACCGTCTACGTCGACATGCGAGCTCTGAGGCACGACAGGTATGATGCGCTCGCGGCTTTGTGTCTTGATGGCCCCGCGTGCAGGGCTGTGAAGAGGGAGAAGGAGCCCCGAGCCAAGCCGGCGAGCTGGGCCGCCCGGGCCGCGGCACCCCTCTGCAGTGCTCTCTTCCCGCGGGGCGGGCCACCTTGTGCCCGGGCCCGACAGTCCGCAGTGGGGTCGTGGGGCGGTGACCGCACATGCCGCGCTCCCTTGACCGTCCGGCCGGGCACCACACCACACCTTTTCAGCTTTCCAGCACTCTACCCATGTTTCTTTATGTGAATTGAAATTTTTTGTAAAGATATTTCTGTGGAAAATCAAAATAGGACTGAAGTTATGGTCTGTGCACCTTCCCAGGTGGCCTTGAGCAGAAGTGAAAAGGGGTCTTTCCAAGTTTGCGTCAGGCTGGGAGGGGCGGGGTGTGGAAGCAGGTGAGGCCCTTCCCCGAATTTCCTCCCCAACCGGGAGGGTGTGCCGAGAAGCCCGAGGGGCGACTTTTCTACAGGCTCTTGATCACATTGTCACCTTCTTTTTTGTTTGATGGGACAAATGGGAGGAAACCTCAGGCAGGTGTGATGCATAACTTACTGGCAGTGGGGGCGCGAAGCCCGATGCCCCCACGGGTGCGCGATGAAGGCTGGAGGCTGTGTCTCCCTCCCTTGCCTGCCGGCTGATGACGGCGGGAAGAATGGAGTTTATGGTCACAGCTGGTGGTGGGCGTGTTCCTGGGACGTGGGGTCCTCCTGGGAGTGTGTTGGGGGCGGGCTTGTGGAGACTGCGGAGTGGGCCGTGCCCCCCCGACTCTCCCGGGCATTCCCAACGGGCCTTGTGCCCGTGGATGTTGGGCCGTGTCTGATGAGCACCGTCTGGGGAGCAGTATGGCTGGCATCCGGGGGATGGAGCTTGAGGACACAGGCAGAGCTACCCTGTTGGGCACAGAGCAGCCCCCCACAAACGACCACCACGTGCTGAGGTTGAGAGACACCGCCTGTGTTCACCAAACCACGTCTCGCCTGGAGGCTGCCCATCTGGTGTCGGGGCCCTCGTTCTAGACCCTTCTGTTCAAGGGGCATCAAGGTTAGAGCCCTAAGGTGGGGGCCGCCCCGGGAGGCCAAGGGCAAAGACCAGCGCACGCCCATTGCCCCGAGCCAGCTTCCCTGCTGCCAAGTCCCATGTGGAGCGCCCCGTCTGGTTCAGAAGCTTGGCTCTGAAGCGTTCACCCAACTCCTTCCAGGGGCATACACACATTTCCACATAGTAACTTCTGGAATTTAGGACAAATCAACTTTACCTGCTAGAAGAGTAACTTGGAAAAATACTATAATATTTCACCTTTTATACCTTCAAAACGGGAGCAATGGCTCGTCCACGAATCCCTATTTGAGGAACACACCATTCTGTGTGTGGCCTGATGCTCAAAACGTGTGGGGAGAAAACGCCTGGGTAAAACCGCGACCCTTGCCCCTAGGAGCATAGGCCGCAGTTACAGACCCATCAGAGCAGAGTCTGTGGCTTTGTGTCCCACGTGACCCAGAGCATCAGGGGTGGTCAGACTCCGGGACTGAGTGCTCTTTCCCGGAGAAGAACGGAAATCGTAGGCCTTCTCCCCTGCGGCGCCTGTGACCTTCGCTTCCGAGGGCCTCGGCACATCTTCCCGTGGAGAGCACATGCCACGCAGCAGCCTCGAGGTGGACTCGGGAGCGAGGGTGTGGCCGAGGGCAGCAAGCACTGCGGGGGGGTCCGGTGCCTCAAATCCAGGAAGCGCCCCGCGGCCACTTCTGTCCTGACCTGTAATCTCAGGTACTTCTTCATCTGAAAGTGAGGGAAACATACTTGTGAACCTGCTGTGCGTCCCATGTTACTAAGGAGAGCTGTGGGTAAGGTCGCTGATCGCCGCGGTCCGTGGTCACGTGGAACCACGTCAGGGGCGCGCAGCAAGCTGCCCGGCCCAGGGTGCCCCGGACGGCCTGCGCGGGCCCTGCCCGGGCCTCCCCCAGGGGAGCCTGCGCACGGGCCGCACGCGGGTTGCTCCGGTTTGGCCGCCCGCCCGCGACGCTGGCCCCCCTTCTCCCTTCCCTCCCCTGCCGTCCGGGGACGCAGGTGGCCCAGAGCTGAGGGACGTCCTCAGACACCAAAAGTTCTGTGCTGCCAGTTAGCTCCACTGCCCCTGTTTCCGTGTTTGACTTCCAGAAACCAGTCCAAGGGCCCCGGGACGTGACGGGGCCGCTCCTGTGAGAGGGGTTCCCCGAAGCTTCCCTGCAGGCGCTTCCTCAGGGTGAGCTGCCAGGAGCCTGGCTGCCTCTTCCCGAGGCTGCCTCCCCACCGTCTGTAATTGACCTTCCAGCCAGGCTGGGCGGGTCGGGGTGCTGCCCGTGCCCCGCTTCCCGAAGCAGGAAACCTCCATGGCGCCTCCCCGTCGCCTGTTAGGTCCCTGCCCCTGGCGCCGGGTCTCCTGTGCTGTGAGCCGTGCCGCCGGGGCCTCCAGTCCCCACCCAGACCCTGGCTGTGACGTTCTTGTACGTTAAAGTCCAGTCCTATTCAAACCCCATCGACCCTGAATATCCCCTAGAGAAGCTGTCCTCTGGCTTGAACTCTCTAGCCTTACTTCTGACCTTCATCAACACGTAACAGACATGCCTTGTGCTGCAGCTGATGGCGACCAAGAGGTTCTGGGGTCCAAGCGATGAGGGTTCACACCTGGGCAGGCTCTGTGACCTCAGTCCCTGTGCTCAGTGGGTGTGGGAAAGCCAGCCTGCCCAGGGGCCCGCGAGGCGCTGAGGGCCCAAGGGTGTTCAGGCTCGGCAGGCTGCTGTCCTCTGTCCCACAGCACCGGGGTGACTGGGGGCCCCAGCGGGGTGCGGGTGACACAGGAGAGCTTTGAAAACATTGACTATCTTACCACCACTTGTGTAAAAAAAATGGGGCTGTTTTGACTTCTGTATTAAGATCCAGTTGTGGGATTAATTATTCTTCCTGCTGCTTTAGAGCACTCACCGGGAGCCCCAGGGCACCTACGTGGTTATGATCTAATCAGTCTGGAGAGGGTTAGCCTGACCAGGTGTGAGTGCAGTTTCCCTAGAAAGGGGCTGCGTTCCCACATGCATCCTTGAGGAAGACCGGTGACCGAGGACAGCCACATTGTGGAAGGTGGTCAGATAGGTTTTCCAAATTGATTTGATTTCTCCTGGGCTTTCTACCTCTATTTTTTAATTTATTTTAATTTTTTTATGTTTATTTTTGAGAGAGAGACAGAGCACGAGCAGGGGAGGGGCAGAGAAAGGCAGACACAGAATCCAAAGCAGGCTCCCATCTCTGAGCTGTCAGCACAGAACCCGACGCGGGTTCGAACCCACGGACTGTGAAATCATGACCTGAGCCGAAGTCGGACGTCTCACCAGCTGAGTCCCCCAGGCGCCCCTCTGCCTCTGTTCTTAATTCCCATTGTGTTCTGTAAACCACTCTGTTGGGGGGTCACCGTGGAGACCGTTTCTGCCTCACGTGGCAAGAACACTCACACTCCTGCTTCTGGAACAACTTTGGTTCCGCCGTGCGCAAGGGAGAAACGATGACATGGTTTGGGGACTACTTGAAAATGACCGGTTTTAAAATATTGTTTCTGATACGTTCATTTAAGATGCATCCATGGTGTCCCCAGTCACCTCTGACTGGATCTTTCCTTAATTAAGCACTTGGATTTTGCAGACTTGATATGGGAAGGTAAACAATGTTCAGCATTTAAAGGAATAGTTAGTTTTAGGTGTTTCATCCTATGGATACAATGTTATAAAGCTTTCTTAGCTTCCTTACTCCTCTCAGCCAGAAGTCCTAAGTCTCAGGAAGGCAGGGAAGGCCCATCCGTCCCTGGTCAGTGGTTAACCGAGTGTCAGGATCCCAGGGAAGTGGGCACAGAACAGAAGTGCACAGGTGGGCTTGTGAGTCAGCCTGTGGCAGGAGGGGCTGGATGAAGACCCACCAGCTGCAGTGAGTCCCGGCTCCGGGCCGGCTCCTGTGCGTGACTGGTGTGAGCTTCTTAGCAGAGCCTGATGTTACACTTACCGCTGAATCTCTGGTTTCTGGTTGCACGGCCCTCGACGGCTGTCCAGCAGGTGCGCGGGACCCCTTGCCCAGACCCTTCGTGGACCGAGCTGACCCCAGAGGTCTGCCTGTCAGCAGATGACACAGTGGTTTGCCTGACGTTCGACTGGGCAGAGGACCTGCGCCTCCTCGGTTCACAGCCGCCCCTTGTGGCAGACGCGCCTGAGCATGTGTGTTGCTTTGTGTTCTGTTCCCTGGCTGTCACACAGAAATTAGGGTACCTACCTCGTAGAAGTGCTGTGCTGATCCAGAACTTTCATACGTCTAAACACTGTGTCATTTTTGCAGATGACAGATGGATGGATGGATAGATAGGACTGTGTGTATATAGTTACAGATTGGCTCTTTCACCTACGAGTACATATTCTCCTCATTTCTGCTTCTGGCTGTCTGCAGGCAGGCGCACACTCTTCTAGTTCATTGTTTAGCCAACTAAGTAGCTGCTCATAATCAAAGTTTAATAGATCAAGGTTGTGGTGCGGGTTTTGTGCATTCCTTAAATACTTTTTACAGAGTGTCCTTGAAAATCAGATGACTTTACCTATGGAGAAAACGGAAGACAAAAGAAAAGAGTTCACGTTTTGCAAAGTGTCTCTTAGGTGGTAATTTCAGGGTGAATTTCAAGCCTCCATCTGCCTTGCAAACCTTCCCCTGGAGTGTGTAGCTTCCATAAAAAGGCATTATTCCCTTTTCTCTCCTTCTCTCTTCGGAATCAAACCCCACGTATTCAGCTGCTCGAAACCTCCTCCTGGTCTGGCGGTGCAGGCGGGAAGCCCCAAAGCCGCGTCTGCAGATGGGTGTGGGAGGCAGGGCCAGTGTCCTCGCACCACGGAAGCTTGGGAGGTGGGGGAGGAGGCTCGTCCCCTCGACTTCTTTCTTGACTTTTCCCCACCCGTCATCCCTTCGAGACTGGACACCTTTTAAACCCAGGGCTGTTTCTCATCTTTGTACTGTCAGGAGATCCTGAGAGGGAAGGAAGAACCGACTGAGGTGCCAAGACCTGGGCACCGTCACAGTTCTGCCACCAGCTGGAGGTGTGACCTGAGACCCCGTCCCCCCCGCCCCCAGCACCAGGGGGCGCCTTCCAGAGCCCCCTGCCGGCCCCGCCCCCACAGGCTCTGAATGGTGCGCGCATAGTTCTGAGTCCCCTCTGCACTTCAGACGTTTGTTGAGTTTTGATTAAATGTTCCTTACTTTTCTAGAACATTTTAGGTTCTTCTGAGAAAATGTTCTGTGGTTTTTTTTTTTCAGTAAAGACCAAATTTAAATAATTAAATACAAATTTTTTAAAGTAACATAATGACTGTTTTTGTTCCACTGGCTTATTCATTAAATCTTATCCTGAAGGACCACCACCAAATCCTGTAAATTGGACTATCAGGTAAAATACAGGATAGCCAGTTAGATTTGATTTTTGGACAAAAGAGGAATTGTTTTTTAGGACAAGTATGTCCCAAATATGCATGGGTAGACATGTACTCTAAAAACCATTTTTGATCTGAAATTCACATTTAACCAAGCATTCTGTATTTTCATTTGCTAAATCTGGCCACCCTACCCTAAAATCAGACGTCCCTTCTCACAGCCACCATGTTACCGGTGCCCTGTTTTCTCTGACGGTCGAGGGACTCTGTTCACTTTCAGCCTCTTCCCGGGGACGGGGAATCTCCCGCTGCAGACAGCCGCCTCCTGCAATTTCTCTTTCTGAAAGAAGCTGTTCCCAGTCTCTCTACTTCTCAGTGTGACCTAGGGGCCCAGACTGCCTGAGTGTGTGCA
>JAESUZ010003249.1:0-152267 GCA_017311185.1 Proteles cristata cristata
ATCCTGAGCGGACGCAGGACAGTGGACAACGCTGGGGGGCAGCTGCGCTAGCAGAGAGGCTCACGGGAGGCTGTGAGGAGCCCCAGGGCGGGCAGGAGGAGGGGTCACAAAGGAGAGGGCTCGGTGGGCGTGAAGGTTCCACAGGAGGGAGGCCCCCAGTTGGTGGGGAAAGAGGGGGTGTGGGGGGGGGTCTGGGGTCCGCGCTCCTGGAGTCTCCTGAGGCTGCACTGGTGTGCCAGCCCTGGGTTCGTGGCTCGAAACAACGAAGCTTTTTTTTTTTTTTTTTTTTTAGGAGAGAGAGAGAGACAGCATGAGCAGGGGAGGGTCAGAGACAGAGGGAGTCACAGGCTGAAACAGGCTCCAGGCTCTGAGCTGGCAGTCAGCACAGAGCCCGACGCGGGGCTCGAACCCACGAACCGCGAGATCATGGCCCAAGCGAAAGTCGGACGCCCAACCGACTAAGCCACCCAGGCGCCCCAAAACAACGAAGCTTTAGTCACAGCTCTGGGGGGCAGAGGTCCGAATGGCGGTGTCAGCGGGGCTGCCTCCCGCCAGACGCCCGGGGGACAGTCCCTCCGGCTGTGCAGGTGCCTGTACCCTGTGGCGTGGGGCCCCCTTGGGCCACCTCTGCTTCCGTTGACCCCTCACTGACCCTCTGGCCCCCACCTTAAAGGACCCGTGTGATGACGCTGGGCCCCCAGAAAACCCAGGGTGACCCCCACCTTCTGCATCAAGGGGACTTTGCTACAGCTTCTGGGGCTTTGGATGTGGTTGTTCAAGGGGCACGGTTCTGTCACCCTCAGAGACAGGGGACACGTGTGCTGCTGTCTGGTGGGGACACTCTGGGGGTGACGCTGCTGGGCCGCAGGCAGGCGTTTGTTCAGCCTCCTGACCTGGGCCTCTTGGGGCTCAGATGTGCTGCTGCCCGTGACGTGCCCCTCGGGGGTCCCCACCCCCAGCTCCTCTAGGGACCCACGAGCGCCTCCGGCCGGCCCGCCAGGCGTGAGGGGGGACGTCCAGATCGAAGGGTGGCCCTGTCCTGGGCAGTCGGGCAAAGGCCAAGGGACTCCCCCACCCAGAGACCCTGCCTAGTCTCGGGTCCTGTCTACACAGGGAGGGGCCGTGGGCAGGGCTCTCAAAGATGCTTGGAGCACAGACAGCATGTGCGTGTGTGACCCCAGCATGGTCGGGGCTGGGGGTGTCCGGGGCGGGCGCACAGGCTCCCTGGCCACTCCCTAAACCATGTGCTTTCGGACCCCCGTGTGCTCCTGAGAGAGCGTCCAGAAGCCCGGCCGGGACACTGCCCCAGCCCTGGGAGAGGGTCTGGGCGCCTCCCCTGGGCCCAGGCCGGGGCTTTGACGAGGGTGTGGGGTAGAGGGGGTGGTGGGGGGGGCTGGCTCCAGAGCAGGGTCACCCCCTCCTCCGGGGCAGCTGCTTTTCTCTGGCAACAGATGCTTGTGAAGAAGCAGGGCCTCAAGCTCTGGCCTGACTCCCTCTGCCCGCAGCCTGGCTCCTTTGATGTCTGCGTCCCGTCCTGGCTGGGCCGGGCCCTGTCTGGGCAGGCACGACAGCCCCACCCCCGGGCCGTGGGGCCCTGAGGGCAGGGGCGTGGGTGTAGCCGCTGCCAGGGACCCTCTTCCGATCACACACTCCCCTTCTTTGATCTCGACCCCCTCCACCCACCACACTCTGTGCTCAGAGGGAGACGCTGAGCCAGAGAAGGGAGCCCTGTGTGGGGTGCGGCCAGGCTGGCCTTGCCTCCAGGGACGGAGCCCCTGGTCCTTCCCTTCTCTCCTAGTCCACAAGGCCGGCTGTCTCGGGGCCACACAGCCCGACGTGTCCCAGGGACCCAGAGGAGACCCCGGGCACAGGCTCTTGTCAAGGACTCCGCACCCACGCAGACGCTGGGAGAGGCTGTCCCCGGGCGGCTGGTGGGCACCAGCGTCGCTGCCCAGGCTGACCTGTCACCCCCCGCCTTCCACACCGGCTCCTGGGGACCGAGACTGCTCTCCAAGCCCCTTCCCCGTGAAAGACCCTGTGGCCACGTGGTTGGCTCGAGTCCCTTGGCTGTGCGGCAGCCAGGACGTCCGGTGCGGCAGGAACCGGCTTGACCGCGTCCACTTCGCCGGGGTGGGGTGCGCACAGGGTGAGAGTGTGGGGTCTCTGCGCTCTCCCGGAGCCCCATTTCCCTGGCCGCAAGCCCACCTGCAGCCTGAGCCTTGCCGTCCCACTTACACCTGGTGTCACCCAACACAGTGCCCTGTGTCACCCCCGCTATGTCCCGTGTCACCCCCGCTGTGCCCGTGTCACCCCCACTGTGCCCATGTCAGCCCCGCTATGTCCCATGTCACCCCGCTGTGCCCGTGTCACCCCCACTGTGCCCGTGTCACCCCCGCTATGTCCCATGTCACCCCGCTGTGCCCGTGTCACCCCACTGTGCCCGTGTCACCCCCGCTATGTCCCATGTCACCCCGCTGTGCCCGTGTCACCCCCGCTGTGCCAGTGTCACCCCCGCTGTGCAGTGTCACCCATGTCCCATGTCACCCCACTGCCCGTGTCACCCCCTGCTGTGCAGTGTCACCCCGTATGTCCATGTCACCCCCATTGTGCCCGTGTCACCCCCACTGTGCCCGTGTCACCCCCGCTATGTCCCGTGTCACCCCACTGTGCCCATGTCACCCCCATTGTGCCCGTGTCACCCGCTGTGCCCTGTGTCACCCCCGCTGTGCCCGTGTCACTCCCCTGTCATGTCCAGTGTCACCCCCTGCGCACCCATGTGAGCCCCCTGCTGTGCCCCGTGTCACCCCCACTGCGCCCGTGTCACCCCCGCTATGTCCCGTGTCACTCCCTGCTATGTCCCATGTCACCCCACTGTGCCCATCGTGTCACCCCCACTGTGCCCTGTGTCACTCCTGGTCGTGCCCGAGTCACAGGGTTGGAGGTGAGTCTGTGTCTCCTTTCGTTTCCACGTCTCCACGTGTGGGCTTGTGCTCCCTCGTGAACTAACACTGACTTCCAGAAGGACTTGGAAAGTGAGGAGCGGCCTGGGAACAAAGACGTTGGACTCGAGAGCCCCCACATGACGCAGACGCGTTTCGGCATCGAGGGCCACCGGCAGCTGCAGGACGGCCCGTCCCTGGCTTGGCCTCCGTCTGTGCCAACTTGGCGATCTCGGGGACGGTTCTGTCATTTCGAGTTATAATTAGAGGAAGGATGCCAGGCCTTTCCCGGCCAGACACGTCCACCCGTCTCCCCTGCGTCAGCCTGGAGCTGCGCCCCCTGGGGCCGGGACCCGGAGGGGCGTCCCGCCTGTGCACGAGGTGGCTCACACGTGCTGGCGGGGGCTTCGAGGGCCAGGGCGTCTCCTGTGGGGGCACCTTCCAGTTGGGGTCACGTGGGCCTAGAGCCCCGCCCAGCTCCCCAGAGGCAAACCCCACCGCCATCCCCTTGTCCACGCTGCACACGTCCCTCAGACCGGCCTCCAGCCCTGTCGTGTGGGGCAACCAGGTGACTGAGGCTCTTGCCTGGGGGGCACTCGGCCAAGAGGGCGCTCTGGGGTCCACAGACCCAGGTCCCACCCCGGTGCCTTCCCCTGGCTGTGGCCCCTAGGCAGGTCGCTGACCCTCTTTGACTTCGCTCCCTCCCCTCTTTGGATGAAGAGGTTGGTAACAGCCACTTTCCAGGGTGACAGCTGATGACGTGCGCCGGTGAAGGTGGGCGCGGTGCCTGGCCTCGGGGCAGGGCTTCTCGGCAGGTGCAGCCGTTACGTATCGCCCGTGGTCGCCAGGAATGGACCCTGACTGCCGTGACTTGAAAACATTCGGGGCTGGTTTCCCTCAGCAAAGTTTGGGGACCACATGGCACCTCCGAGTTCTCCCTGGGGGCCTCGCCTCCTCTCTCCATCATGCTCATGGCTGCCTCATGGGCCAAAATGGTTGCTGGGGCTCCCTTCCCGTCTGTATTCCAGGTAGGAGGAAAGGGACAGGCCCAGGCGGTGGGGACTCTGAGCGGACTTGGCCTTCTCCCAGGAGCTCTCCCGGAAGCCCTGCAGCGCACCTTCTGCTTTCATCCCGTGGGGCCCTCCGGCGAGGGAGGCTGGGGACGTCTTTGCTTCGCTGTCCCGATCAGAGTTCTGTGCATCCACTGCTGCTCTTACCCCCTGGGAAGCGCCTGCACAGTGCTGGGCCAGGGGTGGGGGGCAGTCAGAACCCCAGGGATGGGGGGGCCGCAGCCACGGAGGGCGCGGGGCAGGCTCGGTGGCTGCTGGCGGTGGGGGGTGGGGATTTGCACGGAGTGGCTCCTTTAGTCCCTGAGACCCTGAAAGCCAGCAGGCATGGCAGCCGCATCCCGCAGGAGAGGTTCAGAGAGGGTGACGGCTTGCCCCGAGGGACTCAGCTGGTAAGTGAGGAGCTGGCGTCACCCCAGCTGGCCTGACACCAAACCCGGCTCTCGTTACAGCCCCTACCTGCCCCCTCTGCTCCCCGCTGCCTGTGGCTCTGGGGGAGGCCTCTCGGCCGGCGGCCCAGCCGCTCTGGAGGCCGGAGGCCTTGCTGGACAGGGCTGCCTCCCCACCCCCACTCCACCAGCTCGGCCCTCTGCTGCCCTGCCTTGCACGGGGTGGGCATCAGGAAGAGGCTGCTGCTCAGGACTGTGGCATTAGCACGGTCTTCCTCCCACAGCCTACCGCGCGCCCTTCCCTTGGGGTCGGCCCCCCGCCCCAGCTCACGGCCTCCAGACGCAGGACTAACGGTGCCTGGGTCCCCTGGGCTGGAGGGCCGGGCAAGCGGACGTTTGGGCACGGGGCGGGGTGGCACCCACCTGGCCGGCCTGCCCCGGGCCTCACGGGGTGTCCCCCAGCCTGAGCACCCCCACCTCCTCCCGGGCCCTGCCAGACGCCCCCCCCACCCCCCTTGAGCTGCCCACTCCGCCCTGGGCCACCGCAGGCGCCCACACAAGGCGGGAGTGTCTGTGCCCCGTAGTTCAGCCTGTTGTGACAGCGATTCGGACTCACTGTGAGACGCTGGGACACGAGAACCTGGACACATGGGGTGAGGGGTGGGGGTGTGTCCTGCCAGCCCCACCTGGCCAGGCGCTTCTGTGGCACCCGCGGCCGAGCCGCAGCCCCGAGCCTCCTTCCTAACCGCTGGCAGACAGGGCCCAGGCCCCAAGCATGCAGCGGGTCACACCCTATTTTTAGACGCTGCTCAGGAGCTGAGGCTTCGGGGAGTGAATGTAGGCCAGCAGGCTGCACTCCTCCAAGTGGATCGTGATGCCCGGGGCGAGGGAGGGGTGCTGGCGGGATTTCCTGGGCTCACTCGGAATAAGTGGAAACACCGCACAGGCCTGGGTAGAGTGACCGGAGGTGGGGGGAGGAGGGGGGGGAGGGGGGGCTCTCACCAGGGGATGGGCCTGGGGAGCTCCCATCACGGGCGGCAGAGGCAGACGGCTCCCCGGAGCGCCCCTGGGCCCCGTGGAGGGGGGCTGGCTTCCGGGCCGCTGACCGGGTCTGCCCGGGCGTCCGCCCCTTTCCCCAGCGCCCTGACCTAGGTCGGGAGGGCTGCGCAGGCGCTGCAGCACCGAGTCCTCCACGGGGGTCCGATGAGTCGCCTTGCCAGATGCCGAGGTGGGGAGGGGGCTACCAGGCCTCTCCCAGGCCTGCCTCAGCCCAGCGACCTGCCCTTGTGCTGGGCTCTGCCAGCCACGGCACTGGGCTGATGCCGGTCACAGAGGTGGGGACCCTCCAGGGCAGGACCCAGGACTGTGGACCCACTGGGCAGGGAGGCGAGGCAGGGCGACTCGTTGCGGGCACGGGCAGCGCGGGAGGCGGGGCCCTTTCTCACCGCCTGGGTCGGTGAGACCCCCGCCCCAGGCCCCGGCAGGTTTCTCCCTGGCCCCGCCCCGAGACGGCCCCGCCCACACAAACCCCGCCCACTCCGGCTCCGCCCACTCCCGGCCCCGCCCATAAGCCCCGCCCACGCCGGCCCCGCCCCGCCCTTCGCACTCCTGCCTGACGGCTCAGAGCGCGGGAAAAGGCAGATCTTCCGGCTCCTTGCCCCTTGCTTGCCCACCGAGGGCAAGAGATGGAGCAGCAGGAGAAATAAGAGGAAAAACCGATTTCTTCATGAAATCTGCCCGCCGGTGCCTGCTTGTGGCCCTAGTCGTGGCCGGCAAGTCCTGTGTTCCCTGGAGGGTCGCGCTGGGCTGCCTGTGGAGGGAGGGCGCCTGTTCTGGAAGTGGGGTACAGCCCGGGGCAGGGAGGGTCCAGCCTGCGTGGGGGCCGCCCAGGCCGCATCGCTGTTGCCCTGGCCCTGCTCGCTGCCCTGCTGGGCCCTGGGGTGCCGTTCCTGGGGCGCCCCTGCCTCTGGAGCCACGCAGCTTGGGGTGGGAGAGCTGCCTGCGTGGGGCTCAGCCTCCCGGGCCTGGGGCGCTGGGACCCGTGCTCTCTCTCCCCTGAGGTCTTGGGAGGTTCTGGGCTACAAGGCTGAGCAGGGGTTTCCAAAGACCAGAGGCGCCACCCGGCTCTTGATTCTAGGGGGTGGGGGCACCCCTCCCGCACTCCAGGAGAGGCCCCCGCCGTTCAGCTGGGTGGGGTTTGCTCAGCTCCTTCCTGTGTGGTGGGGAAGGGCTGCGGTCCTTGGGGAGTCCTGGGGATGGAAACAGCAAGTTCTAGGACCTCAGACCCCAGGCTGGCTGTTTTGGGAAGTGTCTGTGAGCTGTCTCTGACCACGCTCAGCCCCCCAAGGCTTGACTGACCTCATTGAGGACCCCTCCATGCCCTCATCTGCTTCCAGATGAAATCCAGCCTTCTCCCCTCCAAATCCTCACTTCCGTAAACTCACCCCAAACCTGCTGTCTGGAGTCACAGCACATCTGGCCTCAGGCCTGGCTAAGGCAGGGACCCCCAGCTTGCCTGGAAGCGTGGGCCTGAGCGGGGCCCCTCTCTGTACACGCCTGTGTTGGCATATTTGCCGGCGCAGGGCTAGCCTCTGTAGTGGTCAGGACAAAGGATCTTGCTGGAATGACAGAAATCCAGCTCACAGACTGAGAATTTACTGTCACTGCTGCCTGGGTGAGCCGTGGGCCCGGCTCCCCAAGCCCGGGTAGGTGTGTGACCTCAGGGCATTTGGGGCACAGAGCAGGGCCACGCCCCCACCTGGAACCCTGCCTCCCTGGGTGAGGGCTTCCCCTGGGGCAGACTAGCCCTCTGGCTGGAATCCCCAGGTCAGCGTGTTGCGTGTAGGAGCCTCAGGTGTGAGGCCTGGAGCAGGGAGAGGCTGTCGGGGGGGAGGGGGGTGGCTCTAGGGAGGGTTGTGGGGGACCGTGGGGGGGCCCAGGACCAGTGCTGAGAGGCCCAGCAGGGAGCAGGGGTGGCTGCTTTGCAGCCTGAGGGAGGGTTCACCGAGGCTGATTGGGGAGGGAGGCAGATGGAAGGGGCCTGAGCAGGGAGGCCCTGGAGCCCTGGACACAGTGGGCGGGACAGAGGGGTGCTGGTGCTGCCCCTGCCCCCAGTCACCTGGGGTTGGGTCCCTGCCGCCTGCAGGGCTTTGTAGGCACCCTGCTCTGCAGCCGCCCCTCCCAGGCTCTGGGGTCCCGGTGCCCCTGTTCCGTTCCATGCAGATAGCCGTCACCCTCACCCCCATGTACGTGGGGGGGCCCGAGATGCAGGTGCGCTCTGTGTCCCCGGCCCCCCGGGCCAGGGTAGCTGGGAGGCCACAGCTTCACCGGGAATTTGCTTTGATGGGGGTGAGGTCCCACCTGGAGCAGATGAGGTCAAGGTGTTGGAATCCAGGGCCTAGGCTGGGGGGCGCAGGGGTGACAGGAGGGAGCATGGGGAGGGGACAGTGGTGCGGGGAGCAGCCTGGTTCCTCTGCAGCTCCATGGTCTCCAGTGCAGAGATGGGCGGGTGGAGACGGGGATGGGGCTGCAGGGAACAACTGGCCTCACAAGGAGATCCCGTCCAGCCCCGGGTCCTGGAGGGGACGCTGGACGGTGCCCACAGTGTCCCCGCCGGGACCCCCACTTAGCCTGCCTTGGAGGGCTGCTCTGGGACGCTTGACCAGTCGTGTTAATTCCTCTGCTGCTGTAGCCACGTGCCTGCTGCCCGTGTCCGGGGGGGCGGGGCAGGGGAGGGGAGGGGGCGTGGCGCTGGGTCCCTTGACCACCGTGTGTGAAACTTTTGTGGGGTGGATGGCACGATCCCATTGGTGAACTCTCCCGGTCACTGTGACAGGTCCCCAAAGTGGTGCTGAGGCTCAGAAGAGCCGACACCAGGTTGGGGTCCCTCAGCGTGAGGCTCTGGCTGGTGAGGGAGCTCACCCCTGCCTTAGCTGCACTTTGGTTTCTCACTGTGGGTTCTAGAGCAAACCAGAAGCTCTGGAGTCCCCAAGCCGGTCACATGTGCAGGCAGACCCGGGGCGCACACACTTGGCAGGTGGGGGATTCTCTGAGACCCTCTCCCTGGTGCCCCTAGGACACACTTGGTCCCCTGGGCTGCCATCTCCTGGCCAGGCCCACCCTTCCTCCATGGCCTCGAGGACAGCCTGACGCCGACGACCCCCATGTCACTCTTGGCCACGCGTCTATCTAGTGGCTTCTGAGATCTCTCCCCAGATGCTGGTCCCGGCCCTGGAGCCAGCGACGCCCTCCTCCCATCCAGACCGGCCCCCGCGGTCAGTAGGCCTGTCCTCCGTCCGCTTGCTGCCCGGCTCCCAGGCCGGGCCCTGCCCCAGGCTCCCTCCACGCTGCAGCGGGTCTCCCCGGATGCCAGCGTGGTCACCCTCAGGACAGAGTCCAGCAGCGAGCCTACATGACCCAGGCCAGCGCGTCCTGGCCTCCTGATAACCGCCCCCCACCCCCGACCACTCAGGACCCTGGGGTCCTGCCTCCCCTCTGCCCGGGCTTGGTGAGCACCCACATTCCTTGCTGGAGGCTTGGCCACTGGGGTCCTTGTTCAGGGCCGCGCTGACCTGCAGGACCCTGGCTTCCGAGTCCTGGCCCCGAAATCCCCCAGAATCCCCTCTGCCAGCCTCCTCTGTCTTGTGCGCGTGCCCACGGGGCTGGGACCGCGCGTCCTTAGGTGCCGTCCAGGGCAGACGGTGCTGGCTGCTCTGGGCCTTGGCCTGTGCAAGGTGTGCAGGTCTGATTGCCTTTGGACCCTGCTTCCCTCCCGGGGAAGACGTGTTAGCGGGCCGGGGGAGGGCGTGAAGGCGAGGTCGGCCGGCAGCCCGGCTGCACGGGGCCTGAGTCCCACGGGCCACAGGCCTTCCAGGCCGCACGGCCTCCCCCATCCTCCCCTGAGCCCGATGAAGCTCCTCTTGTGTGTTCAAAGTGGGCACAGTGCCCAGGGCCCAGCAGCTGCAGAGGAGCCCGGTGACCGTTTGTCAAGAGGCGTCCCTCAGGGCCTCCTTCTGGGTGGCTGGGCCGCGGCCAGCGGGAGCGTGGGGTGGCCTCAGGTCAGAGCTCTCTGGACGAGCTTTCTCCAGCGGAGAAGACTTCTGGGGCCCTGGGATGCCGTGATTCAGCACTCGCAGGTGACTCAGATTGCCAGAGCTGTGATCGCGCCCTCTGAGATGGCATGACTCGACTGTTTTAAAGTCCCGTGATTCATCGGCCTCCAAATGTACAAGAGGGAAACATGAAGGTGTGCGGCTCTAGTACGGTTGTGTTACTGTGTTTCCCGTACGACCGAAATTGGACTGTTCTGATTGAAATGCTGGGGTGATGTTTATCTGTGACTTTAAGTTTTGTGGTTATTTTCAGGCAAGCGGAGCTGCACTGACATCTGAGAGTCGTTACTTCTAAGTGACACGTTGCTGCAGAAACTGTCGTGGGCGTGCAAATATTTGTACTTCTGCTGCAGTGACTCCAAGGAGGAGGCAGCCGGACTCGCGACAGGAACGTTTTGTGTAAGAGACAAGAGGTGACACAGGAAAGAAGCCAATTAACAGCCCGGTGCTAGTGAGCCTGCTGTGAGGACCAGGGACTCCTTTCAAGCACGTGTTTCCTGGATCCCCCAGTGGGCGGTGCTGACGGCACCGAGCTCGCGTGTGGCTGGACGGCACCCCTGCGAGGGCCCTGGGCTGGCATGGGGGAGGGGCTCAGATGTACCCTTGTGAGGCCCCCACCCTGGCAGGGGGGCGGGGGGCAGGTCCAGCTCTGGGGCAGCGTCTCATACATTTGGTTGTTGTTGGTTTTCAACGATGCCGTTTTCGAGGTGGAATCCACTCCTGTAAAGCGCACAAGTCAGTGACTTGTAAGCATATTCCGAGCTGTACAGCCTCCACGGCTGTGTGATTCCACAACATCTTTGTCACCCTGGAGAGAACACCCCCCAGCTGATGGCACCCTCCCTGCCCTCTGCCCCCCACCCCCGCCCCAGCCACCCGTCTGCTGTCTGTCTCTATGCGTCGGTCCTGGGCATTTCACAGAAATGCGATCATGCAACACATGGCCTTTGGGTCTGGCTTCTCCCAGGAGCATGTGGACCACGCGGTAGTTGTTTCCAAAACTGCCCCCCACTTCCTGCAAGAGCTCTTCGGCTGCTTCTCCCACCAGGCCCGGGGTCTGGTTCCTGCTCCTCTGGCCTCGTCACCCACAGCCCCTGGTGGGAGCAACACAGTGCTGCCTCCCCTCCCCCTGCAGGCCCCACCACTGGGCCCCAGGCGACAGACCCTGGCAGCCCTCCGAGCAAGAGGAAAGGAAGGGGGGCGTGACCAGCAGTCTCCTCTATGCCGGCCTGGTCCTTCGAACTTACCAGCCCAGAGGCTCCTGCAGCGTCAAGAGGCAAGACCCAGCCCAGCCCAGCCAAGCCCTGCCCTGCCCTGCCCAGCCCTGCCCAGCCCTGCCCTGCCCAGCCCAGCCCAGCCCAGCCCAGCCCTGCCCAGCCCTGCCCTGCCCTGCCCTGCCCTGCCCAGCCCAGCCCTGCCCAGCCCAGCCCAGCCCAGCCCAGCCCAGCCCAGCCCAGCCCTGCCCCACTGCCCTGCCCTGCCCAGCCCTGCCCAGTCCAGCCCAGCCCTGCCCTGCCCTGCCCAGGCCTGCCCAGCCCTGCCCTGCCCAGCCCTGCTCCAGCCCTGCCCAGCCCAGCCCCTGCCCTGCCCAGCCCAGCCCTGCCCTGCCCTGCCCAGGCCTGCCCAGCCCTGCCCTGCCCAGCCCTGCCCTGCACCAGCCCTGCTCAGCCCAGCCCAGCCCAGCCCTGCCCAGCCCAGCCCAGCCCAGCCCAGCCCTGCCCAGGCCTGCCCAGCCCTGCCCTGCCCAGCCCTGCTCAGCCCAGCCAGCCCAGCCCAGCCCTGCCCAGCCCAGCCCAGCCCAGCCCAGCCCTGCCCTGCCCAGCCCAGCCCTGCCCTGCCCAGCCCTGCCCAGCCCTGCCACCAAGCCCAACCCAGCCCTGCTCAGCCTGCCCTGCAGCCCAGCCCAGCCCAGCCCAGCCCAGCCCAGCCCTGCCCAGCCCTGCCCTGCCCTGCCCAGCCCTGCCCTGCCCTGCCCAGCCCTGCCCAGCCCAGCCCAGCCCTGCCCTGCCTGCCCAGCCCTGCCCAGCCCAGCCCCAGCCTGCCCTGCCCTGCCCAGCCCAGCCCAAGCCCAGCCCAGCCCTGCCCAGCCACACCCTGCCCTGCCCAGCCCCAGCCCTGCCCTGCCCTGCCCTGCCCAGCCCAGCCCAGCCCTGCCCTGCCCTGCCCTGCCAGCCTGCCCTGCCCGAGCCAGCCCAGCCCAGCCTGCCCAGCCCAGCCCAGCCCTGCCCTGCCCTGCCCAGCCCTGCCCAGCCCAGCCCAGCCCTGCCCTGCCCTGCCCAGCCCAGCCCAGCCCAGCCCAGCCCAGCCCTGCCAGCCACCACCCTGCCCTGCCACCCAGCCCAGCCCTGCCCTGCCCTGCCCTGCCCTGCCCAGCCCAGCCCAGCCCTGCCCTGCCCTGCCCTGCCCAGCCCGGCCCAGCCCTGCCCAGCCCTGCCCAGCCAGCCCTGCCCTGCCCAGCCCAGCCCTGCCCTGCCCTGCCCAGCCCTGCCCACCACCCAGCCCTGCTCAGCCCTGCCCTGCCCTGCCCTGCCCAGCCCTGCACAGCCCAGCCCAGCCCAGCCCTGCCCTGCCCTGCCCAGCCCAGCCCTGCCCAGCCCTGCTCAGCCCTGCCCTGCCCTGCCCAGCCCAGCCCTGCCCAGCCTTTGCCCAGCCCTGCCCAGCCCAGCCCAGCCCTGCCCAGCCCAGCCCTGCCCTGCCCTGCCCAGCCCAGCCTGCCCAGCCCCTGCACTCAGCCCTGCCTGCCCAGCCCAGCCCAGCCCTGCCTGCCTGCCCTGCCCAGCCCAGCCCAACCCAGCCCTGCCCAGCCCAGCCCTGCTCCCTGCCCCTGCCCTGCCCAGCCCTGCACAGCCTGCCTGCCCAGCCCAGCCCAGCCCAGTCCTGCCCTGCCCTGCCCTGCCTTGCCCAGCCCAGCCCTACCCAGCCCTGCCCAACCTGCTGCCCACCACCCTGCCCTACCCAGCCCTGCTCAGCCCTGCCCAGCCTTGCTCAGCCCTGCTCAGCCCTGCCCGGCCAGCCCCTGCCAACACCCTGCAGCCCAGCCCAGCCCTACCCAGCCCTGCCCAGCCCTGCCCTGCCCTGCCCTGCAACCCTGCCAGCCCTGCCCTGCCCAGCCCAGCCCAGCCCAACCCAGCCCTGCTCAGCCTGCCCAGCCCTGCCCAGCCCAGCCCTGCCCAGCCTTGCTCAGCCCTGCTCAGCCCTGCCCAGCCGTGCTCCCTGCTGGCCCAGCCCAGCCCAGCTCAGCCCAGCCCTGCCCAGCCCTGCTCAGCCCTGCCCAGCCCAGCCCTGCCCAGCCCTGCCCAGCCCAGCCCTGCACAGCCCTGCTCAGCCCTGCCCAGCCCTGCCCAGCCGTGCCCTGCACAGCCTGCCCAGCCCAGCCCTGCCCTGCCCAGCCCAGCTCAGCTGGCCTGCCCAGCCCTGCTCAGCCCTGCCCAGCCCAGCCCTGCCCTGCCTGCCCTGCCCAGCCCTGCCCAGCCCTGCCCAGCCAGCTCAGCCCTGCCCTGCCCAGCCCTGCCCAGCCCTGCCCAGCCCCAGCCCAGCTCAGCCCAGCCCTGCCCAGCCCTGCTCAGCCCTGCCCAGCCCAGCCCTGCCCTGCCCTGCCCTGCCCAGCCCTGCCCAGCCTGTGCCCAGCTCCCAGCCACCGCCCTGCTTCCAGCCCTGCTCAGCCCTGCCCAGCCCTGCCCAGCCCAGCCCAGCCCTACCCTGCCCTGCCTGCCCCTGCCCAGCCCAGCCCAGCCCAGCCCTGCCACAGCCCAGCCCTACCCTGCCACCCTGCCCTGCCCTGCCCTGCCCAGCTCAGCCCTGCCCTGCCCAGCCCTGCCCAGCCCTGCCCAGCCCAGCCCAGCTCAGCCCAGCTGCCCAGCCCTGCTCAGCCCTGCCAACCCAACCCTGCCCTGCCCGGCCCTGCCCTGCCCTGCCCAGCCCAGCCCAGCCCTACCTGCCTGCCCTGCCCTGCCTCAGCTCAGCCCAGTCCCTGCACCAGCCCTGCTCAGCCCTGTAGCCCCAGCCCAGCTCAGCCCAGCCCTACCCAGCCCTGCCCAGCCCTGCCCAGCCCAGCCCAGCCCTGCCCAGGTCCTAGACGTCTCCTGAAGCAGGCCGTGCTGTGGGCTGGAGCCTGTGGCCTGTGGGGAGGCCGTGCTGGAGGAGGGGGCAGGGGGCAGGGCGCCTTCAGGGCCACGCAGCTGTGGAGCGTGTGTCTGGTGGAAGGTAGGACTTGGGTGTTGCGTGGATCCAGCCAGCCCCTCCCCGTGGTGGAGCCAGGGGGTGGGGCGAGGCCAGTGGAGGCGTGTGCAACAAATAATACTTCGCTGGCCGCAGGCCACCCAAACCGGCACATGCCTCTCCCCACCCCTGCCCCACCCCACCCCCAGCTGCAGGTAGTGGTTTGAGATCAGCTGCCTTTGCACCCTGGAGGTTTGCACCCTGGAGGTTTGCACCCTGGAGGTTTGCACCCTGGAGGTTAGCGAAGCTCCGGTTTAGCCCTGGCCCTTGCGACCATCGTTGTTGCGCGCTTACCAGCACGCCGCTGAGTTCCCTGACTTACTGGACATTAGGGTAGATGCCGCTCCCCTAGAGCCAACGCCTGCCTCGCCCCTCCAGTGCTGGGCTGCAGGTCCCGCGGCGTGGGAGGGGAGGGACGGCGCCCCAGGGAGGAGAGGGTCGGGGCCCGCGTGGGCGCCATGCGCAGCGGGCAGCGGGCACCTTGGTTAGCAGCAGCCTGTGATGGGACTGACCTCTTAGCCCGCTTCCATCTGGGACCCGGTGTCCACACCCCTGCAGGGCTGGGCTCCACGCTGGGGCCAGAGCACTGGGAGCAGGGGGGGGCGGGGATGGGGCTGCCCACCCAGCGCTGGCACGTCCGGGGGACCCTGGGGCCACGTCCCTGCGGCTGGTGCGGCCCGGACGCGGGCCGGGGCTGGGCGTGCGGGTTCACGCGCTCGCTGGTGCCCTCAGTGGCTCCAGGGAGCACGGCTGGCGGGTGACCGGACAGTCCCTGCCCGCAGGGACCCCTCGTTAGCGGGAGAGAGATAGACACGAGAGGAAAGAGAACGAACAAGAAGACGGTGTGTTTAGCGCGACCTGCGGGGGAGGGGACCAGTCTGAATTTCCGGGGCCTTCTCCCGGGACCACGGGCGTCCCCGCCAGCTCGCCTTCAAGGCTCCCTGACTCACACTTGCTGAGGGAGTCCCGTTCCTGGCCACCAGGTCTCTCCCACACACCGGCTTGCTGGCCGGCCGCACAGCCACCTGCTGCTTGGGGACGCCTGCCCTGGAAGTGTCTGCTGCCCTGGGACACCTCCTTCTGGCCGCTGCTCGGCCCTCGCCCCGGCCTGCGCGCCTTCGCCCCCGTGGCCGCCGGGGCAGTGCCGGCGGGGCGGCCTCGGGCTGTGAGAGCAGGTGCCCGGGGCTGGACACTTCACCTCCGGGTCCGTCAGCCCTGGGGCCGGAGACAGGCTCGTCTCGGAGGGCAAGGTTGGCTTCCACCATCTAGCTGGACGGAGGTTATAAACTATGAATTCTGGGAGCCCAGAGGGGCACATGACAAACCTTGCTTGTCTCTGTCTGGTCTCTGAGGAAAGGGCCAGGGACGCCGGCAAACAGTGGACTCGGAGGTCACGGCGGCCCCGTGGGTGGGGGCGCCCGTCCGTCCCGGCAGCACATCGCCTCTCGTGGGACGGCGGGGCCTGAAGGGACCAGACTGTCCCTCGGCTTCAAAGCCTGCACGCACCTTTCCGTGGGCCTGGGCTTTTCTTCTTAGTAACGTTTTCACCGCAGAGTAACGTGTGCAGAGAGGAGTCCACAAATCGTAAACTACAGCTTGATGCATTTAGGAGAGTGGCCACACCCACGAAACCACCATCCAGACACAGAACGTGAGCCGGCCCCTCCTCCCTCCCTGTCCGTGACCCTCTCCAGGGGAGCCCCTCCCCTGACTTCCATTTCCATCAGGGGGTTTTGTCTGGGTTTGGACTTTACATAAATGAAAACAAACCGTGCAAACCCCTTTGTGTCTGGCTTCCTCTGCTCACACTATCTGTGAGCTCCTGGTGGAGACCGTTCTGCCCCCGCTGCTGCATCCCGCGGCGCGACGCTGATCGTCCCGGACTATTTCTCTGTGCCACTGTGGACGGACGCCTGTGTTTCCAGCTGAGGGCCCAGAGGAATACGGCTGCCCTGGGCACGCGTGTGCGTGTCTCTTGGTGAACACGCCCAGCCACTTCCAGGAGTGGAATTGTGTGCATTCCCAGCTTAGGAAGATGGTGCCAGACGGTTTTGTTAAGTTACGCTCACACCAAAATTCATGGAGTTTCCCTCGCTCCGCATCCATGGGAAACCTTGATTTTGTCAGCACTTTTAATCTTAGCCGTTCTGGCATCGTCGTGGTTTTAAATGTGCGTTTCCATGGCAACTGACAATGCTTTCCTCACGTGCTCACTTACTGTGTTGTGGGGTCTTTTTCCCGTCTTTCACCCATTAGGAGACTGAGTTGTCCCTGCACACTGAGCAAGTAGCTTTGTCCAAACTGTGGTGCAGCCAAGGTGTCCCGGGCGGGCGGGCGGGGGGGAGGCCGTCCCGGGGTAGGCGGGCGGGGGATGAACGGCAGCGCGTCCGGATGGTGGTTACTCAGCTCTAGAAAGAGACGGGAAAACACGGGGTTGGGGGCAGGCACTTGAATGCAGATTGCTCAGTGAAAGACATAAATCCAAAGGCTACACACTGTGTGATCCCAACTCTGACCTTCTGGAAAAGGCAGAATTACAGAGACCATAGAAGGGCTGGGGGTTACTGGGGGCTGGGGACGCAGCGAGGCCGCCCTGAGCGATGCCACACTGATGCGTCCTCGTCGCCACACCCGTGCCCAGACCCAGAGTGCCCAGCAGCAGGGGTGAGGCTCGTGTCAGCGACGGGCTTTGGGCAGTTGTGACGTGCCCAGTGTCCCGCTGTGGTGCGGGGTCGCTAAGGGACCGGTGTCGTGGATGTGGGGCCGTCTGGGGAATCTCTGCACGTTCTGTTCAGTTTTACTGTGAACCTAAGGCTGCTCACAAAATAAAGTTTGTTAATTAAAAACACAACATTTAGAAAAGAAACAAGAAACAATACATTCAGTATGATTCATTTATAGAAAATTATAGAATTTATCAAGATGTTTGCTGTGGTCTGATATGCGATCGTGTTTAAATATTTCTTTTTTTTTTTTTTTTTAAATATTTCTTAATGTATATTTTTGAGAGAGAGAGAGAGAGAGAGAGAACACGCATGAGCAGGGGAGGGGCAGAGAGAAGGAGACACAGAATCTGAAGCAGCTCCAGGCTCTGAGCTGTCAGCACAGAGCCCAACGCGGGGCTTGAACCCACGAACCGCGAGATCATGACCTGAGCTGAAGCCAGACGCTTAACCGACTGAGCCCCCCAGGCGCCCCCTGTGGTTGTATTTAAAAAGCGGGTGGGTGCGGGCGAGGAGGCTGCCCACTGGGTGCAGGCCACAAAGAGAACAGTGCAGGTGAAAACACAGAACATCGTGAGGTTTCATACGCTTGCATACGTATTTTCAGCTACGCTAAATCTCATTAGTGAAATCTTTAATATGTTTGTGTGACCAAAGGGTTTTTCTGGACAAAATTCAAGTCAAAGGAGTCATTTTGTTTTATTTAACTCACCTGTAGTTGCAGGCGGAACCCTGCCTCCCGAGGGACCCCCGCCCCCAGAACTGTGTCTGCAGCTCGGGCAGCAGCCCGTGTGGACGTGCACGGCCGGGGCGCTGGCCTGGGGATCTTCTTACCCCCCCAGGGCTGCGGGCCAGCGCTCAGCTCCCGGGGCGTCGCCGTGACGCCAAGCCCAGCCGGTCCTGACCCCTGCCCAGGGCGCACCCCTGTGCCTGCTCTCTGAGGCCGGCGGGACCCCTGTTCCCGCTCCAGGGACCTTGAGGGGCTGCGCGGGGGAATCGGGGTCCAGATGCTCAGCTCCTGGGCCCATGCTTTGGACAAAGGCTAGGCTCCCCAGAGAGGCCGTGCTCCCTGCTGGCTCCTCCCGGGCTGTGCCGTCCACACAGCCCCTCGCGGGCCAGGGGGGCTGGAGGTGTGGTGAGGGAGGGCCAGCTGTGTGAGTGCGGCTGGGCAGGGCCTCCGCCTGCCCCATCTGCTCCCCGGGACGTCCCTCCTCCCAGACCCCGTCCCGGTCACCTGCCGGTCTTCCTTTCCCAGAGAGGGCGACTTGGCCTCGAGGGCAGCTGAGCTCGCGGCGGGGAGAGGCTGCCGGGGGTGACGTGGGGCCTGGGGCTGTGTCCCGGCGTGGAGAGGAGCAGGGCACGGTCCGCAGGCCAGTCGCTCACTGCCCTCCGCCAGGCCGCAGGGTGCGCGCCCGGGGGCCCCGGCCCAGGTCCGGGGAGAGCGCTCCCTTTCCCCCAGGGCGCGGGCTGGCTGTGCCCACCCGACGTGCCTGGGCCCTGCCCGCTGACGGCCGCAGGCCCTGGCAGCTTCGCGGGCCTTCCTGCCACGCTCTGAGGACGGGGCCGGGAAAGAGACGCACAATGGAGGGAAACATTTCTTCTCCGTCCCGGAAGCCAGTGCCGCGCGGTAAGCACACGCCGCCCACCGGCCCCCTCCTCTGCCTGACGCCCCTCCCCCTCCCAAGTCGCTGGCCGAGCCCCCGCCGGGCAGGCACCCCTGGGTGGGGGCGGGGATGCCCTGTCCTGTCCCAGTTACCACCTGCGCCCAGTGCTTGGTAAGGACTTGTTACGTGAGTCCGGGAAGGAAAACCCCAGATCCCAGAGAGGATTCGCAACACGTGCAACGGACACAATTTATATCCAGAACAGTGAGGAGCTCCCGCAAAGCAGTTACAAAATAGCAAAAAACCAGGGGCGATGGGTCGGGCACCGCACAAAGAGGAAGCCCGCACGGCACAAACCCCGTGGAGACCAGGGAGGCGACAGCCCCCAGGTGGGCAAGGAGGCCGTGCGGGCCCCACAGGGCAGCAGTGTGGACCTGAGCCGACGAGTGCGAACGGGTGGTGGTTTAACGCTGGTCGCCCGGAGGTCGCCGGCCCTCGACCTAGCGTGTTCGCGCCCAGTGTGACCCCAGAGAGACGGGCGGGTGTGTGCCACACCGAGACACACGGCAAATGCTCCTGGCGACCCCGTCCCCCACAGCTGGACGCGGCAACGACCCACACGGCCGCCAGAGAACAGAGACCTGGGCTGGCGTGGGAATGGGGCGCAGAGGAGCGGGGAGCGGTGGGCATCGGCGGGCCCCGACGCGGCCCGGGTGGCCGAGACGGGCAGCCCCCCCCCGGCCCTCCGTGTCCTCTGTCCCGGATGTGAGGAGAGCAGGGGAAGGAGCCGTCAGACCCCAAACGTCCTGCGACGGGCGTTTTCCAGACAGCGTGTCAGCCCCGGCCGCGGGGTGCTGGCCCTGAGCCGGCAGACACCGGGCGGCGCGCGTTAATGTGTGTCCGTATAAACAGCCGATTTAGGTCAACTCCAGAGTAGGGATTGTACTTTGCCTTTAAAGGGGCCTAGGGAAGCCCTTCGGGGGTTTCCCTTGGGGGCAGGCCTGGCGTCACGGGTGGAGGGGAACCACATACCCAGAAAGCCGGGGCTCTCAGGGCTCTTAGGGGTTGGTGGTCTGGGGACCGAGGAGGAGGGACAGGCTCTCCTTGGCCACTGCGTCAGTCAGGCTGAGGCTGAGGGCTCTTGACGTGACGGCCACCAGCAGACCCTCCTTGGTGCCCAGTGTCCAGGAGCCAGTGCTTCTCATCCTGGACCTCCGGTCCCTCCCGAGTCCTGGGGGCCTGGCGCGGGGCTGCCTGAGCGTCCGGGGGCGGGTTTGCCCGAGGAATGGCTGCATCTGGGCCGGCCCGCTGCCAGCCTGGGCTCCCCCAGCGACAGCCTTCGATAGCCAGGCCCCGGCCTCACCCCTCAGGAATGCGGCCCGGCCTGTGCTGGCCCCGCTGGCCCCGCTGCTGGGCTGGCACCAGGGGACCCTCCGGGCCAGGCCTCCCCTCCCGCCCCCTCCTTCTCTGGCCCTGGGGCAGGACGGGGTTACGGACCGAGGGGAGCGGCTTCCGTGTGACCTCACTCAGGGCCCGGCCGACTCCAGATGGCGGCTGGCCAGTGCGGGGCGATGGCCTCGCGTCTGCTGTCAGCTAGGAGCCCCGGGCCCAGAGTCACGTCCGTGACCGTGAGGAGGGCCAGGGGCCAGGCGGGGCCTGCAGGCTGCCGTTTGCAGCCCGGAGGCAGGGGCTGGGGTCCAGGGCGCCTTTGCCACAAGGCCTTGGAGGCGGGAGCCCAGCACGGCTCCCGCAGGACCGCGGGGTCTGCACCCCGGGACTGACTGCCCAGGCAGAGCGGGTGCGAGTGTGCGCGTGAGCGTGCGCACAGCTGGGTGAGTGGGGGTGAGCGCAGGGCCCTCAGCCTTCGCCCCCCTCAATAGACATGCCATTTTCCCCCCATCGAGTGTAAAGACCTCCACAAACCTGTTCACACCTCCTAACGCTCCTGCTTCAGGATCCAGACGTGACTGTCTCAGGCCACCGGGCAGGCGTTTCTTGTTTTGTTAAAATGTACGTCTTTGCTCACGTTCCTCTGGACGTAACCTGCGTCCAGCACTGGCATGTGCAGACAAGGACTAGAATATTTTGTTCACAAGGGGACAAGGTCGGGCATTTCCGACGCGAGGAAAAGGCGCCCGCGTCCCCCAGGCTGGACACCCCGCCCCCCTCACGGTTTCTGGGCGGATGCGGACTCCCTCCCGGGCAGGTGGGGGAGCCCCCACGCCCGCTCGTCCCTCTCGCTCTCCCTCCGAGGCCTCTGTCCCTGTGCCTCCCTGCATGGTGAGCCACGGGCTGCGCCAGCCCAGGACACGGTATGGATACGCAGGGGGTGCGGGGTGAGGGGTGCGGGCAGAAGAAAGGGCCGAGTGGGCAACGGGCACAGGCCCCGATCGCCAGGCCTACGTGGGTCAGAGGTCCCCCCGCAGCTCTGGGCTTGGTCCCCGCAGCCCCTGGGCCCAGGGCTGCAGGGCTGGGCAGGGCAGGGCAGGGCTGGGCAGGGCAGGGCAGGGCTGGGCTGGGCTGGGCAGGTTGAAGAGCCAAGAGAGAGGGAGGGAGAGAGCACGTGAGCGAGAGCATGTGTGTGGACCAAGGGCTAGAAGTGGCTACGGACCCCGGGGCCCAGTGGGCAGGAGACCGACACTGGCCGTAAGGACCCAGTTCGAGGGGAGGGGGTCTGCCCAAGGGGAGGCCTCGGTGTCCCTGTGGGGAGCCCTGAGCTGGGGGCAGCTCTGCGGGGCCCCTCCAGCCCTCCTCTCCCCCAGTCCCCTGGCCGCCTGCCCCGCTGCCCCGGCCCAGGGCCCGTCCCCACCTCGGGGTGAGTGCGCCCAGGACTTCAAAGGCCCGAGGCGGCTCCCCAGCCACCCTCCCCGGCCCTGAGCACAGAGATTCCTTGTTTCCCTGCCCCAGGCCCTCCCTCCCCCCTGCGCACTGCAGCCAACAGGAAGCCCTGGGGGTTGCCAGCCCAGGGGACCCCGGCACTACCGCCCGGGCCGGTCCCTGGCCTCACTCAGGCCCGTGAGCCTGGCCGCCCAGGACACCGTCAGGCTACCTCTGGGCCAGGATTCACGGGGGTGACAGGCAGAGAAGGGGGACTCTTCGAATTCCTCCAACGGCAGCTTCTGTAGGTTCCAGAAGTTTCTACAGGGGACAGCCTCAGCCCAGAAACAGCTTACAGGCAGGGGCCAGCCAGGAGCAGAGGCCCAGGCCAGTGGGAGGACGGAGGCCAGCTCTCTGGAAGGTGCCGTTAGGACGGGTCCCCGGCCCAGGACATGCCAGCTGTCTAGGCTCAGCCCAACCTGGCTCCACCTTGCCCCTCCACCCTGACCTCAGCACATCTGCCCTTTTTGTCCTTGGTGTGTGTCCTGGGCGTGACTGCAGCTTGACCTTCAGAATGAGAAGCAGAGTCCCCAGGTGCCCCGCACCACGTCTCCCAGCCGCCACCCACCTTCGCCGGCCTGGTTTTCTCACCGGTGGCCACGCTGATGTCTTTGCTCACCTTAAATGCTCCAAGCTGGGTGTTGCCCCAGGACCTTTGCACTGCTGCTCATCTGTCAGGAACTCCTTTCCTGGCACACGCACACCCCCTTTGCCTGCTTCTTGTCTCTGCTCTAACGTTGTGCCTTCAGTCGCACCCCACCCACACTTGTCTGATCGCCCGGCCGGTGTAGGCCCCTGAGAGCAGGCTGCTGTCCACACCATTGGTGTGTGCATCCCAGAGGACCCTTGTCCAGAAGCTGAGCCTCAGCCCTGCTCAGGCCGACGGTGCCACGGCTGACCCTCCCCTGCCATAGGCTGTGGCTCGCCTTGGGGGCCGCAGGTGACAGACACCCTTGTTCTGTGGGCTATTGACACCCCCTGGGTGTCACTCGGGAGGAATGACTTTGTGGGGAGAGCACGAGTCGCAGATAGAAATGACTTGAAAATTCCTCACTCGCTTTGTAAACTTGGTCTTGGTAGATGTCTCCTGAGCCCACAGAGACCCCCACTGGAAGGAAACAAGTTGCCCTCCGTCGCTGGGGGCAGGGCCACACTCCCTCCCTGCCCGTGGGCCTCCTCAGGGGCACAGCCCTTCCCGGGGAGACAGCCCTCCTCGCCTTGGCCCTGGGGCCAGATTGGCTTACAGCCGAGTAGCCCAGGCCCAGCCCAAGGGCAGGGCAGGGCAGGCGGGGTGAGGTCCCGGAGGCTCCCCAGCCCGTCCTGGGACTGGGAGGGGCCGGGCTCGGACCTGCGGCTGCCTCTGCGGGGGGCGGCCCAGCAGGAGCGGCCGCTGCGGCCAGCCGGCTTCCAGGGATGCTTGTGGAGTGAGGTCAGCTGCCCATCCCTGGCCACCGGCCGCACCCCGAACTGTTTTGGGAGCTGGGAGCCTGGCCTTGGTGCCTCTTCCCCGGAGCTCCCGGAAGTCGGCTCAGGAGCACGGAAGGCAGGCTTCCCATCAGGCACCTGTCCCGCCCCAGAGCAGCTGGTCCCGGCCCAGGGCTGGTGGGCTGCCCGGCGCGGAGGAGACTGGCCCCGTGCTGGGCACCGGCCAGAGGGCCACACCCCGGCTGCGGGGAGCCCCGCCCGTCCCCCGGGATGCTCTGGAGGGAGGCCCATGCCTTTCTGGCAAGGAAGGTTGAGGAAGGTTCTCCCACTCCCTCTCTGTCCCTGTGGGAGGTCTCCTTTGCCCTCCCTGTGCACACCCGGGGCCACGATAAAGAGGGGCCTGTTAGCTCTCCCCTTCACCACCCAGGCTCACCCCTGTGTCCAGACCCAGTCTAGGCAGACCTGCAGTGTGACGTTGAAGCGAGGGGCCGGGCCGACTGTGGCCCGGGGTGAGCGTGGGACGCCTCAGGCAGGGGCCAAGGAGGGGCCAGCTGGCTTGGGACCCCTGGCTGTGTGACCTTATGCAGGACAGTGGGGACCGGCCTCAAAGCCCAGCCTTCCTGGGCACACCTGCCCCACACCCGTGGGCACGGCTCTGGGGATTTTTGGTGACTTAACATCCAGATAGTTTCACAAGCTGTGTGCTAGAGGTACGTGCGCATGTGAATGCTTCTGTGTGGATGTGTGCATGCGTGCCTGGGAGCAGGCAGGGGTCTGCGGCCTGCTCTTATGCATGCGTGCCTGTGCGTGAGCCTGTGCGTGTGTCTGTGCGTGTGTCTGTGCGTGTGTGTGCGCCTGTGTCTGTGCGTGAGCGTGTGCCTGTGCGTGACCGTGTGTCTGTATGTGAGCATGAGTGTATGTCTGTGTGTGTGCGCGTGTCCGTGCGTGTACCTGTGCATGTGTGTGTCTGTGCGTGTGTGTGTGTCTGTGTCTCTGCATGTGCATGTGTCTGTGCGTGTGCGTGTGTCTGTGCGTGTGCGTGTGTCTGTGCGTGTGTGTGTGCATGCGCCTGGGCAGTGGGGGTAGTTTCCGCTCCGAGATGCCCCTCCCCTTCCCCCTTGAGGACTCCGGTCCCCTGGGCTGCGCTGTCTGGGACACAGGAGCGATGGCTCTCCAGTCCCCTGTCCCCTGGTCAGTGAGGACCCCTACAAGGGCCCACGTCTCCAGCCCTCCCTTCTGAGGTGGCGAGTCCGCTGGCCAGGTGGCTGTCCCCACACAGCCTGAGGGCCAGGGCCTCCCTGGAGCCCCGGGGGGTGTGGGGGCCTGAGCTGCAGGCGGCCTTCGCCACAGCCCCCGAGCGCAGGAAGGGAGATCTGACCCCCGGCACTTCCTCTCGCAAGCTGGGGCGGCCGGGGGGACAGAGGCTTCTCACGGGGCCCCAGCGGGGAGGACTGACGCTCAGAGACCCTCTAGGACCCCCGTGGCCTTGGGGAGGCCTGGGCAAGGCAGCCCCTCCTCCACGGAGACAGGAGGAAGTCTCTCCCCAAGGCCAGGGCTGCCAGACTTCCCTCCCCCACCAAGGAGGAGGGTCGTGTCTGGGTTTGGTTCCTGTTGGTAAGCGTCCGGGGCGGTGGGGGGCTGGGAGGCTGGGGGGCTGGGGGGCTGGGAGGCGGCTGTCCGGCGCTGCAGGGTCCTGCTCTGTGGCGCGTGGGGTGCAGGGTTTCAGGAGCTGCTGCAGGAGACCCCGAGTTCAGGCCGAAGGGGCCAGATCACCCCCAGGACCTTGGCGGCCGAGGTTGCCGTGTTTGGCTGTCTGGGCCTCTGGGGGCGTCCTGTGGGCATCCTTGGTCCCCGCCTGGGCCTCTGGGGGCATGTGGTAAAGGGTCCAGAGTCTGGCTCGGTGGCTGGGTGGCAGGGGGTGGTGAGGGGGGCTAACGAGCTCAGATCGGGTGGGGCAGTTCTCTGCACCCCGGGTGGGGCGGTCCCAGGACTCGGCTCTCAGGACAGTGCGGTCAGAGCCGACAGGCACGTCCCTGGGCCTGGGGTCAGCGCCGCAGGTCCCGTGCGTGGAGGGCGGTGTCGTGCGCAAGCAGGTCCCCGGTTTAGGTTTGAACAAGCCTTTAAGAGGAAGAAGCGGCCTTGCAGGGCAGCATGGTCTCCGAGGTGAGCCAGGAGGGCGCGGGCTGGGAGGGACGCCGAGGCCTCCCCGGGCCCCCCCAGGCCTGGCGGCTCGTGGGAGGAAAGTCTCTTTACGCCCGGCCCAGCCCGAACCGCAGACCCGAAATCACACGGGGAAGCTGCAGCCCAGAGATGCCGCCGCCCGGGGCCCCCCACAGCCCCGCCGCGCCCCGTCCGTGCTGTCACGAGCGCCGTGACCCTGTGTGCAGATGGCCCGTGTGGCCCCTGCCCTCCTCCGTGCTGCCCCTCGCCCCTGCGTGGCAAA
Organism: Proteles cristata cristata; assembly: GCA_017311185.1. Taxonomy (NCBI): domain Eukaryota; kingdom Metazoa; phylum Chordata; class Mammalia; order Carnivora; family Hyaenidae; genus Proteles; species Proteles cristata. The sequence continues at coordinate 24,797 of JAESUZ010003249.1, forward strand.
CAGCCGTGACAGGAGCCCGGAAGTGGCCATCCTGGGCGGCCCGGCTCCTCTCCCTCGAACTCTCCAAGGGGATGGTCCGGCCCCGGGACAACGGAGGCACGGCCCGGGCAAGGGCGGGTGGCCTGGTGACTTTCAGTGGAAGGTGCACGGGGCGGCCTGGGGCTCTCCTCCGTCCTGGGAAGGGCCCAGTGGGTGTTGGGGCCACAGTGGCCTCTGTTCAACCCTGGGCCAGCTCATCTCAGAGCCTGGCGCTGCCCTGCCAGCTGGTGGGAGGTGCCCCAAGGGGACTCGGGGGCGTGAGGTCAGCCCCACTCTCTGATCTGTCAACAGTGTCCCGTGCCAGGACCCCGGGGACACAGAACGCAGGAGAGGGGACAAGTGCTCTTGGGGTCGCAGGGGGCTTGGGGTCCTGGGGCTGGGCTGGTGTGGCCCGGGATGGCCATGGCCGGAGACTCAGGTCCAGCCAAGGTCACCGGCAAGGCCTCCGGGAGCAGATGGACCAGGGCAGGGTGCCGCTGCCCCCACCCGCCAGCCGTGCCAGCCCGGGGGAGCCGCCCAGCTCCCCACGACTAGGGGCGCTGTGAGTGAGCCGCCGCTGCACTTGGCGCCACTCATCCCCCATGGTGGCCTCTCCCGTGGCCTCTCCCGGCCGGGCCAGGGGATGATGTGGGCAGGGAGCTTGGGGGGCAGGAGCCAAGCTGGCAACGCACAGAAGACAAGAGGCAGGGCGCCTGGGGGAAGGGAGAGGGTTTGGCTGGGTCCCACAGGAAGAGGGGCACCAGCTCCGAGGCTCACCGTCTGCCCACACATCACCGGGCAGGTACCTGAATTAGTGAACCGGCCGAGCCGGGGTGGACGATGCAGGGGCTGCGTCCCAGCTCCCGGCTCGTGACTGTGGTGCTTTTTCCGAAAGCGGAGGGAGCCAGCTGGCAGTTTTCACGGTGAGCATTCACAGGGACACGGGGTTCGGGAATTGAATTAAATGGTGGCCGGCAAGGACACACTGTGCATCGGCTCTTGGCCGGGGATTGGGGATGGGAGTCGGAGGTGGGTTGGCTGCGAAGACCCAGCTGTACCCTGAGAACAGACGTTTTGAAATCTAAGTACCACGAAGTAAAAGAAAATCAATTTCCAATTACTTTTAAGCCCCAAGGTTACATGGAAAGATAAGCCCAGACAGAGATTAGCATCTCTGGAGCGGGAGGCAAGTCTCCCAGGGGATGCCCCCACTTCCCTGTGACCTTGGACGGGGCACCCCTCCCCCGCACGACACAGTGTCCCCATCTGCTGGGTCGCCCCTGCCCCTTTGTCTTCCCCGGACCACAGTGCTTTAGCACGTGGGGGATGCCGGGCTGGGGGACGCCTGGGGGCGGCAGAGGGGCCCGGGGCCCTCGCCGCCCTCACACAGCCAGTGGGCAGGCGGCCGTGCGCCCGGCAGGGCAGGACCTCGGTTGCTGGAAATGACAGTGGTGTGACTCCCAGACACAATCTGAGCTGGAAACACGGGGGCCTGGGGGAAACCCCACTTCGTCGGCCCCAGAAACGGCATGTTCATCGGGGAACCGTGTGTGGGGCTCAGGGGTCTTCAAGTTTCCTCGGCCAGACCAGCCTCACGTGAGCGCCGGCGGCCTTGCCGTCCCCGGTCGGCCGGTGTAACCCCTCGGGGGGCCGCGCTGGGTCCCCGGTCAGCAAGTGTCCCCAGGGAAGACGGGGGGCCGCAGGCAGCTGGCCGGGACTCCCCTCCTCCTCGCCTCCCCTGCTCTCCAAGGTCTTCAAAACTACGAGTTTTGCGATTTGCGGTCTCTGCCGTGGGCTGTGGGGACCTGCGTGCTCTACGGGGAAGCTGGTCCGTTACAATCCGGAGCAAGGAAGCCAGGGCCCCGCCCGCCCGCCAGCACGCAGGTGCCAAGGGGGTGAGCGCCCGCTGGGGTGGGGGCCTTCGCGGGGGCTGTGCAGCTGGGGGGCCTGGGCGCGCAGGGACCGCTCGGACGGCACGGGGGTGAGCGCGGGACGCGGGGGGAGCCCCAGTTCCACACACGCCTCCGTCAGCCAGTTTCACGCTGTGGGCGTGGCCTTGCCTTTTATCCTTGGGTGCCTTTTACTTCCCGTCACTGTCACATTCCCGACACCGTGAAGCACGAGCCCCGAAGGGCTCACTGTGCCCAACGGCGGCGACTCGGCTTGCTTTCGAATCACCTGATGGGGCTGCACGGCATCGCCACGAGCTTGTGCAAACCTGGCGCCTCTGCACGTCCACGCAAACCGGTGACAGCGTGGCCTGTGGACATCTTCCACGAGTGGGGAACGCAGGGATTTCCTCTGGGCCCCCACCGTTCCCCCAGCACCCTGGCCTCCGGTGGACACCGAGATTGCCGTCCCGCCCGCCCCGCCCCCCACCGGCCTCAGCCAGCTGCCCCCCACCCCGCCTGGAGCCTGCTCCCCATCCGGGCCTCTGCCACCCCCCTGCCCCGTGGCCAGGCTCCCAGCTTCCACTCTGGCCACAGTGAGCCCCGCCCTGCCTGCCTCTGCGAGCTCGGCGCCCGCCGTCACCCACCTGCTTGCACCAAGCGGCCTTCCCTCTGTCGTGTCTGTCCTGCTACCTCCAGACCCCACACCCCACTCCAGGTGCAGGTGAGGCCCCAGAAACATGGAGGGATAGTGGACGGATGGATGCACGAAGGACCCCAGGTCAGACCCCGAGGTCCCCAGTCCCCCACACACATACGGGGAATCAGCCTGTCGTCTGTGACTCCCTCACGGTCCCGGGAGGGTCGTCCCCTCTAGCCTGCCCCCCGCACTCCCCCCCACCAGGGCCTGGTGCTCACCGGGCAGGGGCCCAGCTGAATTCGCAGGAGACAGAGGGGCGTGAGGGGCCCTGCGCGGGCCACCCTGAGGAGGGCGTATAATGTCTCATCCTCTGCCAGAGGCCAGAGGGTCCCGGGCCCAACCTCACAATGGCAAGCATCCCCCCCCAGTCATGCACCCCCCCCCAAGTAGGGGCAGGGTCTGGCACCCCCGGGGCCGCTGAGGGACCCCACCTCATGCTTATTCCCGCCAAGCCCTCTGCAGGGCTCCGTGAGCGCTTACAAATGCGCATTTTAAAAGGAGTTACTTTACTGGGAGCCCCCGGCTCACGTCCCCAGGGCTGCCGCCTGGACCCTGCACGTCCCCGGGGTCCACCTTCCCGGCCTTCTCTTGGGGGGCCGCCTCCGAGCCCGGATCCGATTCAGGGCATGCGCTACATACCTGGCAGATCCAGGGCCGTCCCTGGGGACCTGGGAGGGGCTGGGGTGGGGCCGCTGGCTGTGGGGACGGGTCGGGGTGGGGCTGACGCAGTCCTGGGCGGGAGACTCAGGCAGGTCGGCCAGCTGGCCCGAGGTCACGCCAGGGCCCCTTCGCGGTCGATCCCTGAGTGTCGTGCCAGGGATGACAGGGGTGTGGCCCCCCAGCTGCTGAGACAGATGGCGGTCACAGGCTGGGGGGCTGAGGGGCAGCGCTCTTGTCCCTGGGACTGGCCCAGGCCCCCGGCCCCTCGAAGGGGCAGACGGGGTGGCATCGGTGGGAGGGGCGTTAAACCCAGACCCACAGGCCCGGGGCTGTGACCCCTGGGTCCCCCAGGAGGGCAGCAGACAGGGTCGGCTCTCACCCCACAGACGTGGAGGAGACAGTCCGCGGACATCGCTGACTCCCAGCTTCTCATTATTCACACACCCCCCTCCCCCCACCGCCACTGGGTGATCAAAGGGACCAAGTTCTCCGGCACAGGGCGTCTCAGCACTGAGACAGGAGAGCTGCCCTCGCCGGTGGCGAGGAAGGGCCCGCAGGCGGGGGCGCGGGGGCGGCGGCTGGCCCAGCCCCACACCCAGCAGGGCCAGCCTCCCCCAGGCTGTAACATGGCAGCCGGGTCTCTGAAGGCGGTGCGGCCAGGGCAGTCTGGTGACCTTGGGTCTGTCCCTGTGGTGGGGCCCGGAGGTGCTGGGGCTTCGGGGGTGGGTGGGCAGGGGGGAGGCCGGGGAGGAGGCGGAGGGCCGGCTGGGACCCGGGGGGGGGCCTCTGCTCACCCTGGTTCTGCCCTTCCTCCAGCAGACCCGCCCCCCCCTCCCCACAATGCCCGGGGCCGAGTGGCAGCTCCCCAGGTATCTGGGATGATTTTTGGAAGCACATCTTTTACCCAGGAGGGCTGGGGGCTCCCCAAGTCCTTCACCTGAGGAGATGACTGTCTCCACCTGGGAGTGAGGAAGCTTGACATTAGGTTTGTCCTTAACGTTGTGTGGCTTCTGGGAAATCATCCTGTGCCTCTCTGCCTCCGTTTCCCCATTTTCAGATGGCACTGACCAAAACTGGGCAGACGCTTTTGGATGCCTGCCCCGTCTGGGCTCGGGCACGGAACGCGGACCCGGGGGTTTGGAGTACGGGACCTCGGAGGCCAGCGCCCGGGCCACCACCAACGTTCCCTTTAACAGGAAGGGCGTCGCCCCGACTTATAAAGGCAGTACCGCTCACGCCACCCAGAGCACACGGAGCCCAGGAAGGGGGCGCACCTGCAGGCCCGGCATCGTCACCACACCCGGACACGGAACCTCTCGCGCCCCCCTCCGTCTTGCACGCTCACCGCGTCCAGGGGCGCACGCTCGCGGACGGGCTCGGGCTGCGCACACTGCCTGTGGCCTGCTCTCCACCAACATCACGCTCTTCGCGGCCACGCGGCATCTGCTGGGGCCCCCCCACTTCCGGGGGCTCGCTGTCGTGAACGGGCGGAGGACAGGGCACCCGTCTGTGACCTCTCCTTGGGCAGTTGGCTTACAATACGTTCCTGACACTGGAGTTAATGGGTAAGGGGCATATGCCCTTTAAAGACCTTCATATTAGTGCTGAAGTGCCCTCCCCCCAACAGACTAAACCTCATGCCCCCTGCCCCCCCAGGGTGGCCCCCATGCCTGTTTTCCCCTTTTCCTAGTGTTGGTAAACAAGGCTCTCTGTGTCACTTCAATTTAATCTTTTTTTTTAATGTTTTATTTATTTCTGAGAGAGAGGGGGAGAAAGAGAGAGGGCAAGCGAGTGAGCAGGGGAGGGTCAGAGAGAGAAGGAAACACAGAATCCGAAGCAGCTCTAGGCTCTGAGCTGTCAGCACAGAGCCCGACGCGGGGCTCAAACCCACAAACCGTGAGATCATGACCTGAGCTGAAGTCGGACGCCTACCCGACTGAGCCCCCCAGGTGCCCCCAACTTAATCTTTAAATTTGCTGGAGAGGTTAAGCCCTTCCAGAAATTTTGGTGCATCTCACTCCCGCTGCCTTGGTAACAGTCGGAGTCTTTTGCCTTCGCACGGGTCCCGTCTTCCCGGGAACGTGGGCGGCCGTGGGCACCCTGCCTGCGGGCCCCGGGGCTGGTCCTCGGGGCTGGGGCCGCCGAGCGCTGGGCCGGGACTCGCTCGCAGGACGTCGCCAGTCTGGTCTGCCACTCCTGCGTCCGCACCTCCCGCACCGTGTTCAAGGCCCACGCGGGGTCCGCCTGAGGCTCCGTGGGCCCAGAAGCCGCTGGCCCTCGCAGCACGCACTAGTGTGGCTGAACTTGAAATTCTGCATTTGAAGCTAATTGTCCTCAGTCCTCTGAAAACATCTCTTCGTTGCTCCTGGTTCTCAGAATTTTGTTGGGCAGCCTGATGGTCTGGTACCGGCCCTCTCCGAGGTTAACGACCTTTTCTGAGAACATCTGTAACTTTCTTTCTCTTTGATGTTCTTACATTTCTTTTTAATGTGGGCGAGCTGTCCTCTGCCTGCCCTTTGAATCCGACACCTCGTCTTCCCTGAAGATGAAGGAATTCTCACCAGCTAGTTCTTGAAACATTATTCCTGTCTCTGTCTGCCTCTGCGACCCTGTCTCTAGATGCCGACCCTCCCTGCCCCGTCCTGACGCGCCGGGGGCGCTGCCGGCCCCGCTCTCCCGCCTCCCGGACGGGAGCCCCGCGTTATGAGCCGCCCGTCAAGGCCGCCATCGCAGGTCGTGTGCTGGTGGCCCGGCGTCTGCTGGTTCTGAAGCCCGCTCCGCCCCCAGCGCCCCCCCCCACTCTGTTCTTTTCGGCCCCGCCCTGCCTCGCCCTTCAATTCCAGGTTGCCTGGTGGAGAGTTATCCGTGCGGTGGGCTTTCGTGTGGCTTCGTCTCCCCTCCTGCATTTACACGCCCATGGGGTGTGGATGTGGGTGGGGTGGGGGTGAAGGTGAGGGAGTGGGGTAGGGTGGGGGCGGGGTGGGCTTCAGAATCTGAGACTGGAAACGAGCGCCCAGGGGTGGAGCTGGGCCCGAGGGCGGGTGTGCGGAGGGGTGAGCTGCTGGCTGGGCCTGGCTGGACCTCACCCCGTGCCCCTGGGCTGCTGTGTCCCCAGAGCCTGGCTGTCCTCGCTCGGTCTCTCGGGCGGCCAGCGGGTGCTGTCCCCCAGCGACGGCGCTGCCTGTCGACAGGGCTCTCGGAGCATTTGACAGGCATGAGACAGGTTTGTGGAAAGGGGGGCAGGGGGCCTTGGACGTGGCTGGAGGCATTTGCCAGCCCGTTGCGGGGGGTGAGGCCCAGGAGGGAGGCAGGGCTGGCGGGGGAGGGGAGTGAGAATCTGCAGACCCCCAGGACCCTTCCCTGGGCTGGGAGGGGGCCCGGCCGCGACACCTGCCCTCTCCCCAGGGGCTGGGCGGGCAGGCGCGCGGGTAACGTGGGCAGGGCCTGCTCCCTGCGACGGCGCTGGGGGGTGCGGGGGCTGTCGGATGTGCCCAGTGCATCAGCACCCTCCCCGAAGGGACCCCACCACCCCGGGAGGGAAACCGTAACGTTGTTTCTGTTGGATTCGGAAGCGGGTCTGAGGAGGATTTTGGCGCCGCTTCGCAGCCCTCAGCGCCAGGCCAGCTGCTGGCTCCCTCTCAGTTCTTCCCATCTTGTCACCTTTGACCTCTGAGTCAGCGTGGAAAGTTCCACCACACTGGCTCGGAGGCTGGGCTTCTTGTCCCCAGCGGGTGCGGCCCAGGGTGCGGGGTGCTGACTTACGACCCCCCTTGAGTCTGGGCTGCCGGTGTAAGGGGGCGTCTTCTCCCCCTTCCCTTCCCAGATGTCTCGGGAGGAAGGTTCCGATGGGCTGCGAGGCTCAGTGGCTCCGGCGCTCCCACAGAGCCACACGGGGGTCCCGGCGAGCCCGGCCTGCGCCAAGGCCCTGCAGGCTCCACACGGGGGTCCCGGCGAGCCCGGCCTGCGCCAAGGCCCTGCAGGCTCCCTGGGAAGATGGGGCGCTCTGCAGAGCCCAGTTTTCTAGGGACGCGGGATCGCTTATAGCGCCGTGCAGGCCACAGCGGAGGCCGACCAGGGCCCCGGGGCTGCTGGTGCCCGGGGGTGGGGGGGCTGGGGAGGGGGCCAGGTGCCGCCACCCCCGAGAGCTGGGGCGCTGGCGGGCCGTGAAAATGGTTACAGATTGTTTTAGCTGTCACAGGGCAGGGACACATTTGATTTAAGGGACAAGCATTTCTGCTTTGGGGGTTACTTCTGAGTCTCCTAAGGAAGGAGAGACCGGCCGGCCGCGAAGCCGAGCCGCGCACGCGCCAGGGCGGGGGAGGGCAGCCCAGACAGGACTGAGCCGCCGGGTCTCTGTCGGGCCTGTGGTCCCGCCCCGGGGGTGGTGCGGTGGCCGTCTATCCCAGGACAGGGCCTGAGGGCTCCTGCTGACCCCCCGCCCCCTCTGTAGGCTCCGAGCGCGCAGCTGCCTTCACTTGCCCCCCTCCCTTGTCGGCAGACTCACTACCTCACTTTGGACCGGCCCCATTGCAGGTGGCGCTCCTGACAGTGGCCCCGGGAGCCCAGCCCACAGTCGTGCCCGAGTGGCGCCGTCCGCTCCGACGGACTCATCCGGAAACCAGCTTCCAGCACCGTCTGCGTGTCCTTCATAGAGAGTCACGAGGAGGGGAGCCCCCGAGGAGCTGAAAGGATTGTTGTGAAGACCTGGGAGGGCCTGATGGCCCGCCCCCAAATAGGTCTTCCGTCGGTGGCAGGGTCTCTGCCTTTTTTTTTTTAAGGTTATTTATTTATTTTTGAGAAAGAGAGAGTGAGTAGGGAAGAGGCCGAGAGGGAGAGACAGAATCCCAAGCAGGCCCCCCACTGTCAGCACGAGGCCCAAGGCGGGGCTCAAACTCGCAAACTGAGACGGAGATGGAGAGTCAAATGCTTCACCGACTGAGCCCCCCGGCGCCCCCCGGGGTCCCTACAGTCCCCCCACCTCGTGCTGACTGAAGACGGCGAGGGACGTCTCAGCCGCCTGTCATCTCAGCGTAGAGGAGCACCCCCGCCCCCGCCCCAGCCCCTGTTCACCTCTCAGGAGCCTGGGGAAGCCTCCCCGCCTCTGGCTTCGCATCCTGGAGGGACGGGCTCGCCAGTGCGCTTGGCGACCCGCCGGCGTTCAGCCCACAAAGGAGCAGCCACGGCAGACGTGTGGCGGGAGAGACGGCTCAGCGCCGAATGAGCAGATTTCAGCAGAGACAGCAATTGACACAGAACAGACGTGGCTTGTCTTCATCAAGGGCTTCGGAGAAAGAAATCCCGCCCAGGATCAGATTCTAACAAGATGCAAACGGTTCGCACACGACAGTCAGTGAGAGGCGCTTGACAGACGTCTTGCAAATGGTGGCTGGTGATGACAAGGCCCGTCTCCAGGCCGGAGCGGGAGCCGGGTGTGTGCAGCCGCGTCCTGGGAGCAGCCTTGTGCTGCTGACAGTCATCTTTTCCAAAGGGGCTGCGTTGACTGAAATGATCTCAGTCGTAAGCTACTATTAACATGCCACAGCCCCCACATTCTTTTTACAAAAATAATTTAAAACAAATGTGTCAGCGCTGGGAGCTCATGAGAATGTTTGCACGTTCTGCTGTGGAGGCATGTGGAAGGTTCCGGTGCCATCCAGCTCTGGCTGCCGCGTGCTTCTGTGAAACGCAGTCAGCAGACAGTGCGCACTTCCAACCCCAGCAGTTACGAGTCTGTGCTCGTTTCCAATGCCGCCACCACCACACCCCCCAGGCGTTCTTGGTGCAAACCCGCCACACGCCACCTGTTGCTGCGTTGACCGAGTGCCCCCGAATCTTGAAACAGCACGCATGGATTATCCTACAGCTTGGGGGTCAGAAGTCCTAAAATTAAGGTGTCCCCAGAGCGGGGTTCCTTCTGGAGGCTCTAGGGTGAGTCTGTGCCCCTGTTCCTCGGCTCGCGGCCCTTCCTCTGTCTTCCCATCTCTGTCTTCACCTCTGCTTCCATTTTCATGCCTGTTTCTCTGACTCTGACCCTCCCCCTCCCTCCGTCCCTAGTAAGAACCCACGTGACGGCACTGAGCCCACCCAGGTGGTCCAGGACGGCCTGCCCGTCCCGAGGCCCTTGCCGTAGTCACATCCGCAAAGTCCTTTGCCGCACGAGGTCACATAGTCACAGGAAATTAGCTCCTGTGTGTCTTTGTTTGTTCTGCCCGCCGTGACAGGTGTGGGCAGCGGGTACCCCGGATTCTCACCTGCGTAGCTGCGGGGTTGCCAGATGCTATGAGCATCTCGGTACCGCGAAGTCCCCTGATGCTAAAGTGCACCCCGGTATTGTGCGCCGAGGATGGGAATGTAGATTGGCACAGCCACTGCGGAAGGCCGTCTGTAGGTTCTGCAAACAATTAAAAGTAGAACTGCCACGTGATCCAGCAATTTCCACTTCTGCGCATGTATCTGAAGGAAACAACATCACTATCCCTTATGTTCATTTCAGCGTTATTCACATTAGCCAAGATATGGAGGCCACCTAAGTGTCTATCGAAGGATGAATGAATAAAGGAAATGTTGGGACGGCGGGGGGGCTCAGTTGGTTAAGTGTCCGACTTTGGCTCAGGTCATGATCTCGCAATTCATGAGTTCAAGCCCTGTGGCAGGCTCTGTGCTGACAGCTCAGAGCCTGGGGCCTGCTGTGAAATCTCTGTCTCCCTCTGTCTCTGCCCCTCCCCTGCTCATACTCTGTCGCTGTCTCTCAAAAATGAATAAAGGTTAAAAAAATTTAGAAAAAAAAGAAAAAAAAATGTCACCCCCCGCCCCCAAATATAATTCAACCATACTTGAGGGCATTATGCTAAAATGAAATAAGTTAGACAGAGATAGAGGAATACTATATGATCTCACTTTTATGTAGAATCTGAAAACCTGAACTCATAGCATCAGAGAACAGATGGATGGTTGTCAGAGGCAGGAGATGGGGGTGGGTAAAATGGTGAAGGTGGTCAAAAAGTAAAAACTTCTAGTTCGTAAGATAAATAAGTCCTGGGGATGTAGTGTACAGCATGGTGACTGCAGTTAGCCAGAACATATTGCTAGATTTGAAAATTTATATATATATAAACATATACTTATTTATATAAATGCTTACCACAATCATTTTATTTATATAATTACATAAGTTATATATATATATATAAAATATCATGTAACACTTAAGCTAATATAATGTTATATGTCAATTATATCTCAATAAAACTGGGAAAAAACCAAGAAAGATCTCAAATCAACAACCTAACTTTACAATTTAAGTGACTAGGAAAACAAGAACAAACTAAACCCGAAGCTAATAGAAGGAAGGAGAAATAACAATAATAGCAGAGGTAAATGACATAGAGAATAGAAAAATTATAGAAGAAATAAAGAACGTCAAAAGTTAGGTTCTTGAAAAGACTAAAAACATTAACCCAACTTTAACTAGATGGACTAAAAGAAAAAGGCAACTACTTGAATCACAAATGAAAGTGGAGGCAGCACTACTGATTCCATGAAGGAGCACGGTTGACAGCTGTACACCAGCAGACTGGATGACTGGTACGAAGTGGACAAATTCCTCGAAACACAAAACCTACCCAAACGAAATCACGAAAAACCAGAAAATCCAAATAGACCTGATCTGGTGAGGAGATTGAATCAGTATTAAAAAAATCTCCCAGCAGAGAAAAGCCCTGGGCCCGGTGGCTTCACGGGTGATTCCTGCCAAACATTTAGAGAAGAAATAATATCATTCCTTCTTACATTTTTCCAAAAAGCTACAGAGGAGGGAACACGTCCTTGTTGTATGAGAGAAAGCCAGGCACACAGACTCCAAAAAAGGAAATCTACAGACCAATATTTGTTAAGAACATTGACACAGACAACACTTTGTCAGTCAATGCACAACCTGAATGGGATGAAGAGGAGAAGAGTCACGTGCTCATCTTAACTGATGCAGAAAAAGCTCTTGACAGAATTCAACCCCCTTTCCTGATACAACACTCGACGAGCTGGGAAGAGGAGGGAACTGCCTCCACACAGTAGAGCCGCGTGTGAGAAACCGCACCAGACACCACACTCAGTGGTGAAAACCTGAAAGCTTTTCCTTTAAGATCAGAAGCAAGAAAAAGACACCTATTTTTGCCACTTCTGTTTAACGGAGGGCTGGACGGTTTATCCACAGCGAGTAGGCGAGAAGAGTGAGGAATAAAAGGCACCCGAAATGAGAAGGAAGAGGAAAGAGGGTCTCTCTTTGCAGATGATGTGGTTTTATACATAGAAAAGCCAAAAAGACTCCACAAAACACTTGTTAGAGCCAATAAGCGAATTCAACTATGTGACACCGATACTCAGTCAACACACAGGAATCACTTCTATACGCTAATAATGAACAGCCTGGAAGGAAATTACAGAAGCCATTCCATTTATAATAGCATCAGAAAGAATCACATACTTCGAAATTAACTTAACCAAGAAAGTGATAGACTTGTGTGATAAAAACTATAGCACATTTCAGAAAGACATTTTTCAGAGACATAAATAAATAGGAACACACGCTACGTCCGTGGACTGAAAGGCTTGAAATAGAAGAGATGCCGAGACTAGCCGGACGGCCCACAGGTTTAACGCAAGCTCTGTCAAAATTGCAGTGACTTCTTTACCGAAATAGAAAAACACATCCTAAAATTCATGTGGAATATCAAGGGACCTAGAAGAGCCAAAACAGTGTTGGAAAAGAAGAAGAAAGCCGGAAGACTCACACTTATTTGTTTCGAAATGGTGTGCGATGGGCATAAAGACAGAATATAGACCAGTGGGGTGGGACACAGAGAGACCAGAAGCAGAGTCTCTCCTCCACGGCAGGGGTAGGGGGCCAGGACGGATGTCCTTTCGAGACGCGGTACAGGGAATATTGGCGACTCACGAGAGTGACACCAGAGCAGTACCTCACACCATATGCAAAAATTAACTCAAAACGCGTCAAAGACTTAAGGCCTAAGACCTAAGGCTGTAAAGCCTTTTGAAGAACACAGAGGGCAGATGACTTATGGCATAGGATTTGGAAGTGATTTCTCAGGGGTGACTCCAAAGGCACAGGCAGAGAGAGGCAAAAGAGACAAATTGGACTTTATGAAAATTTTTTAAAAGTTGTGCATCAAAAGATAACATCAGCAGAGTGAAAAGGTCACCCAAAGAATGGAAAAAATATTTGCAACTCATATATCTGACATGGGGTTAATATCCAAAATATGTAAAAAACTTCTAAAGCTCAACAACAAAAGACAACTTGATTAAAATGGGAAGAGGACTTGAATAGACATTCCTCCAGAGATCTAGAAACGTCCAATCGACATTTGTAGAAGTTGCTCGACCTTGCTGATCACTAGGAAAATGCAAATCAAAACCACAGTGAGACACCCCCTCGTGTGCATTAGGATGGCTGCTGTCGTTAAGATGGACAGGATGTGGAGAAACAGGAACCTCGTGCGCTGTTGGTGGGAACGTGAACTGGTGCAGCCAGTGTGGAGAATAGCCTGGGGATTCCTCACGTATTAAAAACAGCATTACCCACGACCCAGCAACCCCACACCCGGCATACACTCCAAGGAGGTGAAAGCAGGGTGTGTGGGAGATGTTCGCACTCCCGGTTCAGAGCATCGTTATCCCCAAGAGCTGACAGACGAACGGATGAGCAAGATGTGGTCCATCGCGTGATGGAATATTGTTCAGCCTTAAAAAGGAAGCAAAGTCTGACACCTGCTTCCACACGGGGGAACCCACTCCGTGACCGAGCCAGTCACGAGAAGACACGTGGTGTGGGATTCCATTTACACGAGGCACGCAGAGTCGTCAGGTTCACGGGGACCTCAGAGAGCGGGGCGGGGGGTGGTGGGTGGGAGTCAGTGTTTCATGGGGACAGAGTTTCCGTTTCACAAGATGAAAAGAGCTGCAGAGGGATGGCAGCAATGGCTCTGCGGCCGCGTGACCGTATTTAATGCCCCTGAGCCGTGCACTGAAAGGTGGCTAAGACGCTACATTTTATGTCATATGGTTTTGACCCCAATGAGAACAGTTGAAAAGAAAATTTTGTGGCTTAAGGCAAGCCTTTACGATGATTGTCTCTCACCGTTCTGGGGGCCAGTGGGGCTCAGCCTCCCCTAGGGACCCTCCGACGTGCTGTGTCCAGGCGGCATGGGGGCTCAGCCGGGCCGCTGCGCCCAAGGCGCCTTGTCTTGCTGGGCTTGCCCGAGCCTGCTGACCCCCAGCATGGAGGTGTCAGGGCAGGAGGCTCCAGGGACGAGTGTCCAAGGGTCCCAAGTGGAAGCTGCGAAACTTCCCATCACGAGCTGGAAGTCCCCCGGCATCTCTTGGTCAAGCAGGTCACTTAGGCTCAGGCTCCATGGGAGGGCATGTAGGCCCCACCTCTTTATGGGGAGAGCATCAGAGAGCGTCATCCTGAACCCAGCACACGTCCCCCCCATGCTCCCCTGCACATGCAGCCCCAGGTCGGGCCGGAGGCCCCCAAGCCGGCCCATCATGTAGCCCCTCGGCCACGGCAACATGTGCAGCAGAGGGCTCAGCACGGCCCGCGTGTCTGAGGTCCGAAGGGCAAAGCTCCAGGCCCCGTGCTCAGGCCAGGGCTGCTCAGGGAACATCAGGCAAGCCGCACGCATGATTCAAAATTTTCCAATAGTCACATCAGAACAAGCAAAAGGAAATAGATAAACTCAAATTTAGTATTTTATTTAACTCAGCATGCCCAAACAATGGTCACTTTGACAGACAGCTGATGAAAAAATCTCACTGAAGTATTTACATTTTTTTCTATGTCTTTGACATCAGGGGTGTATTTTCACTCCGACACAGCTCAGTTTTGAAAAGTCACATTCCAAGTGGTCAGCAGTGACACGGACCCAGGGCTGCCCGTCTGAGCGCCCGTCTTTCCGACATGTCGGGGAAGGCGAGGGCCGATCTCCCAGCCCAGGAAGCCAGCCTGGACATACACCCGCCACCGAGAAAGGAACAGGACAGAGAGATGTCGGGGAAGCCAAGCGAGAGCCCTCTACCACCCATGCCTGAAGCTGACTCTACTTCCGGAATCTGGGGCAAATTCCTAGCAAAGTCCTGGCCGTCTGCCTCACTTCCGTCTGGTGATGTGGGAGGGTCTTAAGGACGTGCCTCTCGGAGGATGTCAGGGCAGCGTCCATCTAGCTTTTGAGAGGCTTCAAGTCAATTTTTGCCCCCCTCCTTTTCAGCAAAAAGACAACAAAATTAGGAATACAAGTTAGCCAAGCGGCTTTGTGGGTGGGGGTTCTGTGCAAACAGGGCCGGAAGCCTGGGCTGCCCGAGCAACACGGCAAATTCGCCTCTGGTGCTGAGTCCAGACGCAGACAGACAACACGCTGGACGCACACACACCCTGGACACTGAAATCGCTCTGCTCTGCACCTGCTTTGCCAAGGACTCCCTCTGAGTATGATCGGGTTTATACTTCCTATAAAATCTTGACCAGCTTTTATCATTTTGTTGTGTTTTTCCCACTGTTACTAACTCTTTAGAAATGTGCCTCTTATCTTTTTTTTTTAATGTTTTTTTTTTTTTTTTTATTTCTAGGAGAGAGAGAGAGAGACAGCGTGAGCAGGGAGGGTCAGAGAGAGAGGGAGACACAGACTGAAACAGGCTCCAGGCTCTGAGCTGGCAGTCAGCACAGAGCCCGACGCGGGGGCTCGAACCCACGAACCGCGAGATCATGACCTGAGTGAAAGTCGGACGCTTAACCGACTAAGCCACCCAGGCGCCCCAGAAATGTGCCTCTTATGTTGTGAGAAAGCCACGCTCGCACTTCCAGAAGGGAACTCGGGGTCCGGCGGTCCTCGGGGGGCAGGGGAGGGGGGGTTTCCGGGGTGTGCCGACAGCCAGCTGGTGCGTGCAGCATGCTGGCCCTGTGGTCCGAGGCACCACGTCCGGCTTTCCCTGCGAGAGACGGTGGCTGTGAGCCCCTGGAGCTGATGTGTGCAGGGCCGGCTCGGTGAAGCCCCAAGTGCTCCGGGGCAACCAATCTAGACAAGGATGGGCGACCAGACCCCCGGCCCAGGGCGACGGGGTGATGGGTGGGGTGGGGGCCGGGACTGGGGTCGGGTCAGCTGAGGGGAAAGGAGACCCCGAGGCCACCCCCTGGCTCGGATGCTCAGCTGCCCGGGGCCAGGACCCCTCAGGGACCCCTGGGACGGAGGCTGCTGGGATGCTCAGCTGTGGGCACCTCTCACCAGCCGGGTTTGGGGTAGAGGTGCTTTCTGGCAGCTGCCAGCCCTCTCTGGGGGCAGGAGCCTTGTGGGAGGAGTGGACGCCCCCAACCCCGCTCCGTCCACACTGGCGTCCTCGCTGGACAGGAGCCAGGGCTCACTCGAGAGGTCCTGACCCCTCTCCTCAGCAGAAGGCGCTCCCTGTCTCCACGAGGATGTTGACTCTCGGACCTCTGTCTTCCCAGCACTGATGAAGACACATGTGCAGGGCAGGTGAGTGTCCCCTGTCAGGAGGGCTCCACTCGCCCCTGCTGGCCTGTGGGGTCGACCAGAGGCAGGGGTGACAAGGGGGGGCCTCAGGCTCCGCAGGTGTCCCCTGGTGGCCCCCGAGACAGAGGGAGGCTCTACCTGCTTGTTCCTGGTTTGCTCACCCCCCACGGTCCCCCCCGAAAAACCCCCTCCCCCTCCCCCGCCAGGGTGTCCGTCCACAATGCTGGCCCTGGGCACATATTCCAGGGACCAGGAGCTGCGCGCAGGATTCAGCACAGGACGCAGGGTGGGGGAGGGGCCCGGGGTCAGGGCACCGCCAGCCTGGGCGGCCGGGGCCGGGGGGCTGCATCGGGAAGGAGATGGACCCAGACCCTGGAGCAGGCCGGTCGATGGAGGGCCCTGCGGGTCTCCCCGGAGCCCGGCAAGGACAGGACCCTGTGTGGCTCTGTGTGGGAGGCCCCCGCCCCGGCTCCCGGGGAGGCCTGTGCTCTGCAGGGTGTTCCGGGAGGTTCTGTGAGCGTGACGGTGCGTTTCAAAACCAGGGTCCAGAGTCGTTAACGACCAGCCGTGAGAAGGGAAGTGTGCGTCCTGACGGGGGTGTGGGGCAGCTGGCGGGGCGGGCTCTTGCCCTGGTCCACGACCCCGTGTCTCTGTCACCGGGGCAGCAGGAGCTTGGCCTCACAGGACCCTGCAGGGGCCTCGCCATGTGACACAGGGTGAGGGAACTCTGGCCCCGAAGGCCCAGGCCAGGCCTTTCAGTCCCCAGGCCTCCACCCGCTTTTCTATCCGAGGGGGCGTTGGTCTCACTAACCCGGGCTCAGCGCCCGCTGCGCCCGGTGCCTGGCACTCGTGGGAGGTTGGGTGGTGGCCTGGGGTGGGGACCTGCTCTCGGCTTTGGCCCCCTCCTTCCGGGGCTGGCTCACAAAGTGGGTGCTCACCCTGCCCTCGGGGCCCCGCACTCCCACCCCCACCCTCTGCCTCAAGAACACTGTTCGCTGTTGCCCTGGCGCTGGCCTCGCCCTGGGGGGAGGCTCCATCCTGGGGTCCGGCCGCTCTGAAAGGTCACCTCTGCCTTTGAGCGCGGGTGCCCACCCTGCACGCACAGAGTCCCATTCACCCAGGGCACGGCCCTGACTCTGCGCCAGCACCCTCCCCGGGAGCACCCCCAGCCGGGTCCTGTCAGCCAGGCTGTGTTCCTGCCCCTCCTCGCGCGTGGCCCTGTCCCCCGAGTGGGGAGCGGTGCGGGCGGCGGGAGAAGCCGAGGGGACGGGGCCAGCCTCCGGGCCCCGGGGCAGCACTGACCACCCGAGGGAGCCCAGCGTCCCAGGGCGCCCAGGCCTCCTGGCAGGGGCTGGCCCCTCCCGGCCTGGGGTCCCAAGCTCCCGGCCTGGGGCCTCTTCCAGAGAGTGGGCCCCGCCCGCCACGCCCACCGCCCGCGCCGGCTCTGGGGCAAGCGGTCACTGCCGGGTGGACAGAGGCCCCCGGGCCGGGCTGAGCATGCACCCCCCGGGCCACGGCCACGACGGGCTGTCGCGCCGTGAGAGGGCCGCGTCTCACTGCAGGGCTGTTGACATCCGTAAGCCTCCCTTTCCCAAATCAGGTCACACTCCTGGGTTTTGGCAGTGAGGACCTGGTCGTGTAGTTTTGGGGCTTCAGTTCAACCCGCCGCAACCACGACCCCACACGCACACCTGGATCGGGTCCAGGGCGAGGCTGGAGACCCTGGGGAGGTCTGGCGCCTCGGCGGGTGGCACGGCCCCCTGAGCAGGACGGAGCGGGGCTCCACACCGTGAGCCCTGCCAGACAGCAAGAGAGAAAGTGATTTTAACAAAGGGAATAGTAATCCCACAGGCAATGGAAACGTCACAGAGAGGCGTTCTCGTGAGACAGACAAATTGCAGCCTACTGCTTAAAAATGCGAGCAAGGACATTAGGAAGACCACACAGAACACACGGGGTCAACACACATCACAGTGAGAAACCCCCAGAAACCAGGTGACACCATTCAGGACAGAATTAGGAATAAGGGGAAGAGGTCACTGGGAAGCGACGTCCCAATTAGAAGATGACCATTTGCTGACCAACACAGCAAATGATGCCTTAAGAAAAACGAAAGGTAAAATTAAGATAATTTAAAATTTAAAAAAATAAAAGGGAAAAGATTTGGGAGAAACTGACAAATATTTGCAGGTTGGTAAAACATAGACGATTCATATCCCTGAGCAGAAACAGGGTGACAGTGGAGAACCGTTAACGGTACTAGAAACACCCCAAGAAAACTTTCTTAAAATAGAACGAGCTTTTGAAATGACTTGTCCTTCAAGCTCAGCCTCTACCTGAAAAAGTCCAGCACAAACCACTCAGGACGTAGTCTAATAAAATTACTAGGTTTGAAAGAAAAAGAAGATAATATTTTAGCATCTGAGCAAAGGGAGCACATAGGTCGTAAGGGAAATAAAATCAGTCTGTCACTGATTAGAGGTTAGACAGCCCCTCTTTGTGCTAGGAAGCACGGAGTAAGATATTGCAGCTTATTTTCTTGAGGAGAGGAAGATGAAGATCTTTCTCTGGTGATCCTGACTTTTTAACAACTTTTTAAAATGTTTATTTATTTTTGAGAGACAGAGAGAGAGAGTTCGTGCGAGAGACGGGCAGAGAGGGAGACAGAATCAGAAGCAGCTCCAGGCTCTGAGCTGTCAGCACAGAGCCCGACGCAGGGTTTGAATCCACAAACCGTGAGATCATGACCTGAGCCGAAGTTGGACACTCAAATGACTGAGCCCCCCGGCGCCTGCGATAGTCACTTTCAGCCACCGGTGCACAGGCTTCCCTGATGGACGAGCATGAACTCGTGGGATACTGCCCTTGCGAGTCAGAAGACAAGAGCACGGTGTCAGAAGGACAGCGGCGATTAAACGGACAGCGAGCTGTGAGTGCGGCGCGGGAGCGAGCCGGCTGGTGTGCCGCGGGCGGGCTGCGTGCGTAAGGTGACCGAGAAGGCGTGGCGATGGGGGGCACACGCTTGCAGCGGTGGCCCGCGGTCATCGCCGCCAGGGGAGGGGGGCGCTGTCACGCCACCGAGGCCGCGTGTAGTGACACCCGCGTATTATTTCCCACAGAACAGAACTAGCGCACTTCAGAGAAGTGCAGTGACCTCTGCAAGCGGGAGCCGGGGGCGCCTAGTCCTAGGACAGCGGAGAAGCCATCAGGACACCTGCCCGAGTCCGAGGGGCCCAGGCGCTCACCCGAAGAGCCTCCTACAGCCGAGCGTGGGACTGGCTGAGCTTCAGTAAGTGTAAGAAACCCAACAGACGGAAACCTGTCACATACGTTCAAGTCCACGGTCCTTTGTATTGGGATATGCACAGTCACCTACGCCGAGCAACAGATGTCCTCAAGTTTCGGTACGACTTGGAGTCAACATGTGAGGGTAAACATTCCCGTCTCCCCTGAAGAGGGAGTGGGCCCCTGCCACCAGCCAACGCCAGGCGTTGCAGAGGGACCCGGCTGGGCTCTTCCAGCCTCAGGCCCCCGAGGGCCAGCTCTCCTCCTACCCACGCATCGGTCTGCTCGTCCCAAAACACCAGGACAGTCTTACAAGCTTTCTCTGGAAGCGGCTCAAGTGGTCGGTGCTGGGCCAGCTGAGGCTCCCACGCGTAGCCAGCCCGGGGAAGAGCCCAAGAATCACGATGGCCTCTCACGTATCCTTTTTAAGTCATTCCAATTTACGTTTAGCGGCCCCCACGGAGACACCACACTGCAGGGAGTCAGAAAAGGCAGTGGCTCGCCTCTGGGCGGTCAGCCCTGCGTGGACACGGCCACTCCTCAGTGACAGGGATTAGCCGGTCCCGTCTTGCCCCCACCTGTGTGGCCTGAGGCTCACGAGAGTGCCACACTTGCTCAGACTCAGGAAGGAGAGAGAGGGATGGGACGGTGCGCCTTGTGTGGGACCGTATGTTCTGGGCGATGCACTCCCACTTCCGCTCACACCCCCCGGGGTCACTGCAGCCGGGGAGCTGGAAGCCGAGTATTGATACCGGGTGGCCGTGGGCTCCTTGATGGCACTTAATTACCAAGGGAGAAGAGGAGAATGCACGCAGGAACAGCCGGTGACCTCGTCACCTGCGACCCGCACATCCCCCTCGTAGGAGGCGATATGAAGACTGAGGACACGATCGTCTTCTTGTCCATCCATATGCGAGTCCTCGCGAAGGAGGGGTCACACCTCCTGTGCTGTCCCGACCTTGAGTGTGCCCTGTGACTTCCTTGGTCAACACAACACAGGCGGAAGACGGGTGTTCACTTCTGAGAGATGCTTACAAGTCAGATGCCGGGGCTCCGAGACCAGCCATGCTTCTGATGGAACGCGCTTTCCCGTCTGGGTGCCAGGGACGGTGAGGCAGGCCAGACCCTCTGCTGACCCACGGTGGACCCGTGACGCCACTGAGAAATGACTCTTAGCTGTCGAAAGCTGCTGGGGTCTAGATGTCATGTGCTACGGAGGCCTGACTCCGCTTCCAAGGCTGGTTTGTACCCCACGGTGTGGTATTTCTGTGGGTGTCTATGAGCATGTGTGTTCGTGCGTTTACAGAGGTGAGAGCGTAAACGATTGACAGTTCAGAGCTGTGCTTCTCCAGATAACTTACCTGAGCGTCTTTCCCTGTTCATTCACTTTCCTGTACCATTTAGCGGCTTGAAGACACATTAACCCGAGATGCGTCCTGTTTGTCTAACTCATGCTGACGTTGCAGCAGGTTGCAGTAGAGATTTGTTATTTCACACAGTGATGTGAAGATTACCGTTGTACATGCATCTTTGAATTCCTTATTATTTGTTTAAATTAACTTCTGGAAATGGAATTTCTGGGAGAGAGTATATAAACCATTTAAGGCTCTTCATACACATTTGCCAACTTTCTGTATTGATGGGTCCCCTCGCTGGCAAAATACGAGCTCGGGTCATACCCCGAGTTCACCAGAGCTATCATTTCTAAAAGTCTTGGCAAATTTGACACGCAAAACAAGCTATTTTGCTCTTCTGTTTGTATTCATTGACTAACTCAGAATTTAAAGAGATTTTAGAACTATGTCTAATGACCATTTGCGTGTCTTTTATTGTGAGTTTTCTGTCGTTTGTCTGTTTTTTCCTATTAAAGTCCTAGTGTTGAAAAATGATCACATCTCAAATCGATAAACTGTAATGGTTAAGGCGTTAGTTAAAAGACCACTCACTCACCCGCCCCTTCGCCGTGCTCCGGGGATGACAACTTTTTGTTTGTTTTTGTTTCCAGTTTCTATTTAAGTTCCAGTTAGTTAATGTATAGTGTGATAATAAGTTTCGGGAATGGAATTTAGTGATTCACTGAGATGACAACTGTCCCTCTTGGACCCCCGGCTCTGCTCTGTGTAGTGACTGGCTCTGGATTTCCCCGCGACGTGCCCAGAATTGGGAGCGATATACTCACACTGCGATTTTCTTTGCATCCTCTGCTGGCTGTATGTGACGGCGGCGAAGAATTCAGCTCCTCGTGCCCTCCAATGGCAGCGTCCTTATGTCTGGTGCTCAGCTCTTTCACTGACCGTCTTCTCTCCGGTTGTCACTGGCCTTTTCTCAAGTTCTCACGTCGTACGATGGCGATCTTACGTCCCCTGCCCTGCACTTCAGCTCTTTCCACTGCTTCCTACTCCCAGCCTCTGCCGTCTGGCATTGGATGTTTCCCCTTGCCAAGGTGGATGGCATTTGATTCTGTTCTGAACTCATAATTAACACTTCTTTACTCCACCCAAAAGCTTAAACTCTAAAATTTAAAAACCAATAATTTACCTTATTGCGATTATGTAGATGTTTATCTTAAGGCCAAAAAATTCAATATTTCAGAGTTAAGATACCATTTACTTTCCTGGTCTAGCTCTTTGGCTTTCCTAGAATTATTGTTGCCTTTTTCCCCCCCACACTGTCCTTAACACTCAGTGATTTGTAGGGACACTCGGGAGGCTCAGTTGGGTAAGCTTCCGACTTTGGCTCAAGTCAAGATCTCACGCACATCGGGCTCTGTGCTGACAGCTCAGAGCCTGGAGCCTGCTTTGGATTCTGTGTCTCCCTCTCTCTGCTCCTCCCCTGCTTGCAGTCTGTCTCTCTCAAAATAAATAAATAAAGCAAAAAAAAAAAAAAACAACCACTCAGTAAGTTAAGAATATCGAGGATGGTACCTGATCTGTGGACGCCCAGCTCCGTGATATTCCCTCCTGGAGCCTGTCTGCTCACTCCAGCTTTGGGCGCTGCTCGCTGGATGGCGGCCCGGCCGTGGCCGTGGCATCTTCCCCTCCCTCCTCATCCCTGGGTGGCACCTGTTGTGTCATGGATCTTGTTTCTCTTGTTTGCACTTGGCTCCATTATTTTTCAAGAACACAACCTTAGCACATGCAAGGGAAAAAATGAACCAGACTTCATCACAGTTAAAAACTCACAAGTGCCAAAGGACACCTCATGGAAGTGCGAAGATAACCCACAGAGTGGGAGAAAATATTTGCAAATCACGTATCTGACGAGGGTCCGGTATCTCGGGTGTATCAGGCACACTCCCAGCTCAACAACTAAAAGACAAGCAACACAAGTAGAAATGGCAAAGCGTCCGGACAGACACTTCTGCAGGAAGGCTGTGTGGCCGGGCGTGAGTGCCTGGAAAGCGCCTCAGCATCTTTAGTCGCTTGAGGAAAGCAAATTAAACCCACAGCGAGATGCCACTCATGTCCACTGGGATGGTTAGAATCACCGCGTCAGCTACCACATGTGGTCGAGGATGTGGAAAAACTGGACACCTTGTCCACGCAGCTGGGACGCAAAATGGCGTAGTTCCTTTGGAAGACAGTCTGGTGGCTCCTTAGAAACCGTATGACCCAGAAACTATTCTTAGACACGTAGCTGGGAATATTGAAAATATACATCCACACAGAGCGTGCCCACGAACATTCACAGCAGCACGACCCTAAAAAAGCCCCAGAGTGGAAACAAGAAGCCAGCAGCGGGTGAATTGTGTATATCCGTGCAATGGACCGTTCCTCAGCCACGGAAAGGGACGGAGGGCCGATGTGCACTTCAACACGGTGACCCTTGAAAACGTTATGCTGAGCGAAAAAAGATGGGCAGAAGAGGCTACATATTGTACAATTCCATTTATCTGAAATGTCCAGAATAGGGGAATCCGCAGAAACGGAAAGCAGATCAGTGGTTGTCAGGGGCCTGGGGACAGCCTGATGGGTGACAACTGTCGGTTGTGGGACAGGTGGGTGAGGAATAGATTCTGGAATTAGGGTGATGATGGGGGTGTGACCCTGAGAATTGTACACGTTGATGTAGGGATTCATGGTACGTAAATTATCTTGATGATAATAAAACACTTCCTTGTGCAGCCTCTGGGGAGAAACTCTGGGAACTCACGTTCCCAAAACCGCCCTCATTGTCCGTAATCCCTGACTGCCACCCTGACAGACCGTCCAGACTCTCTCTCCGGTCAGCGTTTCCCAGCAAAGGCTTCTTGCAGTTCAGGGCCAGGGACAGACTGCACGCGTCTTCCAAAGCACGGTCTTCCGCTGATGCTTGTGAATGCAGGACACAGTTGCTTCATTGTCCTCAAAACGTAATATGACATCTTAGCAAAATATATGTGGCAAAGAGGCTTGAGTCACACAGCCCACGCCGGGCAGAACATCAACGTCAGCACGGGGATGGGGGAGGCACTGCTGGGGTGCGAGGGCGTCCCGGTCGGCTCGGCAACCACGTGTGGCCGGCGGGCCAGGAGTTTATGGTCTGGACGCGGTGTCTAACATTTTATATTCAGACATAATTTGTCACTAGCATAGGGGTCCTGTCGTGTTTTATTTCACTGCAGGAAATTAGTGGGCGCTTGGGTAGGTATGTAACGCACTCAAATTCTCTTTTTTAAAATAATAGAACATAGGCTCCCAGGTGGCATCGTATCCCAGCAAAGCTGCTCCCAGGGTGGGGCTGTTCACGGGACGTGTGCGGGGTTGGGGGGCTGGACACGGAGCTGCGGGCTCAGGATGGCTTCCCCCAGCACTTGGCAGCTGTTAGTCCGTTGTCTTCCGGAATCCAGGGGTGCTGATGAGAAGTCTGGTGCCAGTCTGACTTCTCTTCTGGCCGAGTGAGCTATTCTCTGAGCACTTCCGGAAGTTTCCTCTCCCCCTGCTGTGTGGACATTCACGTCGGCCACCCACGCGTGGTGAGATCGCACCCCCGGGTGAGCACGGACGACCCGATGCGTCCTGGGTCGCTGCTGTCCGGCCTGGTCACTGCTCGCCGCCTTGGAGGGGCCCCGCCTGGCCTGCTGGCCACGGTCCTGCTGGCCTGCCACTGCGTCCCCTTCCGGAGCGCCTGCGTGTCCGCGGCCAGGCCTCTCGGGGGAAGACCAGCCCTGCGCTCCCTGAAGCAGCCACCCCCCTTGAGCCCCGATCTGCGGCCTCCAGTGCCACGTTCACTCCTCCCATGGAGGCGCCGCGGCCCATCCAGCTCCGCCGGGAGGTCACCGAGAGCTGAGCTGGGGACAGGCTCCCACAGCTGGTCCCCGGCAGCTGGATGCAGCTGCTGCGGCCGGCGGGGCCCCGCCCTTCCTCCTGACCTCCCTGCTCCCTGAGCTGCTGCCGCAGCGAGGAGCCCCTGTCCACACACCGGGGTGGCGGGGTTGGGGGGGTTGGGGGGCCTCCGCCCTCCCGGCCGTGTGCACCTCCCGCCTCTCCAAGTGCACTTGCTGCTCGCGTCCTCAGAGCCCCGGTGTGGGGACGACGCGGTACCTCTGTGGCCCCAGGGGCAGGTCACAGCTGAGGACCTACTGACCGTGGCGAAGCCCAAGTCCTCCCGCACAGGCACCCTCCTCCGTGCGGGGAAACGGCGCGCTCGTGTCATCTGCCACGTCGCCGCCGTCGTTTTTGGTTTCAGGCAGTAGCTGGGCCACGGTTAGAGCCACGGCTGGAGGCGGAAGGGGCTCGAGGGCAACTTTGGGGGGGGCATCAAACACCGCGGGATTCAAGAGACCTGCTGTCGTAATGCCATATATGAGAAAGCCGAGTGCAAAAAATCCACGATGAACAAATACAAAAGTTTTAATATATATATATTTTAATGTTTTTTATTTATTTCTGAGAGAGAGAGAGAGAGACAGCGTGAGCAGGGGAGGGTCAGAGAGAGAGGGAGACACAGAATCTGAAGCAGCTTCAGGCTCTGAGCTGTCAGCACAGAGCCCGACGCGGGGCTCGAACCCATGAACCGCGAGATCATGACCTGAGCCGAAGTCGGACGCTTAACTGACGGAGCCACCCAGGCGCCCCAACAAATACGAAAGTTTTAAAAACAGGATTAGCAGAGCCTCACGGCAGCCCCGAGGCTCGAGGGCAGAGTGGGGGGGGCACCCGCCCTCCCTCAGGAGCACCCTTGGCGGTGGGCCAGGCGGGGCACCCCACACGCCTCTGCAGGGAGGGCCTGGGTCAGGGGAGCCCGCAGGGCAGGAGGGTGACCCCCGGGGCAGCTCCGGGTGCAGGTGGGGCGGCTGGCCCGGTGGCCTGTGTGCTACGGGGTTTACCCACCGTGGCCGCTCCCGGCAAACGCTGGGCGATGGGCCTCGAGTGCGGCGCTCCGGGCAGCGCAGGCTCCCGCACTTCCCACGCGTCCGCCAGGCCCTCGTTGCTGCGCAACCGGAAAGCCTAATTAGCAAAGACGAGACGTGGCCCGAGTGGGGCCTCTGATGTTCCAGTGAGTTCGGGGGACCCAGGAGGCCCTGTGCACAGATTCCAGAGGTGCCAAGGCCGTTTGCAGTGACACTGGGGAGCCCGGGGGGCCTGGGGGTGGTCCCGTGGGGGCACCAGGCTGATGACCCTCTTCGGGGGGGTGGGAAGCTTAACCTGTGAGAGAGTACGTTTGTGTTGTTTGAAGCCTCCCGATCTGCGGTAATTTGTCAGGGCCGCCCCAGGAGCCCAACGCACCCCAGCAAAACGTCAGCACTTTTCATAATCAGGGGAAGAGGCTATCAAAATAGCCAGAAAGTGTTGAAAGAGGAGAGTGATCATTTTTCTTCAGATCGCTTACCGGAGCACCAGCTTGGCAGACGCGGTGGGGACCGTCGCCACCCCGCTTCCCCCTCCCGTGAGGGCCGGCACCCAGGTCCCCCAGCCCCCGAGGTCGCCGACGGGGCGGCACGTCCTTCCCACGCGCTCCCAGAGATTTGCATGGAAGCACTCTGCGTCCAGGTGGGGACGAGGACCCTGGACGACAGGTGACTTGCCGGAGGGGAGATGCTCTTGGCCTATCCACACCTGGTGACTTTCTGTGGTGAAGTGAACGAGGTCTCTTCACACGGAAAGAGCCGTTGCTGTTACTCTTAAAGGAAAAAACAAAGTGTGAACCTGCCCGCCAGCTTGGTTCTCTCCGCGCCCAGTGTCCTGCCCGCACGGTCATCTTCCATGACGGAGGGTCCGAGAAGGCCAATGTGTGTTTCCTTTTCCGTCCCCACCCACACGTCAGCCTCTCACCGGAGGCGGCCCTCCACTCGGCACGGCTCGGGGGTGCTGGGCACGCGGGCGTCTCCGTGCGTCCGGAATCCTGTGTGGGTGCAGCTGGCGTGAGACGGAAGCCCCTGCCGGCTCCGTGAACAGGAGCGTGGAAAGCATCCCCCCCCAGGGCTCCCGGGGCTCGGCCCCCAGTTGTGGCTCCCACACATGCGGACGCCGGCTCTGCCTGGGGCCCCGGCCCCTGCCCCACGGCCCAGGGGGCGCTGGGTGGGGAGGACAGGGCGCTGGGCTGCTTCGAAGGCCCGTTGACAGACGCAGTGTGGCCACCGGAGGTGAGGACGTGGCCGAAGGGTGCGGTGGGGCGGCCGGGCAGTTGACCCCCGGCTCCCGGGATCGGGAGCCCAGCTTCCAGCACGGGGTGTGGACTGGGTGCAGGGAGGCGCCCGGATGCGGGCTGGCAGAAACCCAGGAGGGGCTCATTTGCCAACTGAGGGACTTTTTAAGAGCAGCTCAGTGTAGAGATGAGGCTCGCTTGTGGGGACAAAGGCTGACAGCTTCGTGGGGGACACGTCCAAGATGGGCCCCTCTGTACCCAGGGACGCACGCGCCGCCCTGACATCCTGTCTCCGTGCCAGCAGGAGGCAGAAGGGCCCCGACCCCACAGAACAACGCGGGGGGCACACTCCCCTCCCAGTTCCAGCCGGGCCCGCCCCCAGCAGAACCCCTGCCCTTGCTGCCGACATGCGTGCGGCCCGGGGTGGCGTGGAGTCTGCCACGGCCTTGGGGGTCTGCAAGGCTGGCTTCCGGGGGACTTTCCTTAAACCCAGAGATGTAACTGCCACCCAGTTCTCCAGCCAGGAGAGCAACGGTCCAGGAGGGCGGCCCCCTGTGGACTGACTGGCCCTCGAGGCTGCTCCCCACGAGCACAGAAATGTCCACAGGCAGCCCACCTCCAGGGAGCCTCCTCCAGGGAGCCTCCTCCAGGGAGCCCACCTCCAGGGAGCCTCCTCCAGGGAGCCCACCTCCAGGGAGCCTCCTCCAGGGAGCCTCCTCCAGGGAGCCCACTTCCAGGGAGCCTCCTCCAGGGAGCCTCCTCAGGGAGCCCACTTCCAGGAGCCTCCTCCAGGGAGCCCACCTCCAGGAGCCTCCTCAGCCTCCTCAGGGAGCCCACTTCCAGCCTCCTCCAGGGAGCCCACTTCCTCCAGGGAGCCTCCTCCAGAGCCCACCTCCAGGGAGCCTCCTCCAGGGAGCCTCCTCCAGGGAGCCCACTTCCAGGGAGCCTCCTCCAGGGAGCCCACCTCCAGGGAGCCTCCTCC
Organism: Proteles cristata cristata; assembly: GCA_017311185.1. Lineage (NCBI taxonomy): Eukaryota > Metazoa > Chordata > Mammalia > Carnivora > Hyaenidae > Proteles > Proteles cristata. The sequence goes on from JAESUZ010003249.1 coordinate 52,436, forward strand.
AGGGAGCCTCCTGGGAGCTTGTCGGTGACAGCGGCCCTGCCTGCGTCCTGTGCGTGGCCAGCCTGCTCTGGCCTCGCTCCCTGCCCCCCGTCCCTCCAGTGAGATTACATACTTTCCTCCCCCTTTTACCCTGTGACAATGAGCGGTTGCAGCACGAACCCTCTGCACACTGTCTCTGTTTCTTTGCCCTCAGGGCGGCAGTCACAGCCGTCTCCGCCCTGCACGGCTGACCCCTGACCTCCGCCTGGGTCCTAGTTTACGTTCCCATCATCAGGGCATAAAGTGCTTACATCCTGTTCTGTAACCAAAATTCAGTCTTTGTATTTTAATGTTTATTTACTTTCGAAAGAGAAAGAGACTAAGACAGAGCACTAGCGGGGGAGGGGCAGAGAGAGGGAGACACAGGATCGAAGCGGCTCCAGGCTCCGAGCCGTCAGCACAGAGCCCGACGCGGCTCCGACCCACAGACCTCGAGATCTGAGCTGAGCCGAAGTCGATGGAGCCACCTGGACGCCCCCAGTCTTCATGTTCTATATACATATGTAGATTTTCCTAATTTGGAAACAAGTGAAATGTTTTCGTGTGGGGAATTTGGTCTATATTAGTCACGGGAGAAACAGGGAATCAAAGCTTTCTGGGTTTTCCTGGACTTTCAGATCTGTTGTGTTTTCCCACGTTCAGGTCTGGGTGCCTCCCCCCTTACGTGTTACTGACCCCGTTTTTCAGACTCTCCTGCCGTGGAGTGTTCGGTCGGCACCCCTGCCTCAGAGCCCACTTCCGGGGTGCCGGGGCCGGTGGGGGGCCGCCCTGGGTCCTGTGCTGACCCCCGCGGGGAGACCCCGGGCTTCTGGGGGCCACGCCTGCTCCTCTCCCGGTTTCCTCTTGTTTTCCTGCAAGTTCTTGGTAAGATTTTAGGAAGGCGCGCGGGTCTGGCCGGGTCTGGACTCCCCCCTTGGCAGGCGGGATTGCAGACGTGACTTTGGGGCGGAGGCAGGTGTCCACAGGCTCCACCGGAGTTTCCTGGGGCTTCTGCGGGGGGTCGGGCTCTCCTCGACCGGCTGGGGTCTCCTGCCCGGGCCCAGACCTCGTGCCTGAGGAGGCCCCTCCCCTCTTGTCTTCGTGGACTGAGTCTGGTCTAAAGCCCCCCGCACTGTGTTTAGCGGGAGGGGAGCCTGCACCGCGGCCCGGCCGCCCGCGGCCCCGCTCTCCTTGCCCTTTGCGGGAAGCCGCCACGGACGCGCGCAGCGCCCGCCTGGCTGACGAGGAGCCTGGGCTCCCGGACCTGCACGGCCTGCCTGTGTCACACTCATCCGCCTGGAAGTCAGACGCCGCCATCGGCCCCGCTGCTCTGTTCCCTGTCCCCCCACACGCGGGGACGAAGGTGTGCGCGACGCAGCGTCGTCGTCTGACGCAAAGCACACGCAGAGCCCTCGCCGGCGGGCGTCCGGGCTGCAGGGGAGGCTGGAGGGGAGGCTGCAGGGGAGGCTGCAGGGGAGGCTGGAGGGGAGGCTGCACGGAGGCTGCAGGGAGGCTGGAGGGGGAGGTTGCAGGGAGGCTGCAGGGGAGGCTGCAGGGAGGTGGAGGGGAGGCTGGAGGAGGCCGGGAGGGGAGGCTGCAGGGAGGCTGAGGAGGCTGCAGGGAGGCTGCAGGGGAGGCTGAGGAGGCTGCACGGGAGGCTGTGAGGGGAGGCTGCAGGGAGGCTGCAGGGGAGGCTGAGGGGAGGCTGCACGGGAGGCTGCAGGGGAGGCTGAGGAGGCTGCAGTGGAGGCTGCAGGGGAGGTTGAGGGGGAGGCTGCAGGGGAGGCTGCAGGAGGCTGAGGGGAGGCTGCACGGGAGGTTGCAGGGGAGGCTGAGGAGGCTGAGGGGAGGCTGCAGGAGGCTGAGGAGGTTGCAGGGGAGGCTGCAGGGGAGGTTGCAGGGGAGGCTGCACTGAGGCTGCAGGGAGGGCTGGAGGGGAGGCTGAGGAGGCCGCAGGGGAGGCTGAGGGGAGGCTGCAGGAGGCTGCAGGGAGGCTGGAGGAGGCTGCAGGGAGGCGTGAGGGGGAGGCTGCAGGGGAGGCTGGAGGGGAGGTTGCAGGGGAGGCTGCAGGGAGGCTGCAGGGGACGCCCTCCGGGGGACGCCCAGGGAGGCTCCGGGGGAGGCTGGAGGGGAGGCTGGAGGGGACGCTCAGGGGGGACGCCCGGGGGGACGCTCCGGGGGAGGCTCCGGGGGAGGCTGGAGGGGGAGGCTGGAGGGGGACGCTCAGGGGGGACGCCCGGGGAGGCTCCGGGGGAGGCTGAGGGAGGCTGGAGGGGGACGCTCCGGGGAGGCCTGGGGGAGGCTCCGGGGAGGCTGAGGGGAGGCTGGAGGGGGACGCTCCGGGAGGCTCGGGAGGCTCCGGGGAGGCTGAGGACGCTCCGGGGGACGCTCCGGGGAGGCTCCGGGAGGCTGGAGGGGGACGCTCCTGGGGGACGCTCCGGGGGAGGCTCGGGGAGGCTCCGGGGGAGGCTGGAGGGGGACGCTCCTGCGGGGGGACGCTCCGGGGAGGCTCTGGGAGGTCTTCGGGGGAGGCTGGATGGGAGGCTGAGGGGGACGCCCTCCGGGGAGGCTCGGGGAGGCTCCGGGGAGGCTGAGGGGACGCTCCGGGAGGCTGAGGGGGACGCTCCGGGGGGGGGACGCCCTGGGAGGCCCGTGGGGACGCCTCGGGGGAGGCTGGAGGGGAGGCTGGAGGGGGACGCTCCGGGGGGGACGCTCCGGGGGGAGGCTCCGGGGGGGACGCTCCGGGGGGAGGCTCCGGGGGACGCGGCGTCCTGCACCTCTGGTGTCTCTCTCGTCCTCACTTGCCGCTGTCTGCCCGTCTTTGCAGCCGGCGGTGCCCAGACCGTGGGCAGACGCTTGCCACCCATGGGCGTGGGGTCACACGGACCCAGGCCCGGAAGGCAGGGAGTGCCGGGTGTGGCCCTGGGCACGGAGCCCACGGGGCAGGAAGGGGTTGCCCGGCCGGCTGTTTCGGGGTGACGGGCTGTGACCTCGCCATGGGGCACGTACGTGTGCCTTCTCCCCGGTCTCACGCCTGTGTTTACCACACGGTGGGGCACACACGTCCTCTGGGAAATCTAAATGGAGGGGCCCCTGGACCAGTGACACCTCTGCACCCCGCTGTCCCCCGCTGTCCCCCGCACAGGCAGCCGCTGGCCCCGCGCTGTCCTTGTGCCGTCTCCCAGGCAGGCGTGTGTCTGTGCAAATCCACGCGAGGGCCTGGCTTTATTTCTCATAACCAGGATCACTCCCAGGTCCGTCTTAGCACTGGCTTCCTCCACCGAGCGGTGCGTGTGACATCTTCCCGCCTAACGGGTCCTCAGCGCCGCACGTGTGTGCCGCCCATCGGTGCCGCAGGGAACGTCCCCGGACGCTCTTCCTCCAGCGTCTCGAGCGTCTGCTGCAGTCTTAGCTGTGGGCTTTCCGGGGTGGACCCCCCCGCGCCCTCATTCTCTGCAGAGACACTGGTTCGGATGCTAAGTCTGGCAAACGGAGGGCGTCGGTGGCCGAGCCCTGCCCCCGGGTGCCGCCCCGCTGCCCTCTGACGGCACATCCGCGTGGGGGGTGGCCCCGGAAGATGGGAGGGATCGCTGTGGCCCCGAGGCCGTGCGTCACAAAGGGTTTTGTAAGGTCTGCGCGCAGGCCTCCCCCAGGCACCCCCACCACGGCCGGGATGACTCGGATACCGAGCAGCCGGGGCGGCGCTTTGCAAAGCTGGGGCTCGTGCGACTGTGTGGCCGCAGCAGGGACGGGGGGCACGTCCCCAAGAACTCCAGACAGCCCGGCGGGAAAGGAGGCTCTTACGGGGAACGCAGGCGGATCTGTGCAAGCCCCACGGCTTCCCGGGCTGGCGGAAGGCGCCTTCCACGTCCTCACTGAGTCAGAGGGGGTTTCCACCTGCCCAGATGACCCGCAGGCCTGTGGGAACCAGGGACGGGCTGGAGGAAGGGCTGCTGAGTCCATCCGTGGCCTCCGCCCACAGAGGGAGGCACACCCACGTCCCCTGTCCTACGGGCTGCAGGAAGGCAGAGAGAGGGGTCCCCAGGGCGCAGACCGAGCACCTTGTGGCAGGGCAGGGGGTCCTCGCTTGTCTGAGCGGTTCAGGGCCCTTGAGGAATGCAGGTTAAATTCCACATTAACCCTACACGTACCAAACCAGTACCCGGCACTGCAGATAACCTCTCGCCCCGGGAGGCTCCCTCCACCCCTGCGTCCTGCCCGGCACAGCCCACCTGGCCTGCCTCTCGAGTCCATGCTCTGCTGCGGCCCCACCCGGGGAGGTTGTGCGTGCTGATGGGATCCCTCCGCCCTGCGTTCAAGACCCCTCGGAGCTGTGGCACCTGCCTGACCTCTCTGAGGGGTCAGTGTCCTGCGTGGTCAGTGAGCCAGAGTCTGAGAGAAGCTCTTCCTTATGTCCAGCGCCATAGTCTTTCATGAGTATTTCCACAGCACTTGCCATTTATGCATTTTTTCCAGGACATATTGAATGCATGGCTCACATATGGCCAGCAAGCATATCCATAACTCAGGCAATACACCCCTTTACACATGAGGGAGACGCTGCAATGTTTAAGGGAGTTAAAAAACAGTCTTTAATGAGTCCCTTTCATTTAATAACAGCTATATTGAGATATAATTCACGTCCATAACGTGCGCTGAGCCGCAGGTATGGTTCTCCGGGGTTTGGCGCTGTCACAGCACTGTGCGCACATCGGCCTGGGCCCAGGATGCTTCCTCACCCCCGGACGAACTTGTACTCATTAGCGATCACTCTCTTACCCCCCCACCCCCACCCCACAGCCCTGACGGCTCTAATTTACTTTCTGTCTCTACGGATTTACCTATTCTGGACACTTCACATAATCAGAGCGCCATCCGATGCGGTCTTTTCTGTTTGCCTGTCTGGTTCCTTCCACTTGCCGTAAGGTTTTCAGGGTTTGTCCACGTTGCAGCGCGTATCAGAACTTCAAGCCTTTTGTGATCTAACAAATTCAATTGGACGAATTTCCGCATTTTGTTTATTCATTCATCCACTGATGGGCATGGTCTTTCTGTCTTTTGGCTCCTATGACCAAGGTGGCCAGAAATTTGTGTACAGACTTCCCTGTGCACGTATGTATTCATTCCTCTTGGATCTGAGAAGTGGGATCATCGAATCACAGAGTCTCTCCCATTTGACGCTCTGAGGAACTGCTGAACTGTTTCCCAAAGAGCCTCACCAATTGTCCCAACCTACCCGCTAGGTAGGAGGGCTCCAATTTTTCCACATCCTTACCAACACTGTTACTGTCAGTTTTGTTTTGTTTTTAAAGGAATTGTCGGGGCGCCTGGGTGGCTTAGTCAGTTCAGCGTCGGACTCTCACTCAGGTCATGATCTCGCGGTTCGTGGGTTCGAGCCCCGCGTCGGGCTCTGTGCTGACTGCCAGCTCAGAGCCTGGAGCCTGTTTCAGAGTCTGTGACTCCCTCTCTCTCTGACCCTCCCCTGCTCACGCTGTCTCTCTCTCTCCTAGAAATAAATAAAACATTAAAAATTTTTAAAAATAAAGAAAGAAAGAAATTGTCAGCTATGCTGGTGGGCATGAACTGGTATCTCACTGTGGTTTTGATTTGCTAATGACATGAACACCTTGTGTGCTTGTTGGCTATTTGCGTGTCTTTGGAGAAATGTCTATTCAGACCCTTTGCTCGTGTTTTAATTTGGCATTTTGTCTCTTGATCGTTGAGTTGTAAGAGTTCTTCATATATTCTGGCTACAAGTTCCTTATCAGATGTATGTTTTGCAAATATCTTCCTTCTCCCATTTTGGGAGGCTTCAGTTTCTTGACGGCATCATGTGCCACACAAAAAGCTTTCAATTTTGATGACATCTGGTTTATTCTTTTCCTTTGTTGCTTGTGCTTTTGATGTCATAGTTAGGGATACGTTTCCTAACCTAAAATCATGAAAATTTACCCCAATGTTTTCTTTTAATGTTTTATGGCTTTAGCTCATACATTTAGGTCTATGACCTATTTAGAGTTCATTTTTATGTATGATATTAATGGTCTCACTTTGTTCTTTGGCAAGTGAATATCCAGCTGTCCCAGCATTGATTTATTGAAAGCAATTGGCCACAAACTTAAGGATTTCATTCCAGATTTTTTAATTATATTCCATTTATTTATGTCTATCCTTCTACTGGTATAGTGCTTTGATTATCTTAGTTTGTAGTACTGTAGCTTTGAAATTGGAAAGTGTGAGTTCTCTTTGTTCTTTTCCAAAATTATTTTGGTTGTTACTGGTTGCTTTCATTTATATATGAATTGCAGGATCAGTTTGTGAATTAAAAAAAATTTAGCTGGGATTTTGATAGAGGTCAAGTTGAATCTGTATATTATTTGAGGAGTCTCATCATTTAATGACCTTTAGAGCTTGGTTGGACCTTCAAGCAGGGGAGTATAGCTACTCACATACCCTTGACCGAGGAATGGTCTCCTCTATTGGGGAAGGTCATCCTCTTTGACCCAGTGCACAGCTTCAGGAGGGCTGCACGTGGAGTGGTGAGGGAGGACTGGGACATCCCCTTAGCCATCCAGATCAGCCAGACCAACCCTGGCGATTAATGGGGTGACAGATGTCCAGCCAGATTGCCATCACATTCAGGAGTACCACCATTTATAACCTTAAGTGTTCCAATCCATGAACATGGGATGTCTTTCCATTATTCAGGTCTTCTTTAATTTTTTACAATGATGTGGTTTCAGAGTACAAGTCTCTCACTTCTTTTGTTAAAATATATTTCTAAGTATGTAATTATTTTTTATGCTATTACAAACAGAATTTTGGACTGGTCATTGGTAGTGTATAGAAATATAACTGATTTTTTAATGTTGACTTTGTATCTGGCAACCTGTTGAACTTGTTTAAAACCATTTGGGGAATGCTGAAGTGAACGGACGATGAATTCTGACGAATGCTTTTCTGTGTCTATCGCGATGATCTCAATTTTCCTCTGTTGTCCATTAATTTGTACACAAACACATGAATGTCTATATAATATCTATATACTACACACAATATGTATCTAAAAGATACACACATTTATATACTCATGTACATTTTCTATGTCTTTTTAGACAATTTTATTAGATGTGTACAAATTTGAATTTCTTTTTTCCTCTTTCTTACTTTCTCTTAGGTTAATTTTTTCCCTCTTTTGTTTTACTTTTTTAAAACAATTTTTTTCAATGGTTATCCTAAAATTGATATTAAAACTTAATGTAAATCAATACTTTTTCTTCTGAGTCAGCGAAAGGCCCTTCAAAGTTTAATTCAGCTTGTTCTCATCTTAACTTGTTTGCTATTGTTTTGACACTTTCATGTCTCTATGTCTTTTTATACTTCACATGGCATAACTCTTTTGTTTCATGCCCGTGATTTTAATTTTTATTTATTTGTGTATTTTGTTTTTCATTGCAATTTCTTTCTTTCTTCAATTCTTAGCTTTAATGTCCTTTAGCATTTTCTCCTGCTTATGACCAAAGTCCTGAAATCTGTCAGTATTTTTCTAAAATGTCTTTTCTAGATGCCTTTTCTCATTTTCTCTTTCAGAGGATGTGTTTTACTCTGTGGAATTTGGGGTTTTGTTTTTGGTTGAAGTCACGGCGTTGCCTTCTGGCTCCCACTGGCTCTGCTGGGAACCGTCCGTCAGCCCCGTTCGTCACTCCCGTTGGTGCCGTGGAGATACTCTATTCTCCGGCTGAGATTTTTTTCTTAAAATGGCTTTGGTGTGGTGTGTGCCTGGCTATGTTTTCCTTTGTGTTTATCACACTGTAGTATTTCATGGTTCTGTCATTTAAATTCTTTCTTTCATTTGACAATTTCTTGGCCTTTCTCCTGAAACACTGCTTTCACACATTCTCTTCCAGGGGGTCTAAATTCATGCATATCAGACCCTTCTCCATGCCTCTGTTTCTCTTATACTTTTAAAAAAATGTCCTCGATCCAGGTACTTTCTGTCACTCCCCTTTTCAGGTCACTAATCCTCTGTGTGACCCATTGGTTTAATAAACCAATTTACTTATTGGTTTAATAAAACCCATTTACTTATTCTTTTTTATTCACTGAATATTTCAGTTCTAGAATTTCCATCTGATTTTTTAAAGATACATCTCAGTTCTTTGGTGAAAGTGCCCATCTGAGGGTACATGGGTGGCTCAGTCAGTTAAACGTCCAACTTTGGCTCAGGTTCATAGGGTCAAGCCCCATTGGGCTCTGTGCTCACAGCTCAGGGCCTGGAGCCTGCTTCAGATTCTGTATATTCCTCTCTCTCTGTTTCTCCCCTGTTTGCACTCTATCTCTCTCTCTCTCTCAAAATAAAAAATTACAAACATTAAAAAAAAATTTTAAGTGCCCATCATGTCATCTGTTTTCTTGAATATGTTAACTACAGTTATTCCAAATTTTGTCAAATCGAATATCTAGATCATCTATTGTTCTTTTCCTACTCCTTTTATTTGTCAGTCGGTTTGCTGTCAAATGATCTTGTCTTCTGATATGCCTGATGATTTCAAATTAAATGCTGGACACCACGTTTTTAAAATGGGTATGTTTAACTGAAGTCTTGGATAGTTTCAACTTTTTTTTTTTAATTTTTTTTTAATGTTTTATTTATTTCTAGGAGAGAGAGAAACAGCATGAGCAGGGGAGAGTCAGAGAGAGAGGGAGTCACAGACTGAAACAGGCTCCAGGCTCTGAGCTGGCAGTCAGCACAGAGCCTGACGCGGGGCTCGAACCCACGAACCACGAGATCATGACCTAAGCGAAAGTCGGACGCTTAACCGACTAAGCCACCCAGGCGCCCCTAGTTTCAACTTTTTACGGACAGGATTGCTTTCACGGAGGCAAGCATTCGGTTCTCTTTCAGTAGGTTATCCTAATCCAGTCTGGGTTGTTGATTAAGGTGGGTTTTTGCCTTTGAAAGGGTGGATCTATTTTTTGCTGGCACACTCATCCTCCCGAAGGGCCCTCGCTGCTTACATCTGTCTGCCCTGCCGCCCCCTTCATGGGAATGCAGGATTCCTCTGGTCCTGTCCAATTACAGAAGCTCTGCTTAGATTCTCAGGCTCCTTTCGGGTGTCCTGAGGGCCAGGGGCACTGAAAGTTGGGGACATCTTAGTGAACGTCCCTTTCCTCTGGAATCTCAGTTCCTCACTGACCTGGCAATTCTCTCCAATGCCTTCCCCCAAGTGATTTTCTGCATATTGTCCAGATTTTCTAGTTGTTTTCAGCAGAACAGTTAGTCTAAGAAAAACAGCCTTCCTTTGCTCGAAGAGGAAAATCAGTTCTTACTTGAACACAGTTGTGTAATCATTCCCTTTGTGGTTTGCGCTTTTTGGTCGTTTAGTTTTATCAGGAGAGTCTTTGCTGTCTCTCAATCACAAAAATATAAAAATATTCTCCAATTTTTTTTCTAAAACCCTGTTTTCAAAAACATTTATGGCTTTTCCTCTCGTATTTGTCTTTAGCTCATCTAAAACTGGTCATTTGCAGCATTGGGAAGTGTTACAGTGACTCAAAACCATAAAGATTCAGGACGAGAGAGAGTGGCTATCTGGTACTTTCCGTGACATTCTTTCTCATTGGGCTGTTAGGCTCCTGCTGTTTGGTAATTATTTTGTTTTAACATTTATTTTTAGTTATTTTTGAGAGCCAGAGAGAGACAGAGCACGAGTAGGGGAAGAGCAGAGAGAGAGAGAGACACACAGAATCTGAAGCAGCTCCAGACTCCGAGCTGTCAGCACAGAACCCAACATGGGACTCAAACTCATGAACTGTGAGATCATGACCTGAGCCACTCAAGTGCCCCAATTATTTTGTTTTAAAACTGCCAACTCAATAGAGTACACTTATCTTTTTTTTTAAGTTTATTTAGTTATTTTGAGAGAGAGAGAAAGAGAGAGAGAGAGAGAGAGAGAGAATCCCAAGCAGGCTCCATGCTTAGTGCAGAGCCTGATGTGGGAGGGGCTCCATATCAGGAACCATGAGGTCGTGACCTGAGCAGAGATCAAGAATCAGACATTTCAGTGACTGAGCACCCCAGGCGCCCCTAGAGGACACTTACCTTGCTGAGCACTGAGTGATGCGCAGAAACGTTGAATCACTATACTGTACACTTGAAACTAGTATAACGCTGTATGTCAATTACACTGGAATTAAAATTTTAAAGATCACAGTGCTGACCAAGCACTTTCACAAAATGTCACGATCCACCTTAGGCTTTTGTCAAGTACTAGTCCTAATACTTCAGCCAAATGTCAGTGTGGAACACGTACCCTCGTTAATTTTGTAGACATTTGACTTTGGAGGAGCATTCTTGCGTTAGGCTCTGACTGCTTCCCCACGGCACACCGAGCGAATGTCCCCAGCTTCCAGAAGGCTGGGGTGGGGATTTTATAAATGAAAAATTGAAAAAATGATGACTTTGGATGAAGTTGCTTTCAGATTAAAACCAGAAAAGCTAACTCGCTTGTGCATTCCTGTCTGGATCGAAGTGGGTGTCTCTGCCTGCTTCATGGGACCAGACAGCCCACAGAGCCCACGTCTCTTTCAGCCCCTGGCCTGGTGGGTTGGTCAAACCTCACAGAGAGGGGCGCACAGGGGGAGGGGTGCCCGGGCTGGGGGTGCAGGCCAGAAATGGGGCCTCAGGAGGACGGGCCTGGCCAGAGCAGGGGCAGGTGTGCAGGGTGCAGAAGAGACGGTGCCTTAACCCAACCCTGACTCTGTGGGGACTGTACCCAGGCCCAGGGAAATGGGCGGTCTGGGGCCTGAGTGCGCAGGGGCAACTTCCAGGAGGCCAGTCCTGAAAGTGAGGTGCGCAGCCTGGGAAAGGACCTCCCTGCGGCCTGACCCGTGTGATCCCACAGTCCCAGACCGCGGGCGGGCGAGGGCTGAGCAGAGTGGCTTTGGTGCTGGGGACGGGGCAGCCCTGGGCATATCTGGGGGTCCTTCTCCAGGTTGCCTTGCAGCGCTGAGGCCCCCATCTTCGGGCAGAGAGCAGCAACAATTAGTCTAGAACGTTCCCATCCCCTGAGTGAGGGCTGTTGACATCCAGATGACTGGACTTTCCAGAACACGGGCCGTGAGCCCCATGGGAGATGGGCCCACGGGGCACGGAGGGCCACCACGGCCGACATGCAAAGCTCAGTCACTGCCGTGGCCTCAGCCTATAGTCAAGATTAGGCTTCTGATTCTCGACCCCCCACCCCCAGTGGCCAAGATGGGAGCCCTTCTATGGGCAGAATGGGGTCATGGGAGGGCAGAGGGCCCCGGCCGGCCCCACAAGCCCACCCCACGTCAGAGCCATGGCTCCCAGGCCCTCCCCAAAGTCCCCTCAGGAAGCCACACAGGCCCCGGTTCCTTTGCCAGGCGCCAGCCAGCCAGGATGTCCCTGCTCTGCTCCCTGGGGTGGACCAGGCGCACGTGGGGCAGGGCCAGGCAGGGCTGAGACATTTCCAGTTCACCAGTTCTCTTCTTGCCCAGCGAGGGGCTGTCCCAGGCCGGGGGTGTGGGGCTGCGCCCCACGAGGCAAGGGGGTGGGAGGCCTGGGGCGCTGCCGAGAGTTCTCGGAGAGCCATGCCCCGTACGTGTGTGTCTCTGAGTTTGGCTCCCACTGAGCTGTACCTCCCCCGGTTGGCTGGGCGGGCCCCTCCCCGCAGGCTGCTCTCACCCGGTGCCGTCCCTCGCCCGTGGGGGGTGCACATCTGTCCTCCATCCTTAACTGGAGCAAGTGATTTGAGCTGTCCCTGCCACTGTGGTTTCTGCAAGGTCCCTGCTTGGCTCACAGTCACGGGGCACCCCTTTCCCCGGGGCCTTTGAGGAGAGCGGAGAGTGGGCACACTGGGCCCCCGGCTACCACCACCCGGAGAAGGGCCTGCGGGCGAGCCGGGGAGCCAGCCCCACACCCTCCGCGCGTGCCCCCCAGGCCTCCATAGGAAGGGACTCAGTTCACATTCTGCCATCCTGGTCTCATTCCGTGACAAATGTTTCGTGGCAGATACCGGGAGAGCAAGACGTGACTCCGGAAAGTCCTCCATGGCCTGACAGAGCCCGCTCCGACCTCCTCCCTGTAAGAATCAGTGGCTGATATGTGGGGCGGGCGTGTACAGGAAGGACGTCCACACCAGCCCTACCCTGAGGTTATTTGTGTGGCTGCTCTCTGTCCACGTGCCATCCCTTCCTGGGACCAGACAGCCTTGTGACCTTTATTAGGTGTTAGTGAGGAGCAGGGAACGATGACTCCGTCACTTCAAAATCCCTTCCCCGTGGGGAAACCAGGCGAGAGCTGGCCCCTGAGAGAAAAGATGGGGTGGGATCAGGACCTGGGGCAGGTCTGGGCCTTCCTCTAGGAAGGACACGCACCGAGTCACATTTCCAGACTGTCCAATGAGAAAGCGACAGGGAGAGGCCAAGCCGAGCACCTGAGAGGAAGCCACCAGCGCTGAGCCCACCGGTGGGCTCCTCCTGAATTCAGTGCTGATTGATTAGCTGTGGACAATCTTCTCATGGAGTTGAACTCCTGGGCCGTGCTAATTTTCGTGCCTGTCTTCTCGGGGAAAGGCAACCTGAAGCCCTTTCTCTCTGACTTCATCCTCGATCAGCCACTGAGTGGTAATGCTACATCACAAGCCCCCCAGACTCCAGGGCTGTTGCAGCAAGCATTTGTTCTAAAATTCATGGGTCTGCAGGTCAACTGATGTCTGGCTGATCTAGGCCGGGCATGGCTGGTGGCTGCTTCCCTGCATAGACTGGATGTGGCTTCTCTGGCTGGTCCATGTGTATCATTTGGAGGCTACAGAAACAGCAACGACTCGAGGACATTTGTCTCAAAGAGTGTCACAGCTGAACAAGATCTCTGCAAAAGTAGGAAGTACATCGAAGCCTGTGGCTCCTTCTAGGCTGCTCACGTCTCATCGGCCACGACAAGTCGCCTGGCCGAGCTTCCCATCTGAGACAGTAAAGTGGGTGCCACACCGATCCGGGAGACAGATGTAGTCAGTGCTTCTGAACCATTTCCAGGGTTGTACACCCAGGCCTCATCTGCCTTCTTGTGAAGAGGGGCAGGGTGAAAAGGCCCGGTTCTAAGACAGTTCTGGAAAGCGTGCTCTGTTCAGCTGGTGTGTGGCCTGCCCTTGCGGCCCTGGGTCACAGTGGCTGAATGGAAGTTCCTATCGTTAGAACTGGACCAGAAAAGGTGGTAAGGAGTCTCAGGCAGGCAGGCCACTGTCTCCCCTGAGACGACAAAGATGAGCCTTGCCCGGAGCCCGTCCACGGGACGCTGCAGTCTCACGGAGCAAGGACGGTGTATACGGGTCATTTCCCACTGCCTCAGGCTACTGACTTTAGCTCCTAAGGAGTAGCAGGAAAGCCTGTGGAAGAAAGTTCACGATGAACCAGGGGCTGCGTGTTCTCTGCTACAGACGGAAAGTGTGAGAAGCAGCTGCCACATGTGAAATTCTTCTCCCTTCTTGGAGAGAGCGCTTGAACCTGGCTAGTGGCCACGATGGTCAGCACGACTGGGACCCAGGGCGCCCTCGGGTGGCCAGGCGCGGTCCCCTGCGAAGCCACCGGCGTCCCCTGAGGAGCGGCGACCTCTGGGGACTCAGGAGTGGCCTGTGGGGGGCAGGGGCAGGTGGGGAATGAGCGCCCGGGCTCCACGCTGTTTGTGCCGAAGCACACGGGCGCCCCTCCTCCGAGAAGGGGGAGGGACGGGGGCCTGAGCAGCAGGCGCACTTTGTCCTGGCCTCTTTCCTTTCCTGGTTGGGCTCCTGGTCACCTGGGGGCAGACAAGCCTGGGATCCCAACCGCAGCCCAGCGCGGGAGCCACCTCAGCGTGCCTGGGAAAGACAGATGGGCACTCGAGTGACTCTCGACCGTATCAGGAGCGAGGGCTCTGGGCAAGCCGGGGGCAGGCCGGGCTGGGGCTGGGGCTGCCGGGGCGGGGGCCTCATGAACCGCACTTAAAGGCCACGTGTCCTGGGCCCCTTTGCCGGAAGCACCGATGGGTGCATCGCCTCCCTGTCGCGTGTCCCTCTAATTCTGTGTGAAGCTGAGTGTTTTTTTCATGTTTACGGTTTCCGGGCTGAGTTTCAATTCTCAATATTTTCTGGACTGAGACAGCCTCCCTCTGGGACAGGACGATTTAATCTAGTTAATTGCAGGCCTGAAGACAGAGCTTTCTGGGAGCTGAGCGTCCCGTTTGTGGCTGGACCCCGGTGCCCACAGCTTTGCTCACGAGGCTTCTTGGGCGAGGCCTCAGCATCTGATCTGAAATGAAGGTCCTTGGCGCCCAGGGCCGGCGCCTGGGCCTTCTGCTCTGACCCCGGGGCCCTGCCCCCTTCTCCGGGGAAGAGAGTACTTCCTGGGCTCCCCCACGGGCCTTGCCCTCCAGCCTCAGCCTCACCCCAGTGGTGAGCAGAACGCCCTCTTCCATTCTTCACAGCGCCAGTGGCCCAGCCTACGCGGTGCTGGGAGTAAGGGTCAGGGCCTGGTCACCGAGCCTGGGGTCACTGAGAGCCCCGGGAACCCACACCTCTGCCCCAGCAGCTCAGCTCCAGGAAGGAGAGGGGACGGGGGGGGGAGGCCCTTGTTCTCTTGGCCACCCCCCTTCCCAGGCCCCACCCACCTGGACGTGGTGCAGGGACCCGCCCTCCAGACACACACCCCCAGCCGCCTGCTCAGGGTCCTCCTCCTCGGCAGGCCGCCCCCACCTCTGTCCCTGGGGCTGTGTCATCCCTCTGTGTGGACCCGGACCACGCGTGCCTTCCCTCTCGTGGCCCCTGCCTGCCCCGTTCCTTCAGGAGACCCCTCCCTGATGGGCATGAGTCACCGTCGGCTTCTTCACCGATGGTTCCCCGCTGGTACCAGGCTGTGCCGGGCCTGGCTGTGTCCTGCAGCCTCCCGGGGCACAGAGAGGGCACAGGAGGGCTCGGTCCAGGGTGTCGTCGAACAGCTGAGGCCGAAACGGCGGCAGAAGGAACAGAGGCGTTCGCCACGTGGGATCAGGGCTGCAGAGCTTGATGCTGGGCTGAAGGCCGTTGTCCCGGGAGCTCACGTGCGCTGGACGCCGCCGCAAGGCGTGCGCTGAGGGCTCGACGCGTGTGACCTCGCTTAAAGACGGCAAAGCCGCGGCAGGAAGGAAGTGACGGCCTGGTGCGCAGAGGAGGAAACGGGCCAGGAGATAGGAAGCAATGGGGCCGCCCTCACCTCCAGCCCCCAGGTGGGGGGGCCTCACCTCCAGCCCCCGGGGCAGCCCTCACCTCCAGCCCCCGGGGGGGGCCCTCACCTCCAGCCCCGGCGGCCCCTCACCTCCAGCCCCTGGGAGGCCCTCACCAGCCCCGGGGGCCCTCACCTCCAGCCCCCGGGGGCCACTCCAGCCCCGGGGCCCTCACCTCCAGCCCTGCGGCCCTCACCTCCAGCCCTGGGAGGCCCTCACCTCCAGCCCCTGGGAGGCCTCACCCCCAGCCCCTGGGAGGCCCTCACCTCCAGCCCCGGGGGCCTCACCTCCGCCCTGGGGCAGCCCTCACCTCCAGCCCCGGGGCCTTCACTCCAGCCCCCTGGGGAGCCCTCACCTCCAGCCCTGGGGGCCCTCACTCCAGCCCTGGGGCGCCCTCACCTCCAGCCCCGGGGGCAGCCTCACCTCCAGCCCGGGGGGCCCTCACCCAGCCCCTGGGACCCCTCACCTCCAGCCCCCGGAGCAGCCCTCACCTTCAGCCCCTGGGGCCCTCACCTCCAGCCCCGGGGGGGGCCCTCACCTCCAGCCCCCGGGGCATCCCTCCCCACCTCTTGCCCTCGGGCATCCCCAGGGTCCATGGGCTGGATTTCAGCAGAGCTGAGAAACTTTCCCTGTGGCCCAAGGCTCCCTGTCTTCGGAATCACTGAGGCAGCCCTTTCAGGCTGGACTTCAGACAGAGGGGAGGGGTGGCGGTGGGAGGCAGGAGAGATGCAGGTGGCCCCCTACCCAGTGCTGAGCCCTTGGGTGCCAGATGGGGTTCTAGAAGGCCAGGAGTGCACTGGCCTGGGAGGGAGTGGGTGCTCCAGCCGTGGAGCCATGCCCAGACCTCTGGGGGGCCTGGAGCCCACAGCAAGCCACCCACCCCCTCCCCGCCCCCATCGCAAACCCCTCCAAGAGTGGGAGTCACCCCCACCCCCCGCAGCAGCCCAGCCGCCCCTTTCATGAATATGCATTAGGAGCCTGCTCTCCCCAGCCCTCCCCTCCCAGCCACCCCTCCCCCAGAGAAGGCACTTATCTCTGCTGGTGAATAGGTTGCTGTTGTGGGCAGGGCTGCAGAATTTTAATGACTTGCAAAATATAGTTAATTATGTAAAAAGACATCTTCTGCACATTTTCATGTAAATGAGAAACGTTAATTGGCATTGGTAGTGGTGGGAAGGCCCTGGTCCCTGGAGGGGCGGAGCGCGGGTCCTCCGTGATTCTGAAGTGGGCGCTTGTCAGAGAGCAAGGTAAAGAGGAGAAACCGAGAAGGGGAATTGTGACCCCTCCAATTAAGCCGGTCCCGGGCCGCACGGCTGTAACCCAAGCCGTGAGAAAGCGCTGCCCGCGCCTTCTCGCCGATGCCGCCGTCACTGAGAAGCCCGGGAACCTGGGGGCCGCAGGGAAAGGGGCTGGGGGGGTCCCCAGGGCCCCAGGGATGGCCTCCTCCTCCTTCGCCCAGCTGGTCCTTCGCCAGGTTCTGGAAAGTGGCCCCGAGGGCTGACGGCCTCGCCGCCGTGGGGAGAAGGGCGGGGTCCACACTGGCCCCTGGTCAGTCGTAACATTTTGAGTCAAAAAGAAACCTGCCCCTTCAAAGGGCTGGGAGAACATGTCTCCAAAGGTATTCACGTGGCCAACAGCACATGAGAAGCACACGAAAGGGGCTCAACATGGCTGATCATCAGGGAAACGCAGATCAGACCCCTGGGAGACACCGCCTCACACCCCCCGGGATCAAGGAAACAGAAGGCGCAGGTGCCGGCGAGGCCGTGCAGCCTGGAAGCCGAGTCTGCCGCTGCCAGGAGAGTCCGGTAGTTTCTCAAAAGGTGGAACATGGCACTGCTGTGGGGTCTGGCAATTCCACGTGTGGCCATCTGCCCCGAGCGTGGAAAGCAGGGCCTCAAGGACGCATGTGTGCGCCTGTGGGCCTGGCAGCGTTACTGGTGACCCCCAACAGGTGGGGGGAGCCCAAGGGTCCACCGACAGATGGGCGGAGACAGAAGATGCGTCCGTCCACACAACGGAAGGTGACGCCACCAGACCAGCTCATGGCGCTCTGACACCTGCCACAGCATGGCTGGACCTGGAGGGCATCGTGTGCAGTGAAATAAACCCGAACACAGAAGGGCAGGTGTTCTACGATGCCACTTCGAGGAGGTCCCTGGAGCACCCAGTTCGTAGAGTCAGAGGGAGACTAGAAGTCCCGGGGACCGGAGGAGACGGAGCTAGAGGCCGATGGGTACACAGCTTCTGTTGGGGAAGGTGGAAGAGCGTGAGGTGTAGACCGTGGGGATGCGGTGGTGAGGGCAGAGGTGTTCCGTGCCGCCGAGTGGACACTTGGGAATGCGAGAACAGTCCTTACAAATGTCTGCCTCTAGCCTGCACTTGCGGAGACCCCTTGTCCAGGCCTGTGCCCGGCTGGGCAGGTGAGAGGCGGACTTCCTGCCTGATCTCCCCGGGGACGGCTTCTGGGCCCCCTCGGGGCCTCCTTCCAGGCCGTGGGGCTCAGCGGGAGCGGCCGTGGGCGGCAGTGGCTGAGGGCCCCCTCGGTCTCAGCCCTTCCTCCTGGCTCTGCTTCCAGAAGCCACCAAGGGTCACTTAACCACATTCCCAGGCCTGAATCGAACCTGATCTGCCCCACTTGGCTCGTCTTTCTGAGGCCCCTGCGGGTCCCCCAGATCGGCTGGGGGAACCGGGGCCCCCAGAGGCCTCCGCTCTCCCTGGGAAACGCCGTGTGAGAGCCGCCAACAATGGGCTTCTATCTCCGGGGAGAAACCCGACCGGGGCTCCCCATGCACTAGCGCCACGTTCCTACCGGGCCTGGCGGCCCAGCGAGCTCCCCTTAGGAGGAAACCTGACCTACCTCCGGCTGTCACCCGGGTCTCCCTGGCTTTGAAACAAGAACGAGAGATCAACACGCTCCCCCCACCCCCACCCCCGCCCCCGCAGAGCCCAACAGGCAGCAGGGCTCCCTGGATCTTTTCAGAAAGCTTCCCGAAGCTCCTGGGGAGGGCGGTGGGGCCCCTGGGGTTCGGGCAGGGGCGCTAGGAGATGGTGCCGCCTCGCCAGGGGCGCGCTGCACCTCCTGCAGGCTCGGCTTTCCAGCCAGAGCTCTGGAGACTGTGCCCAAGCAGCAGGACTCACTGTCACCCAGGCTCACAGACCCGAGCCCTGGACGAAAGCCACAGCCGGCGTGACAGCGGCCAACAGGGAGTGACACAGAAAAACTGACCTTATTTCTCAAAGCCCCCGCCCTGTGGACCCCGCCCTGTGCGAGGAGCGCTTCCATAGCCAAGACCCAAGCCGAGGACCCGGGTCCTCCAGGGGCGACGGCAGCTGCTTCCCTAGGACTGGCCCCTGTGCCTGGGTCCCTGCACCCTTCACGGGACACAGCAGCCAGCCCTGCTGAGGACAGCCCGGAGCGCCAAGCTGACCACGGCCTCCCTGGGCACGGCCCCACAGCTCCAGGCCACCCGAGACCCGGCCTGTCCCCGCCCCTTCTGGTGCCCCGTGCCCCCCGCCCCCCCAGGCGGGTTCCCAGTGAGGCTGAGATCAACTCGATCGGAGGCCCCCTCTGGCCGCGGCTGGTGACCCTAACTGTCAGCACAGCCTGCCCGTGAGCGACATCCAGAAGGACAGACTGAGGGGAAGGGGTACCTCCTCCTCTCTCCTTCCTTTCAAAGACCCCAAACGCATACCCAGACCTGCAGGGGGGCCACCTGAGCTCTGTGGACCAGAGACCTGCTGGGGGCAGCTGCCCACCGGGACCGAGGGGCCCCCAGCAACAGGACTGCCCTGCCCACGTGGAGGGGTTTGCACCTCTAGACGGTCATTAGCCATAATTGCACTGATTTCCCTTTGCATGATGCTCCCGGGTGTGAAGTCATCAGATCCAGAAGTCACAAATAGACCGTAATCAGGGGCATTTACGTGTACGGACGATGCTGGAAAGAAGGGTGGTTTCCGGAGCCCGTGCCTTCATGGAAACACCAGGAAGTATTAGCAGGCTCAGGGCAGGGCTGGGGCCATGGTGCGGGCTCTACCGCCCGCTCCCCACCCCCACCCCCAGGTGCTCATCGGCTGCTTGTCCTTTCTCGTCTGTATTGCGGCCGCAAATCCAAGGGGATCTGAATTTTGACCAAAGCACAAAAGTTCCTTTTTCGTTGAAAGTTAGATTATTCTGGTTAAAAGCAATCCCTCCATCACCCGTTACCTTCTATGTGCTAATTAAATGGTCACTCAAGTGGTTTTGTGGTTTTTAAAGTGTATCGAGAGTGGTGCTTGCCACGGACCGGGAGCCCCGGCCTCTGTGCCGCCAGCCTCCCCCCACCCTGTAAACCCCTGTGCCCCAGCACCCTGCCCCCAGGCACCCTGCCCCCAGGCACCCTCAGGGCACCACCCCAGGGCACTGCCCTGGGCACCCCACCCTGGCACCCCCACTCCAGCACCCTGGGTCCCCTGCTCCCCTGTGCACCCCCCGGTACTCCGCCCCCGGGCACCCCAGACCCCTGGGTACACCCCCCCCGGGCACCCTACCCCTGTCTGGGTCCCCTTGGTCCCCCTTGGAGCTCCTTGACCTGCAGGCTGAGGCCAAGCCCTGTCACCCCCGGGTGGCATAGGCCAGGGGACGGGCCAGGGCCCTTTGAAGCCTGCGCTGTGGCTGCTCATCTTGGCATCCCAGCAGCCTAGCCCCTGCGAGGAACCCGAAAATGGGGGATGCGGGGGGAGAGCTGACTGGGGAACTCATCTGGAGGGGTATGGGGGGCCTCTGAGAGCCCCTCTGCTGCCAGGCTGGACCCTTCCTCCAGCAAGGCACCCGTCCCCGCCCCGCACTCCCTGAGACGGTAGCTGGTGGCCGTGAGTCCCTGCAGAGCACCCCCAGCCCAGGCCCCGGCTTTGTGGGAAGGAGAAGCTCAGCAACGGAACAGCCACACTGGCGGGGTGGGTGGCTTCCTCGGGCTGTGTCCCCTCGCCGGGCTCCGTGCGCGCTGGCCCCGGAGCGGCCGTGTCGTTCAGCAGGTGGGATGTCTTCCAGGGCGTGTGGAGGGCACGCGTGGGAATGAGCAAAACCCGACGGAAATGAGGTTTTAAAAAGAGGGACGTGGGGTGTGGACCTGTGTGATTTCAAGGGGACGTGTCTCCTCCCATGGGTGTCCAGTGAGGACAAGGACGCAAGTCTGGAGGGAGGGTCAGCCCCTGAGCCCCCCACCTGCAGCCATTGGCCTGCTCGCCCCCCCGGGACCACAGGGGGCCACACGCGGGCGGCGGATGTGAAATGGCGAGACAGAGCACAGGAGGGGTGCAGGTTTGCCCTGAGCCCCAGGCTCGGACCCCACAGAGCGTGAGTTCAGGAGACCATGGAAGGTTCTGGAAGTTCCCCTAAGGGGCAGGGCAGACCCATCGTCCAGGTCAAAAACCAACACTCAGAGCCAGGCCCGAGTGCTTAGGGCCACTCAGGTAAGGGGGCAGCTGCGCAGGAGTGTGGGATGAGACTCCCGGGGCCCCGCTGGCCCCTCCCAGACCCTCCTCTCCTTCATGGGGCGGGGGGAGGGGGGCTTTCTTCAGTGCGTTCGCATCTGTGTGAGGATGTGCGCACGGAAATATCACCCCAGTGCCGAGCTCCTGTGCTCTTGCCGTCAGCACGTCTGAAAGGTCGGCCGGGTCAGAAGGGACTGGTCATTCATGTTGGGGCCTCGCGGGATCCGCGTGTGTCTACACATCCCTGTGTCTTCACGGCCAGCGAGGCGCCGGCCGTCACTGTTTCACCCCCTCCTGGGAGCGGCCTCTGATGTGAGCCAGCCCGGCCCCGGCCCCCGACGCCTGCACACACACGCCGGCAGTGCTGAGGGAGCGCGTCCGCAGGTGCCTGAACGGAACCACCACGTCGAAAGGGACACACGCAAGGCACTTGGATCGAAGCTGTCACGTTGTCTGTTCAAGGCTGACGGGACCTGTGAGCACCTGTCCCCCCACCTTGGCCACCAGCGGGCTGCACCCCCACCCCCGAGCCAGGTCGGGCTGCTCTCTTTGCTCGTCCTGGCTGCCTCCTTGTGCAGTTCCGGGTCTTTCCAGCTGTTTCTGGGCTCGTCTCCCCTGTGAGCTGTATCCTCACATTCTTTGTCTTTTTCTTTCAAGCAAATGTGTCTTTTTCTCAGGGATTTGGGGAGCTTGTGTCCTCCGGGTACGAATCCTCCGCATGAGTGACCTGCCGCAATATTCTTCACCCACCCCGCGGTGCCGCCTTGACGCGTGAAATGCTCACTGGCCGCGTTTTCAGCCTCCAGAAGCGGCCAGTGTTCAGGGGGGAGAAGTCTGGTGGCAGCGGACACGTCCCCCCAAGGTCACAGGGCGTGTTCTGAGAGGCTCCTGTGCTGTGTGCCCCCCCGCCCCCGCCCTCCTGGAAGGCTTGGCAGGTCCCGGCGCTGGGTCAGCCCCGGTCCTTGGCTGTCATAGCCAGGAGAGTGGCTGCCGGCGCACGGCCGCTCCAGCCCGTGCCTGCGCCCTGACTCAACGCCCGCCGACCACGAGCAGCCCGCGCCGTGGTTCATTCATTCCTCCGGACTTTGACTTCGTGGGGCCCCACCTGCCTCCCAGCCACACCGCATGGCGATGCCGTCATCTGTCCTGTGGTCCTGGCCGCGGGCCTGATGCTCTGAGCAGCTGGCCTGGCAGGACCAGGCTCTCAGCAGCTGACGTGGGTCCCCGAATTCCTGGAGTCTGTTGTGGGGCCTCAGAGGAGCCAGTGACGGACCTGGACACCTCAGGGTGTGGTGGGGGCTCACGGGTGCAGCCTGCAGGGTGCAAAGGGCCGGACAGCGGAAGAGCGGGACCGTCCCTGTCCCTCGGCCTGGAGCGCTGGGCCGTGAGCCTCGCCATCGCTGGACTCATGGGGAGGGAGGTGAGGCTGGGCGGGCCCTGGCCCATGCGGGAGGGAGTCATGTCCTGTGTAGCTCCTGGGTGCAGCCACCCTGGAGAGGTTGCTGGACCCAGGACCCAGGGGCTCGGGGACGCTGGCGGGTCACCCTGAAACAACGGCCTGCACTGAGGTGCCCGCGAGGCCCAGAGGGCAGGTGGTCGGGCAGGGCTGGGTCTTGGACCACATCACATCCCAGGCCCCTGAGGTCCACACGGTCCCTTACTCCCCCCACAGCCGGGAGAGGACAAGGTCCCTTAGGAGCCCAAGTCCCCTGGGCTCCCCTTTGGTTCCGCACACCCTGACCCACCCCAGCAAGGGTCCTGCCCTGCCCGCTCCTTCTGGGACCCCCGGATGGAAGGCCCTCGCCCAGCCCGCCAGTGCCGCGGCAGAGCCGGCCTGCACGGGGACTGGAACACGGGTCTCCTGGCTCCCTTGTCGGACGCTTGCCATGAAACCACTCACAGAATTAAAATGAGCTTTTATGGAGGATTAGACACACTGGGAGCCCCAAGCCAAGGTGATGCTCCACCCAACAGACCACGCTGTTTGCAGGCAGAGAAGAAGCGAGCTGAGTCACGCGGGTTTAATCGCAGCCCAAGTAACACTGACCAAGTGAAGGCAGATGGCGCGCCCAGCTTCCGGTCCCTGAAAGGGACTTGAAGAATCAGCCACGGTTCACCCTGAACGTCTGGTCAACCGGAACCCGTCCTCGCATCCTTGCGTTCAAGGGCACAGGGTACCGGGGGGGGGATGCAGCCCTGCCCAGCTGGCTCGGTGGCCCCGTTAGGGGAGGCCCGTGTGCCTCGCTCGCCCACGGTTCCCCAAGAACATCACTCACCCCTCTGAAAATCCCGGTCAGCTTCTGTCACTGAGGCCTGGGTGCCAGAGGAGGCCCTCTCCGTCACGACCTGCCCTCCCTGCGTGTCTGTGTGTGTGTGTGAAGGTCACGTTCAGATCCACCCTCTCAGCAAACCTCAAGCCCGCCGCCGTGTTTTGACCCTGTTGCGTCGCTGGGACCACGCTCACCTTCTGTAGCGGCAGCTCTGCACCCTCGGCCGGCACCGTCTCCACCGCCAGCGACCGCCACGGCTGTCTCTGCTTCTGTGACTCTGACCATCTCCAATTCCACGCCTCGGGGAGCTCGCCCGTCTGGCTTACGTGACCTCCTTGTCCTCCTCACGTGACCTCACGTGACCTCCTGGTCACGGCTGGGCGGCCTGTACTGCACGTGTGGACCCCGTCTTCCGTCCGTCCATCCGTCTGCCCGCTGATGCAGCGTTACTCACCGGAGCCAAGAAGCGCCAACGGCTTCGATGCCCCTGGTCAGCTTTGACCCCTTTCCTCCACTTCTAACAAACTTCCAACCTTCTTCCAGGTTCCGTCTGCGGCTCCCGCTACGCCTGCATCTTGGTTTGCGCCTCCTGGATGCTCTCTCTCACCCAGACCCCAGGGCACACGGTGCGGGAAGAGCCTGGGCCTGGCAGGGGCGGGCGCTGGGCACTGTGGGCGGGACGCAGGCCGGGCGGGGACGGAAGGGACAGGCTGTGGCTGGGCCAGGGCTGGGTCTGGAGCTGAAGGCTGCGCATGAGATGCTAGAATGTTCAAACAGATGTCAGGGGAGCGGGGAGTACTTCCCCTCCAATCCAGCAGTCTCTGAGGCTCGCGGGCTTTTCTCAAAACAAGCGCATCCCCAGAGCTGAAGGGCAGGGACGCTCTAGGGCCTCCCGGAGACCCCGACCAGAAAATCCCCCCTGCCAACCTCACCGCATTTGCTCAGATTAGATTCCTTCTGTCTCAGCGGCATGTCAGGCAGGGGTTTCCACACTGTCCTGCAGCCAAGCCCCAGTCATATTTCACTGCGTTTTCAAAATGACGCCGCCAGCCCAGCCCATCACAGGGCAGCTGGCGCACACCGGCCTGGGGGCACGAGCGGGTGTGGACGCGGGGCCGGTGGGCACACGGGAGCCCACATACCAGCTGGGAGCCTCGTTCTTTGGTCTGAGGAAAACGGGCCAGGAGCCGCATTGTCGCTGGTGACTTTGTGAGCACGCCACTTGCTTTGGGACCTCAATCCAAGCTACTTCCTTGCTGCCTTCCCTCCCCGCGCACCCGCACCACCGCCCAGCTCCCCGCCCGCCCCTGCGCCCCCAGGCTTGAGGAGGAGCGCCCCGGGGAACCCCTTCTCCGCTGGTGGCTGAATGAAGCGTTAGGGACACAGTATTGCTGCAGGCCACAGACAAATGTGCTTTCTGCGCCTACTCTCTTTTCAAAAGGGACTTCGATGGACGCTTTCCCCGGTTTTACTCTAAATCAGTTGTTTTAAAATAGTTGGTAAGCTTTTCACGATGCTTTTCTCAAGTAGATCGTAGCACAGAGAAGCACCCCGGATACAAGTGCTCGCACAAAGTGAGCACTCCCGTGTGACCAGCCCCCAAGTCAAGGAACAGAACGTTCCCAGTGTTCTAGAAGGCTCCGTCACACCTCCTGAGGTACCCCCGTGACAAGACAGGAGTCTCGCCTGTTGGAAAACTGCTTATAAATCAAATGAGCGGGGAGCACCGTGGGGGGTTCTGTGGCGCAGCACAGGGCTGGTGGAGGAGAGCCGGTGTGGGGGTGTCGTCGCCGGGTGCCATTCCGTGGGGGGATGGGTTCAGGCATCTCCTACTCGGGGCATTTGAGTGATTAAGTTTGGGGCCATTATGCTGCCGAGCGTCCCTCGTGCACACGCTCAGGCACGCGGACAGGGAGCATGTAGAGTTGCACCTGCGCCCGCCGTCGTCGCCGAGGGGGAAGCCGTCGCCCCGTCCCTGAGGGGGGAGTGGGTGCCCCGTTTCCGAGGGGGGATTGGCGCCCGGTCCCTGAGGGAGCAGCGGGCGCCCCGTCCGAGCCGGGCCGGGCATCGCTCTCCGCAGACGCCGCACTGTTCTCCAGAGCAGCCCGGCAGTTCCCGCGGCCGTCCACACTGCAGGGCGCCATCTCCGCGTGGGTTTGCGGGTCTGTGTCGCCTTTGCACGGCGCTGGGGGAGCCTGCCCTGCCCGCTCCGCAGAGCCCCCGACGGCCCGCACGCTCAGATGCCCTGCGGGCCCTGCGCCCCCGTTTCCGCTCACCGGTCCTGCTTTCCTGACCTGAGCGGACGGCGTCGGCAGGACGGAGCGGGGCCGCCGCCCCCTGCGCCCCCCTCTCCGGACCGCGGCTCCCACGCCTGCACAGCCAAGGGGTCAACCCGGAAGAGCGCTGGGCACCCGGACCCCCAGCCCCGGCTGCGCCCCTCCTCCTTCGCCTGTGGCTCCCCGCTGGCAGTGCAGCCCGGGG
Source organism: Proteles cristata cristata (assembly GCA_017311185.1). Classification (NCBI taxonomy): domain Eukaryota; kingdom Metazoa; phylum Chordata; class Mammalia; order Carnivora; family Hyaenidae; genus Proteles; species Proteles cristata. Next base: position 77,933 of record JAESUZ010003249.1, read on the forward strand.
GCTCCGGGCTGCGCCGGCCACTGGCCTCTCCTGGCTCTGGTGTTCCGGGGGGTGGCGTGCAGGTGACAAGAGCCCCCCCACCCCCAAGGGCTGTGAGTGTCGTCCTGGCAGCCAGGGGCTGTGCCGTCACGGCTTGGGAGCCCCTCTGCTGGGGTCGCCGGCCCTGCCGCGCGTCCTGGGGCAGGTTCCCCAGCCTCTCTGGCCCCCAGCCCCCTCACCTGTGAAATGGAGGTGACGGCTATGCCATCACGAGCAGGTTGAGGGACGGCAGGCAGCCAGCACGGCGCCCGCGCTCACTGCCTCGGGCTCAACCCGGGCTCCCAGGTGAGGCTGTCAGACCCAGAGCTGCTTCGTAATCACTCACTGTGACTCCAGTGAAATATTTTGCAAAGAGACAGAAAACAGAGGATGGGTGTGGATGGCGCGGGAGGAAGCGGTGCGCCTGTCCGCGCCTGGACCGTGGGGGAGGCGTGCAGAAGGCCTGGGGCACCGCCCGGCTCCCGGGGCCGGGAATGCCCGCGGCCAGGCCCCCTGGGGTCGGGCTTGCCTGGCCCGCGTGCGATGCAGCCCCCACCCGTCCGCACACTCGCATGCGGGGCCCTGTGGCCGGACTGCGGGCGCTGCCTGGTCGGGGACGTGGGGCTCGGGGAGAGGGAACTGGCTTGAGCCCCGGGAGGGGGCTTGTGGGCCTGACCCGGGTGGCACAGGGGGGAGCCAGGCGTGTCCGGGTGGGGTGGGGGGTGAGCAGTCCCAGGCAGAGCAGACTCTCCTCCAGGGCCACCAGGGCCACCAGGTTCTCCTGCCGGACACAGAGTAGCCCACTCCTTGGGGCCGCCGTGGGGACCGTGTGAGGACATCTTCCATTCCCAGAGCCATACAAGCGGGTCCTCAGTCTTTGCCAGCGTCCTGGTCACCCCACTGAGCCATGGTGGGGTGTGGGTGTGGCTGGTACCATCCTGGGGTCCTGCATGGAGCCTGGGCCCCTCCCCACACAGCGCCGGGTCCTGGCTCCAGAAGAGTGACTCGGCAGTGACCCTCAGTGCTGAGCCTAAGGCAGGGATCTCATGGTTGGTCCAGGGCGGGCCTCGCTGCTGGTCAGGGGTGCCCAGGACGGGGGACCAGAAACCGACCCCCCACCCCTGGGCGGTGGGAGGTCAGAGCTGGGCAAGCACCCTGAGGCTCCCTCCGAGGCGGTTTGGTGTTGAGGTCCCTTCTCTCTTTGCACACGGTGAGATCCAGCCCCACCCCGATGGGACAGGGGTGTAGGGGAGTGGAGAGGGCTGAGGCTGGGAGGGCCAGGAGCCGGCCAGCCTCCCGGGGTCAGGCCCGTTCAGCAGCCAAAAGCTGCTGGGCAGATGCCTCCAGAGAGGCCTCCGAGGCCCAGCCCGCGCGTTTTGTCTGGTCGTCTCGTGTCCGTTACTGCGTCAGTAGTGGTGGTGACGGGGGACGTTGCTCTATAACTAAGACTGTGTCTATGGCTCCCAGACGGCGTCACAGCTGGACTCGATGTGGGCGCCTGGTTGCCCAGCCCCTCAGGCAGAGCCCCTCAGGCAACGCATTAATACAACGCTTTGTGTTAAGGACTTTATGAAATCAAGACCGATTTCGTTAAACTCCATCACTACTCTTTCAAGACGCAAAGCTGGAAACCTCAACATTCAATATTCAACACATATTTGTTGAATAAAAGATTAATAGTTACAAATGGATGTGACTGTAAGTAAAAAAAAAAAAAGAACAGTTCCTTATATAAAAAAGGTATATTTGTCTCATGAAAATAAGACAAAATAGGAGCGCCTGGGTGGCTCAGTCGGTTAAGTGTCCGACTTCGGCTCAGGTCATGATCTCACGGTTCGTGGGTTCGAGCCCCGCGTCGGGCTCTGTGCTGACAGCTTGGAGCCTGGAGCTGCTTCAGATTCTGTGTCTCCCTCTCTCTCTGACCCTCCCCCACTCACACTGTCTCTCTCTCTCTCAGAAATAAATAAAACATTAAAAAATTTTTTAAAAAGAAAAAAATAAGACAAAATATGAATATTTTAAAAGCACAGTATCTAGTATGATACACAATAGGAGACTGTTAATACAGAAGTTAGATATAGTTAAATATAAATATACAATAAGACAAAAAGTAAGTGGATGAGGTGACCCATGGTTGACAACAGTGTCATCAAGGACGCTGGTTCCTTCTGCCTTGTTTCCTCACTAGATTAGCATGAAGCATTTGTCCTCATTGTTACAATGTGGTCGCTGTACCTCCAGGCATCACCTCTGAATTCCAGGAAAGGGGAAGGGGAAGAAGAGTGAAGGACAAAAGGAGTGTGCTGTTTCTTACTATCAGGAAAATAGAAGTTTTCCTTGGAAGCCTCATCCAAAGGGGTTTCTGCTTATGTCTCATTAGTAGGAAGCTGTCAAATGGCCGCTCCTTTCTAGAAGGAGGCTTGGAAAGTCAGAGATGAGGGCGGGGCTTGGGGGGCCAATTCTGGGGGCCGCCTTCCTCTCTTCATGTTATCATTCATGGCAAGAAATATCACACTTCCAGGGTCATTGTCACTTGTTCGGAGCAACAAAGAGCTGAATTTCTACTTAGGATTTTTATATTTCTTCATAGGAAAGTTGGCCTTTGGTCTATTTTTTGTGTTCTGCCCAGTTTGGTATCACAATTACATTTGATGTGAAATCATAGACTTATCTGTCACTGGAAAGACAGTCACTTTGGGGGAAGTTGTTGTTTTTTTTTTATAGATAACACAGCATTTTAAGTGTATCCAGCTTTCTGAGTCTCTTATCTTTTCAGGGGTTACCTTGTGGTGATTTAGATTTTCCAAGAAAATAATTTAGTTTACGGAGATTTTAAGATTATTTTCTGTTTTTTTAATGTTTATTTATTTCTGAAAGAGGAAGAGAGACAGAGCATGAGTGGAGGAGGAGCAGAGAGAGAGGGAGACACAGAATCGGAAGCAGCTCCAGGCTCCGAGCTGTCAGCACAGAGCCCGACGCGGGGCTCGAACCCACGAACCACGAGGTCATGACCTGAGCCGAAGTCGGAGGCTTAACCGACGGAGCCCCCAGGCGCCCCAAAGATTGTTTTCTACAAAGTTGTGCACAGCATTCTCTTAAAATTAAAGTACAATCTCTTCCATATCTGTGGGTAAACCTGTTGTCTTTCCTACAGTATTTATTTATGGTTTCCGTTGTTTTCCGTACTTTCCAGCCTCTCCAAGGTTTTACATCTGATTTTTTAATCTCTTATTCTGTGTGTTTTTAAGGCATCTACTCTTGACTTTGTGCATCAGCCCTACTCATTTCCCTTCAGTTTCTGTCTTATTAGCCTCTGCTGTTACCTTCACTGGGTATATTCTCTTGCTTTCCCATTATTACGTAGCCGCCCTCCGGAGCGCAATGCCTGGGTACTTTTGCGTCTCTGTTTCTAATGCTCAGAGCGTGTGAAGGTGCGCGTTTGCTCCTAGTGGCGTCAGCATCCTCTCCCAGCTGCTGGTGGGTGCTCTTGAGGCTCCCATGACTTTATCGGTTTTGTTACAATTTCTTATTTTTTCTTTTAGCAGAGACTTAAGAGTTCTTGAAAGTTCCCAGATGGTTTGACATTTTCCCATTCTCCCCCTTCTGTGATCAGCTTCTAACTTTATTGCACAGAGAACCTGGCCCAAGTAGTTAAACATTTAAAAATATGTGATTTTCAAGATGTTGTTTTTGGTCCAGGATCTGATTTAATGCCCCAGACCAGCTCTCCCAGACAGACATAAGGACATGAGTCACAGGGGATTGAAAACCTGCAGGTGACGTGTTTGGGGGAGCCGCTGCGTGTGTAGACACACTGTTGGATTAAAACAGTTCCTTCCGTGTTCCATGGCTCTTGACATCGCCAAGGCTCGGGGGTCTTAACTGCCGCTCCCCCTGGCTGCCCCTGACTCTGTCTCCACGACGTGGGACTTGGGCGCCGGCGGGGACAGACTCAGAGGTAGGGGTGCCGCCGAGACTCAGTGTCCACACGGCCCAAACGAAGGACAGTTGTGAAAGAGCCGTCGGAAGATGGAATCAGGAACTGCCGACTGCAGCTCGCACGTGACCGCACGCGGCGCGCGGCCGGTGTCGGTTATTGGCCGAGTTACACTTTTTCACACGAAGGAAACCTCCTCACGTGCTTCTGCACATTTCCAGGTGGTCTTGCACTTTTTTCTGATGGTTAATACTCGCACGTCTGCTCTTCCTTCACTGAGCCTCTGCCTGGCTGGCGCTGGTGGCTGTCCCCTCCGTGGCTCCCCTGTGCGCCGGCCGCGGGGCCCACCCGCGGGCTTCGCTTCTACCTCCCGCAACAACAGGGACTTGGAGTCCATCTTTGGGCCCGTTTGGTGGTTGGTTTCCCTCTTCTCTCCCTTGTTCTTCTTACTGTAATCAGGCTTTGTTTGTTTTTCGTCTTTGCTGTGCCTCCGGATGGCTCACACCTCCATGCTTCACTAGTACTATCATATCTCTTTCGTTACGTTGCTCAGGATTTTCTTGCTCTCTCTTCTTTATGTAAAACTGAAACATTTCTATCTGCCTAGTGTCTACGTTAGGAAATCAATGCACACATTCATGACTGTTTCTCAGGCATTAATACCACATTGGTGACTGTTTTTCATTCCCTGTAGAGGGAGGTCTGGTAGCATACCCAATTTTCTCCTTCCTTGCTTCCAACCCTCACATTTTGCCTGAATAGTATGGATGTTTCGAGCTCTATTTTGTGAATGTATTTTATGCATTACAGACTGTTTGCAAGAACTACTTTGGCATCTGTACTCTATTCTGTAAACATATTAATGATCTAAACATTAACGTCTGACTTCCTGGCACAGACCGACACCCACTGCTAGGTCTTTTGTTACATATCTTCTCTTACCTGTGACCTTAATTTTCATCCATTTCCTATTGATCTGACTTTTTTATTTGAGCAGTATTTTCCAGTACTTTCTGAGTCCTGGTGTTCCCGAGCATCTCTCTGTTGCTCGCACGTGAACGTTGGCTTGAGAGAAGAGAGAACTCACAGGTCATGCACGCGCTTTCCACTCCCTGAGTCCTGGCTGCTACTTGGCCAAATGGCTGTTTTGGGGTCCTGAATGGAACTGTGGCGTTAGCATTTCCCTTCCAGCATTAGCCACCAGGCTTTCTCCAGTGACCTGGATATCTGCGGGACTCCTCCTTAAGTCTTGACAACGTGGTGACCCTGAGGTTACCTCTCTGGACCTTGACCTGCCCCGGCATCTGTAGGAGGCTGGTGGCCATTCTCTCACTTTTCTGTGCTGCTGGAGTCTTGTCTTCTCGAGTGGTAGGTCCCACGGTGTGTGTCTCTCGCCTTTCCCTCTTCATGCCCGTGATCCACAGGTTCTTTGCTCCATACTCTTTCTGTTCTCCTGCCCACCTCTTGGGAAGTAGAGCGAGGAGTGACCTAGGCCTCTGAATGTATATCCTCTGCCCACTTTCCTGGGTTATTCTGTCTTGCTCAGGGCTTGTGAGCACAGGCTGAGGGCTGGGGTGGGGCTGAGGCGAGGCTGAGGGCTGCTTGCTGGTCAGAGTCAGCCTCTCCACCAGCCAGAATCAGAGCTCCCTTTTCTATCCCTGGCTCCCGCCCCTTCCTTCGCTGCTGTGGTTGGATCCTGTGCAGCCCTCGAGCCCATCAAAACCTCTCTGCAGCTCAGAGCCTCAGTGGTGGACAAGGCCGACCTAGTTCTAGTGGTGGATCCGGCCCCATCGAGCAGAGGTTGTGGTGTGAGGCCTGTGTAAGGGCCCCGTGACTGTCTGGTGAGGCTGTCCTCAATGGTCCAGCTCACAGACGTCCTCAGGGGATGCTCTTGTCCGAGGGAGAATGGTCGGAGGTAAGAAAGAGGAAGATCAGGAGCCTCGAACAGTTAAGTGTTTCTCATGAAGTGACTTTTGCCTGATAAGCCTGTAGTCAGGACATCCCAGTTAACACACTTAACAAAAAGGTTATGTGGGTGCCTGGGGGGCTCAAGGGGTTAAGCAACCGACTCTTGGTTTTGGCTCTGGTTCTGGTCTCACGGTTTGTGAGGTCGAGCACCAAGTTGGGTTCCGTGCTGATGGCGCAGAGCCTGCTTGGGATTCTCTCTCTCCCTCTCTCTCTCTGCCCCTTTCCCACTCATGCTTTCTCTCTCTCTCTCTCTCTCAAAATAAACAAATAAACATTAGAAAAATTGTGAAGTCTAATAATGGTAAAGCACCTTGCATTGGACTAATTTTCTTTAAGAAAACAGTTACACACTTTGGACAAATCTGCACACAAACAACACTGTTTTAAGTATTAGGGCATCGCCTAAAATAGAAACCAGAGAAGACTGAATGTTTGAAGGAGCCCTCCAGTCTGGGCAGTGCAGGCCTATGGAACTCAAGCAAGAAGTGCGTCTACTTGGCTTCAAATGTCAGCGGGTGACGTTTGGAAACTGAGACGGGAAATCCGAGAAACCCGGGAGCCGCAGAGGGGAGGCCAGATCCGTGTACACACTCCCTCCATCCGGGTGACGCACATAGGGGTTTGCTGTGAAATCACAGCTGGTAGAGGTGAGTAGGGGTTTCAACTGCTGCTCACCGACCGTAAGAGCCAGAATCTGGAGCTTAAATCCTGTCAAGTTACAGGGGGTGGGAAAAATCGTGGATTTTCCACCGAAATTCCAGAAGGATCACAACTGAACAGCAAAGACTCTGCCCCAGGACTACAGATTTTCCCTAAAACTAAAGGAAAAGTCAAAATAGATTCACCCCAACAGAGTTTAAATGAAGTCCTCACAAGTTCAAGGTCACCTAGTAACGTAGCTGCTTATTAGAATGAAAATTAATACTTTTCAGAGAAAGATAATAGAACCCAGAGTTTGAAAAATGTATCATCAATAATATTCTCTAAATTAAAATTCCTGCATATGCAAAGAAATAGGAAAATGAAAGCCATAGACAAAAGAAAAAGTAGTCAATATAAATATACCTTGATTTGTCCAAAATGTTGGAATTAGCAGACAATGTACTGCTATTGGTAAGTTCAAGGAAGTATGGAAAAATTGGTCATAATGAGTGACAAGGTGGAAGAAATATCAACAGAGAAAGTGAAAAGATAAAAAGAACCAAGTATATATTTTAATACCAAGATGTAAAATATCTAAAATTAAAAATGCACTGGATGGACCCACAAAAGACTAGAGGTGACTGAAGAAAACAAGTAAACTTGGAGAGAGATTTTTTTTTAAATGACAAAATTTGAAAAATGAAAGAAATATTTTTTAAGAGATAGTGCCTTAGTGGCCTGTGGGATGTTATAGAGCTGACTACGTACGCGTAACATGTGCCTAACGGGTGCCTGGTGTGCTTGTAACTGAAGCCACAGAGAGGGAGAAAACACAGAGTGGGACTGACAAAATATCTGAAAAAAGGAAGAGGCAGACATTCCCCTAAATTTGGTGAAAAGCGCAGATTTATAGATTCAAGATCAATAAGCCCTGGGGCGCCTAGGTGGCTCATTCAGTTGAGCATCTGACTTTGGCTCAGGTCATAATCTCATGGCTCGTGAGTTTGAGCCCCGAGTCAGGCTCTGTGCTGACAGTTCAGAGCCTGGAGCTGCTTCAGATTCTGCCTGTGTGTCTCTCTCTGTCCCTCCCTCACTTGCTCTCTCTCTCTCGCAAATACAATCAAACACTAAAAAAACTTTTTTAAAGATCAGTAAGTCCTAAAACTGGGAAAAGATAAAGAAAATTGCTCCTATGCACACCATAGTCAAACTGCTACAAAGAAAAAGGGAAGAGAAAATCCTGAATGCAGCCGGAGACAGAGTCCTGACATCTAGGGAGAAATGGGACAAGTAACAGCTGACTTCGTGTCAGAAATGATGGCGGCCAGAAGACGATGGAACCACGCACTTTAAAGAAAAGCTATCAACCCCCAAGTCTCTATCCATCAAGTCGGGTAACATAAACAGTTCCTTCAAAACCTAACTTACAGACAATGACGTTGAAGACAAAACATTCAGGTAGCCCCTTACATACTATATAAATGGAATTTGTATCAAAAACCTTTCCACAAAGAAAATCCCAGGCCCAGATGGTTTCACTGTTAAATGTAATCAGATATTAAAAAAATATATATATCAACCTTACACAAACCCAGAAAATCAAGAAGAAAGGACACATTTAAACTTATTTTATGAGGCCAGGATGATCTTAATACCAAACCTGACAAACACATCACAAGAAATGACAAATACAGACCAAAATCCTCATGAACACACATGTAGTGCTACCTCTTTTTTAAATTAGAAAATCAAACCCAGGGACATATACAAAGAATAATATATCAGGACTGAGTCAGCTTTATCACAGGAATGCAAGATTCGTTTTTTAGAAACTAATCAATACAATTCAGCACGTTAAGAGAAAAAAGAAGAAAAAAATGTGTTCACCTTACTCAATAGAGAAGCAATTAAGAACACTCAGCATCCGTTTATGATGAACATTCTCATGGTTACAACAGGAGGAAGCTTCCTTGAGCTGATAAAGGCCATGTCTGGAAGCCTACAGTGAACTTCATATGAACCACAGGACGCTGAGTGGCTTGTCCCCAGTATCAGAAGTCATCCGACGACTTGTGTCTCCGCCACTTCTGTAAACACTGCACTGTCGGTCCCAGCCAGTGTCTGAGAGCGAAGTCCGGAAAGAGAGACGTAAAACCGTGTCTCTTCACGCCCATGATTGCTGTTTCCATGGGAAAATACTCTAGGTACGATAAGTGAATTTAGGAAAGGCACAGGATACAAAGTCAGCATAAACAGTCAACAGTATTTCTGAACACAGCAGCAGATAATTGGAAAAATAAAATTTAGAACTTTTACTAAAACAGTGTGAAAAATACAAATACTTAGGAATACATTTAACCAAGCCCATTAAAACCTCTCTGCTAAAAGCCCAAAATACTGCTAAAAAATTGAAGGAGATTCGAGTGAGTGCAGATATACCCTGGATTGCAAGTCATTATTGTTAAAATGTTAATTCTCTGCAAATTGATTCCTTCCCAATCAAAATCTTGAGTCATTTGATAAATGTTCACTCTTAATTCTGAAAATAATGTAAAAATGTAAAGCACCTCAAAGAGCCAACGATCCTGAGACACAACAAAGTTAGAGGGTTCACGCACCCGATTTCTAGACTGACTGCAGGGGCAGTGATTGGGACTGTGGGAAGTTGGCGTAAATATAGACACTCACATCAATGGGGAGAACAGGAGCCCAGCTACACGTGTACGTGGTTGGTTGGTATTTTTAAATTGCAAAATTCACCTAACATAAAACTGATTGTTTTCCAAGCATATTTAGTACATCCGTAACGCGGTGAAACATGGCGCATTGATTTCTTACCAGGGTGATGAGGCGATTCAATCAGAAAAAGAAATGTTTTTCCAACAAATAATTAGAACAAGTGGACAAACAGATGGAGGGAAAAAAGCAAACTTCAGCTCTTAGCTCACACCATACACAAAAATTTAGAGGTGGATCTTAGACAAAACAATAAAGTCTTAAGCCATAAAACCTGTAAAAGAAAATAGGAGATGATTTTCTTAGGAAATACACAGAGAGCAACACGCATCAGAGGGAAAGTGGATAAATTTGGTTTCACGAAGATTACAAACATCTGTTCATGCAAAGATACTACTAAGAAAATACAATGCAAACCATGGATGGGAGAAAAGATTGAGTGCATATCCTTAACACAGGACCTTTATCCTAAATATATAAAGGCCCTATTAATCAACGACAAAAATAAACACCATTTGAAATCATGAGGCATCAGTAGTCATCTGGGACATGCAGGGAAAACCTCAACGAGAAAGCATTCCTCCCCCACTAGGCGGCTGGAATTGAAAATCGCCAACCACACTTGCTTGGCCGGGACGCACGCGGAGCCCTCCAGCATGGCGGCGGGAGAGAGAAACTGCACAGCCGCTTTGGAAAACTATTCAACCATTTCTTACAAACTCAATATACATCTACCAAAGACACAGAAATTCCATCTCTTGATGTTTACCCAAGAGAAATGAAAATACATATCTAGAAAAAGACCTCTAAAAGCATGTTCACAGCAGCTCCATCGATAACAGCTAAAAACGGAAAAGCAACTCAAGTATTTTTCAACAGGAAATGGGATAAACAAATCGGGTGCTCTGTGCACACAATGGAATATGACTCGGCAGGGAAAGGGGGCATCACGGGAGAGCCTCAAAAATTTAAGAGAAAGAAGCCAGGCCCAAAATAATACCTCCATGTAATTCTATTTGTATGAAGTCCAAGAAGAGGCAGAATGAATGAACGGTGATGGAAATTAAAGCAGAGATTGCCTGCAGGGTGGGGCCTGACTGGCAGGGGACACAAAGGAACTTTCCAGAGCTGTGCAAATGCTCCATGCCTCGGTTGTGATGGGGGGAGGGGGGGTACCTAAGGAATACGACTCAGCAAAGTTGTGCCCGAATACAAGCGTGTTGGTGCTCTATGTCGAAATCACTTCCGGAAAAGTGGCAAAGACAATTGTCTACACGGAGAGTCCTGTGACTTGACCTGCGTCAGGGGTATCTTGAGACCACGGGTCAGGCCACAGCACCAGCTTCAGGGGCCCCAGCGCCCGGATTTGCCATGGTTTACGTCACCAGCCCCAACAACGCTTTGGGGAGCAGAGTGGGTGCGGCCCCTCCTGGGAGGTGCCTCGTGTGCCTTTCAGGTTCACCTTCATGGTGGTGAAACATAACACAGACCACCTGGCTGTCTTTGTGGAGCTGCCCATCCGCCCGTGGCCCGTGGTCAGGCTGCAGAACAGGGAGGGTCCTTCCTGGCCGTGGGCCAGGCGAGGAGGAGCCTGGAGACGAGCCCCGTGTCAGGCTGTGATCTGACGAACAGCGGGCAGCCATGCTCAGAGCCCCCCCCAGGACACGCTGCCCAGGGGTGGCCGCTGTTGTCTGCCACGGACCCGTGACCGCAGCAGGGGCCCCGGCGGGGTGAGCTCAGCTGCCCCGTGAGGGCTCGGGCCCCGGACCAGCCTGGGGACACTCCAGGCAGGAAAGTGGCAGCCGAGAGCTTGCAGATCAGTAATTTGAGACCTCAGTCGACATCACCAAGGTCTTCTGGGGTCACGGGGGCTGCAGCCTGGTGTCCCCGCCCCACCTGGGACACTCTGCCCGCTCCCAGCTGGCCCTGGGGGAAGGTGACAGCGCCTTCCGGGAAGGGCGGCCGGGCCCTCTGCTAGGGCTTGACCCGTGGCTGCAGAGCATGGCCACGCCGCAGGAAGGGACGCTGCTGACCCCGGAGCGCCGTCAGATCCACCCTCAAGTCCACCGTTCTTGCCCCGCATCCCGCTCAGCCTGGACTCCTCCAAGCTCTCATTTCTGTGCTCAAGTTGTCTAGCAGATTCACTTGCACCCAGGATGGGGGGGGTGGGGGTACACTTCTCCCCCGCGCGAGGCGGGGAGCGCTGCCCGGGCTGCGTTGTGTGCAGCGGAACCCGGGTCCAGGCCCCCCACACCGGGTGCGGGGGTGGCTCTGGTGCTTCCCGGTGCTCCCGGGATGCTGGAGCTCGAGAGGCTGGCCCTGCCTGGGGCTGGAGAGACCCCCAGAGCCACGGGCGACGCTGCAAGATGTGAGGACCTCGTGGGGGCTTGTGGGAAACGTCTCCGCGGACGCCAGGTCCTCCATCAGGAGGCAGCTGCCAGGGTCGCTGGGGGCTTTCTGGGAGGGTGACTCACGCAGACAGGGGCCGGCCAGGGGGCCTCCGGGGCCTCCTGGGGGCCCCTCCTCCAGCCACCATAGTCTCAAGTTGAGGCTGTGGGGGCGGGGGCCACAGAGCCCAAGGGCACAAAGCCGCCTCTGTGGCAGCGCCCGAGGGCAGCAGAGATAAGTCACAGCGGCTGCTTCTGTTGTGTTGTCAGACAGCAAAAATAGACTGCGTCCTGTTTCCCAGAAGGGCCCTGGTGTGGGCCTGGGCCAGGCTGCCGTCTGCCCTTGGCCTTGAGAGGCATGAAGCCAGCTGTGCGGTCGGGGGCACGAGCGGGGCCCTCCCTGCTGCCTCCGCTGGCTCACGCGCCGTCTCACGGAGAAGGCCCGCCCCGGCTGCCCCCCGGGTCTCAGGGCGTGAGGGCTGGGGGACCCCTGCACTCCCCAAGCAGCGCTGCGGGGTCTCTTGTCAGGGCCCCCCGCGGGTGCTGAGCTGCAGGGCCCCGGAGCCAGAGCAGGACCCTGAGCAGCACTGGGGTCGGGCGTGGGGGCGACCCTGGGCTCCAGCGGGGGCATCAGGGAGCGCTGGCTCCGGGAGCCGGGCAGGTGTCCAGGCACAGGAGCTAAAGCTGCTTCTGCCCTGGCCCTGGCCGAGCGCCTTCTCACCCGATGTCACAGCCCACAGCTTCCCTGACGCCCGCCTTCCCGCCCTCCCCGCGCCGCTCCGCACAAACGCTGCAGGCTTACATAGGCCCCTGACCCCCCCCAGAGCCTCCCCCAGGCTCGGGACGCAGGACCCTGCACGGCCGGCAGCTCCTGCCCCAGGCCTGGCCCGGGGGGCGCGGGGCCCCTGCCGGGAGGTAGACGGGACAGGCCCGCGTCTCAGGCACCCCAGCTCCTCTTCCTGTGCTCCGGGAGGTTCCCCTGGGCCGCGGGCATGGCTGGGGGACGTGGGGCCAGGGCTGGGAGGTGCCTGCCGCTGGCTTGCGGGTCCCAGTGCACCTAGTGCCCTCTCTCCAGGCTAGGGCCATCGCTGGACCATCAAGGGGCGCCCCAAGGGGTCCTGGCTCAGCCCCCCCACACCTACCAAGGAGCAGGCGGGTGGACACGCTGAGCCCGGAATCAGGTGCTCACTGTCCGTCCTGGGAGCCCTGGGGGCAGTGTGACCGTATGGAAGGGGAGCATGTAACGGGGACAGGCAGTTCCCCGTCCGGCTGCCTCGGGGGAGGGGCGCCCAGCCCTGTTTGCCTCTAGAGTGGGAGTTCGCCTCCAGACGGCCTAGCACACACCACTTCCCCGAGCGCGGATGGCATCCCCACCCCGCGCCCCGGTGCCTCCCCACAGCGGGGGTGCGAGGGGCCCACAGCGGGGCAGCAACCCTCCCCGTTGGGCACAGGGGCTGGGCAGCGAGGGCGGGGGGTGCGGGTCAGGCCCAGGAGCGCGAGCTTGGGCACCCCCAGAGGCCCTGACCGTGGGCAGGCTGACACCCACAGCCACGCTGCTTTTGAAAAGCCAGGACTCACAGAGCACTGGCTGCAGGTATTAACAGAGATGGGTCAGCGGTGTGTGTGGGTGTGTGCGTGCGTGTGTGTGTGCACGCGGGGCAGGGAGGTTCTAGGTAGGCCTGCGCAGTCCTGGTTCGAGTTCAAAGCAAGACTTGGCTGCACTGTGGAGTTACCCCAAAGGCTTCCTGGAAGAGGCAGCCTCTGGAGGAAGGAAGGAGTCTGGGTGGGGATATGGCCACAGGTGGAGGTGCACAGGGCATATTGCTCAGCAAGACCCGAGACTCAGGACCCTGGCAAAGTCTAGCGCTGGGGCACTGCGGTGGGCGCTGTCCAGAAGGCCAAGCCAAGGTGGGCTCCTTGCCTAAAGGGAAACTGAGGCACCAGCTGGATGGACTGAGTCCTGTGACAGGTGGGGGCGGGGGGGGCTTGGTCACCTCTAAGACTCCAGAATGTATGCAGGTCTCATGCCCACTCTGCACGCAGGTGGGAGCTGCTGATGCACTGTCCCCAAACCCCAGGGGCTGAGCCTACAGGGACAGCCAGACAGGGGGTGGTCAGCCCGGGGGAGCAGGTCTGGTGGGCAGAGATGGCTCCCTCCTCACCTCCCCCGGGCTTCCCCCCAGGACGAGCTTCGAAGGGGATCTCAGTGCACCCGGCCCTCAGGCCCGCGAGCTCGGAGCAGGACGTGACCAGGCCTGGGCTGAACCCCATTCTAATTAGCCAGGGTGCCCAGCACGGGGGCGGGACGACACGGACCCCGCTGCCCTCCCGCCCCCACCTGAGTTCCACGGAGGCATCGTGGATGGGGTGAAGCAGGTGCATCAGGTACTCCCTGGCCAAGAGGTGGTCCTGAGATGCTGGCTAGACCAGATCGGGGGACCTAGCGGGGCTCTCAGGTGGAGGGACAAGGACAGAGACTAGCTGCCTCTTGGGGGCCACCATCCAGGCCTGGGGCCAAGCTGCCCTGGCTCCGCCCCACGCAGTGGCTGCTACAGCCTTCCGTGGATTCTTGGAGCCTCGTGGCCTTAGGGCGGCTCCCCTTAGGCAGAGCCCAGAATTCTCCCGACTGAGGGCTCTGCCCCTGTGGGGAGGTGGGGAGAGCCGGGGCTGGGCCAGGGTGTGGGGTCCCACCTGGCAGGATCCTAGACAGGGAAGGGGGCTCAAGGCCCAGGTGGGGAGCTGAGGGGGACACCGTGTCCCCGGACAGTCCTTCCTGACAGGCTCGCTCGGCAGGGCCCCGGGCACGCAGGGCAGGCGGGGGTCCAGGGACCCGCAGGGACCGTCACCGCCCACAGCCCCACCCGGGCCCCAAGGCCCTGGGGAAGGCCACACGGAGATGGGCGGGGGAGGGTGTGGGTGGCTGGTAGAGCCATGGGCCTGACCCCAGAGCGCTGCTCCTTTGCCATCACCCCCGAGGGATCAAACCCCGCCCCCACGGGACTGCGGGTCCGGGCTTCCCTCGAGCCCCCTCCCCGAGCTCAGTCTGTTTATGTCCCACTTACCTCCTGCGGCACATTTTGGAGGTGGATGTAAAGAAAATTTTGATCTTTTAAAATAGATTTCACAGAGGAGGTGGAGGAAGGGAGAGGAAAAGATGAGTTCATCAAGCGTTTGCTTTTAAAATAGGCCAGCCGAGCCTCGGGTATCGGGGTGGCCGGCTCGTCACCGTATCTTCCGCCCCAGCCCTGGGGACGGCCCCTTCTCCGAGGCCTACACACGATTTCTAGGCTTCGCGGCCGCTGGCTGGATAACATCTGTGGTCGGGAGGCGGTGAGCTGGGAGAGAACCTGTGACTTCGGAGCTCGGCCCTCATCGCGTGCGCACTTGGATGTGGGCGGGAAAGCGGGGGGCGCGGGGCCTGCACGTGCTGATGTGGCTGGAGACGGGCGGGGCGCGGCCGACCAGCCTCCTGGGGGCCTCTGTGCTTGTCAGCAGACCCTCCGCGGGCCGTCGGTGTGGGCCGAGCTGCGCCTCCCACGCGGCAGGCGCTCCCTTGGGCGCGCGGAGCCTCGGGGGAAAGGATCCGATGAGCTGCAAGCTGTTCGCAGGCCCAGGACGTACCCGCCCTGATACACAAGGACGCCGCCCCCTGAATTCAGCGAGGCCGGGGCTCAGGTCGGGGCTCTTGGTGGACAGTCACATTTCAGCCGGTGGTTTTCCTTCCTGGGGACGCCCCACCTGGTGTGGTCTCCCTGTAGTCCGGGGACCCCGCTGTGGACATTGCACGGCACAGAGCGGCCTTCCAGAGGACCAGGCCCTTGGCAGGGGGAGCTTCCGGTGGCCGGGGGGAGTACTTCCTTCTGCCCCACTGCAGCGTCACTCAGCCAGCCGGCCAGCTGCCCCTCTCCGGTCTGGTCTCTGGGAGAAGGCGTTGTTTAGAGGTCAGGCATCTTTTGTGTGCCAGTGACAGACATCTTTCTAAAAACTTGATCGCAGAAATAGGATGACTGATTGGATGATAGAATTGGAAAATGTAAGGGGCTTCAGGCATAGCTGGATCCAGGAGGTTACACACGGTTATTAGAGCCCCTTTTCTCTCCCTTTCTCCCTGCTGGGCTTTCCCTGTGTAGCTTGATTCTCAGGGAGACTGTCTAGTCAGGTCTCTCCAGACACAGAGCAACGCTCTCTTTTTATTCCACTTGTAAATCTCCCACAGGACAGACTGGCGGCCGGGATTGAGTGCCCATCCCTGGCCGGGTCGGGGGCTCAAGGGCTGGGCGGTGCTGGTTGCTGCCACATTTACAGTCCCTCCAGGATCACTGGACTGGGGAGAGGGTCATTTTTAGAGGAAGTTCAGGGAGTGAAGGGTGGGCACGGAGACATCATACATGTCCACGCCATGTGGCCTGTCCAGCGGTGGCCAGTGGGCGCTCCCACAGAGGAGTGTCCATATGGGCAAAAAAAGCTCCACCTCCCAGCCTCTTCATTTGGAGCAAAGTGGTGTGGCTGCCAGGCCCCGTGTCTCAGAAAGTGCCAGAAAACTTCAGAGGGGCCTGTCCCCTCCCGGGCTTTGCTCGCACAAGGGGCGCTAAGGGTCATGATCAAAAGGAGCGTGTGTGATTCCAGGTACGTGCAGATGCCTCTCAGGGGCGGAAGTCAAGGCTGTTCCGTCACCAACTGCACGTCACCCTCCGAAGAGACTGACACGTCCTCGAAAGCGCAGCAGCAAACGCAGCTCTGCCTTTCTCGTCTGGGGTTGTACGCGGCACGGGAGCCGGCTGAGGGGTGGCGACACGAGAGCAGGGTGGGGGCGGCGCCGGCCCAGGACACCGGGGCGCTGCGTCCCAGCCCGGCCAAGCCGGCGTGTGTCCTTGGGCAAGCGGCCACCCTCTCCGGGCCCCTGGCTGAGCTTTTATGACAATAGGCACCATTATCCCCTCGTATTGCGCGGCCAGGACGTCCCCGTAGGCCCCCCAGCCCAGGACTTAAGGTTCTGAGCTCCACGGGGGAGACGGCCGGTGGAAACGTGCATCGAACAGAGCACACACTTTATAATCCTCTCTAAAAACCAGACTTCCAAATTCCCGATTTTATTCTGGGAGCAGAGAAAAGAAAGTGTTTCTTATCAATGAGTGTACAAGGGGCACGCCTCCCAGGGGGGTGGGGAGGCCCGGCCACCTGTCTCCAGGCCCACAGCCCGCGGTCAGCAGGTAGCAGGGCAGGAGAGGCAGCGAGCACGCGAGGCTCCTTGGAGGAGAGGGGCCCTCGGGGACTGGCGGGGGGGGGGGTCTGGAGACAGCTGGGGGTGCAGGCTTGAGGGACGGTGCTGGGAAAGGGGCCTGGGGTGGGGGCGTCCCCATGACTCTCTCTCCAGGACTGAAGGGCGCTCACTTCTGGGTGTTCCCACAACACACCTCGGATTCTTTTTTTTTTTTTTTTTTTTTTAATGTTTTATTTATTTCTAGGAGAGAGAGAGAGACAGCGTGAGCAGGGGTGGGTCAGAGAGAGAGGGAGTCACAGACTGAAACAGGCTCCAGGCTCCGAGCTGGCAGTCAGCACAGAGCCCGACGCGGGGCTCGAACCCACGAACCGTGAGATCACAACCTAAGCGAAAGTCGGACGCTTAACCGACTAAGCCACCCAGGCACCACGTACACCTCGGATTCTGATGCCCCCTGAAAGCCAAACTTGACCTTCTCAAAGTCATGAGACTAGTTAGCGGCTGAGATTCTGGCCCAAGGATCTCCCATCCAGTGCATTAGAAAGTGCCCCCTCCTCCCCAAACAGCGATGGAGGCTCCCAAGAAAGTGCCTGAGGTGGGGACGCATTCCATGTCACACCACCTAGATGGGTGACAATTGTCCATGCGCCTGCTGCTTCAGAATTTGCAGTGAAGAACTCTGGCCGCGAGAGCCTGAGTTCAGCAGACTCGTTCTCAGAGTGGGTGAGAAGACAGGAGGCGGGCGTGCGAGAGGAGAAGAGCATTTGTTGGCCGTTGGGAGGTTGGGCTGGGCCGTGGCCGTGACGCGGGAAGAAAGGCTGACCGCGTGCGGTGCAGACCGCGTGCGGCAGAGGATCAGGTCAGATACAGTTCTCGGCCTCATTCCGCTCTCCTTTCATCAGGGAGAGAGAACACGCAAAGGGCTTTGAATTAAAATCAATTCCCGTTAAGTCTTTGGCTCATTTGGTTTGTGATCCTTCAGCGTGGATGAAGGTACCGTAGAGAAATTTTGCTCTGAGATCGGAAAGGACCCTCGGAAGTGGCCCTGTCCTGCCTCCCTCCAGCGAGCGGCGAGGGGGAGCCTGTGCGTTGCCGGTGACGGACAATCACCTCTGCCCAGCGCGGTTCCGGGACGCAGGCCCTGGTGACACTCGGCAGCATCTGTCCCCATCCAGCCGGCCTTAGCTCTGCCCCAGCTCAGAACCGGGGGCTTCCTGCTGTGAATGAGCACCACGTCAGGGATGTGGCTCCTTTGGTTGGGTCCGGCGTTGCCCCGGGGACGGCTCACACGTGAGTAAGCAGAGGCTCAGAGGGGAGCAGTGACTTGCAGCAAGTGACACGGCTTGGGGCTGCATAGTGGGTTAAGGAGTGTCCCCCCCAAAATGACACATCCTTGTGACCATCCCTGCTGCCTGTGCGTGTGGCTTTATTCGAGATCTGCGGAAGTACCTGAGGACCTCAGGGTGTGACCATCCTGGGGCCGGGAGGGCTCTAAATCGGCGGCAGGTGCCCTTAGAAGACAAGCAGAGGGAGGCCGGAGTCACAGAGCCAGGTGGAGGCAGGGGCCGGAGGGAGGCCGTTGTAAGCCAGGCGAACAGGGGCCACGGGGGCCAGAAGACAAAGGGTGTGTCCTCCCCTGGACCCCGACTTCCGGCCTCCAGATCCGTTGTTTCTTCCGAGTTGGTGGTCACTTGTCACAGCAGCCCCAGGACACGAATAGAGGCCATGCGACTCCAGCTCCTGAGTCCCCAGGGGCTCACAGCTGCCACGGGGACGGCCGGGCCACAGGGCTCTGAGGGCCCCAGACAGGCAGTTCCAATACTAGAAGCTTCCGGCATCACTGATGGCAGAGGTGGGGGCAGACCCCGGCCTCGGGGTGGACGGGGCTGCGCTCCTCCAGCCAGATGCCCCCGGTCCCGCAGCTGGGGTCTGCAGGGGCCCCTCCAACCTGGAGCGGCACAGAGCCGCGGACGCAGACCCGCGCTCTGCCGGCCTGGAGTGCCGAGGCCGGCTCGGTGTGGACATTCTGCTCTAGGTGATGCCTTGTGCCTCGTGGGGGGGCCAGATCGGGGGCAGACCCCTTCCGCTCCCCGCCCTCGTCTGGGCGGCCCCCACCTCCACCCAGTCTCGGAGTGTTCTAATCTCTCAGGCATTCCCAGCGGGGAGGTGTGAACAGCACCCACTGGGTCACTGACTCACCCAAGGGTCGTTAGCTGCTAATTATAATTAAATCTTTGATGAGCTGTTTCTTATCTTCTTAATGAAATAATTATGATGGATGGAGAGGACAGCACCTAGCTCTGACGCCTCCTGGAAAGTGTGTGAGGCTCAGGCCCCTCTCGGCGGCGGGTCCGGCCGTTGTGCAGCCAGCAGTCAGCTCACCGAGGGCGCCTGGTCCCCCGCCCTGGGGTCACCACCCAGGAGCTGTTGGGGGCAAAGGAGCGAGGACAGAGCCGCGCCTCGGCCCAGAGCTGTCCCCAGATGCTCAGTAGTGAGCCTCCTGCTGGTATGTGAGTGGGAGGGAGCCCTAGCTGCCCCCCGCCCCACCCCAGCGCGGTGGCCCTGCTACCAGCTGCTGAGCAGCACGGAGCCACCGGGCCTCTCCCCGAGGGGTGTCCCTCTCAGCCCGGTCACAGGGTGTGAGTCAGGCCGGCTGGAGCACAGCAGGCCACCCGCTCCGCCCTGAACCCAGATGTACTGAGGAAGGAGCAGTGGGGGGGCGTGGCCAGGACAGGCTGGGCTCCCCTGGGGCCTCAGTTTCCTTCTGTGTGAGGTGAGGGGCAGCGAGGAGACCTCCAAGGCCACTCTGAAAGGGGCTATGAAAGCCAAGGTCTCCCAGGCAGTGTGACCGGCCCGGCCTGGACTCAGATCTCCGCGTGACCCCAGGGACAGCTGCGCGTGAGTCACTGTGGCCTGCTGGCTGACCCTCTCTCTCCGTGGCCGGGGGTCACGTCCGGCCTCTTCCCAGCCCTCCCCCCGCCCGCAGTCCTCGCCCCTCCACTGGGCTGTGGCTGCTGGTCCGGGTCTCCCTCGAGCCCCACCTTCCTCTGACTTGAGCTACTGCGCACAGGCCTGGCCACTGCGACCCACCCACGCCCTGAGGGCCACGGAGTGAGGCCCTTCCGCCTCCTCACCCTCGCGGGCAGCTGGCATGGTGGCCCCACCTACTGTGAGAGCTCTCTGGGCCTGCCCGCACACTTGGGGCTCCCGCACCCCAATCTCCTCCTTCCCAGGCTTCCCCAGAAAGTTCCCTCCTGCAGACACAGGGGCGCGGCTGCTGTGGGTTCTCCGTCTTCACAGGTTCAGGCGGCAGAGAGGAGTGCCCAGCACCCCACCAGCCTTTCACCCCCAAATTGGGCTGACTTCCCCTCTGGTCATTCGAGGGCATGGGTGGGGGAAGGAGAGGCAGCATCTGATTGGCCAGCCCGGTGGGAGGTGGGTGGGCAGGCAGCGTGACTGACAGGTGGGCCCCGCAGCACCCACAGCTGGGGAGGCGGCAGGTCCCCAAAGGCTGCTCTGGCGGGAGCCCCTGCCAGGAACCGGCTGGTGCGGGTCCCCTTCACCGTCCAGGGAGGACCCCTCCCCGCCCCACCCCCACCCCGGAAGTCAGCTGCTTCGGCTCCGGCTGGGCTGTACTAGAACCTTCCTGGGGTCCCTGCAGGCCAGGTCTCCACCCGCCTCCAGAAAAAACCTGCTCCGGCCACTGGTTTGCAGCGGGTGTGGGAGGCCCGGGGAGGGAAGGCCGGCAGCTGGTGAGGGGCTGAGCGGAAACAAGAGCCTCTCTCCCGCCGGGCCCTGCCTGCCTCAGCTCACAGCCCAAGTGGGAGACAGTGAACGCATTCAGTGCGGACAAACGGCCCCAGCCCCCTCTCGGGGGTCAGGGGGCCCCGGAGGGGCCGGGGGTGTCCAGAGATGCCACACAGGTGGGGGGGGTCCTCCGAGGATTGGGGAGCAGGGGAGGGGCTCCATGCCTGGTGGGCCAGCAGAGGCGCAGAGGGAGGGCAGGGCAGGAAGGCCCCCTTGCAGCCCAACCGCTGAGCTCAGAAAAGGTGTCAATCTCAGGAGGCAGTGGGGGGAGTCTGTGCCACAGACGAGCCTCCGGGTCATGGTCACGGTGAGACAGACTCTCAGATGGCCGGTGGCCCCGCCCTCGAGACCCTGGACAATCCCTTCCCCATGAGTGGGCAGCCCGAGACTCGCAGGGCAAGGTGCAGAGCTGCTGGCCATGACCCTGGCTGCTCTAAGCAGACTGGAGCCAGGGACGTGGGGAGGAAGTGGCCACGCGGGAAATGTCACGTGGCAGGGAGCCACGGTGGCCTCTAGGACCTGAGCGCTCCTGCAACAGCCAGTGGGTGTCTGGGGCCCTGGGTCCTGCAGACACAGGAAATGAACGTTGCCGGCCACCCGGAAGCCAGCCTCCAGATGACAGTGCCCCCAGCTGACGCCTGACCATGGCCTGTGGTGCCCTGTGGTCTCAGAAGCCAGCTAGGCCGCACCAGACCGTGGCCCACGGATGCCACGAGACGGTCAGCGGGTGTTAGGTTAATGCTGAGGTTGTGAGGCAGCTACGAGCGAATCCTGCAGACTCCGGCACCACCCGAGGCGCGTGGGGGCCTGTGTCTGTGCTCGCTGGCCGGGCCACCTGAGCAGGTCACCACCGGCCCTTCTGCTGCTCTGCGGTCACCGGGAGTGTTGGCACCGTCCCCTGGGCAGCGTGGGCGGCTCGGCACTGCACTGGGCCGAGGAGTAAGGGGCCCTGATGGGGGGTGGGGGTGGGAACAGCCTCGTGGGGAGGAAAGGCAGGCCTCCCCACACCCGGATGAGCCCAGGGACCGATTCCATTTGCTGCAGGGGTGGTCCCGGCTCCGCGGGGTGAGGGGCTGCAGGGCAGAAAGTCTCCCAGCCCCCGGGAGAGGGCTCCCTGCTGCAGGCACATACAGAGCCGGATGCTGGCGGCAGCTTCCGGGAGGCATGGGGGGGGGGGGCGGGGAGATCTGTCCGGGGGACGGAGGGGCTGCGGAGGTCCGGCAGAGCCCACCTGGGGCGCTGCACACACTGGTTCCCCGTAGCTCCTGGATCCTGGCCTCTGGACGGAGTGGCCCGCCCTCAGTGGGAGGACCGGGATGGTGGCGGAAGGCAAGGTCACCCCAGCGTGACCCCCACCCCCAGCAGAGACCCCGAGGGGCTTTCCACCACCACTGAGGAACATGCATGGGGGGCCTTGGGGGGTGGGCAGGGCCTGCCCTCTGGGCGCCAAGCCCAGACCCCCATGGGGGGTTGTCCAATTTCTGAAAGCCCAAAGTGCCTCAGGCGGCGAGCCAGAAGCCAGTGTCCTCGGACTTCTGAAAGGACGGAGGGTCTGGAGGGGGTGGCCCAGGGCCAGCCGGACCCTCCAGGAGGAACGGCCCACGGCACGGGCGGAGCCTCCATGGCCTGGCCCTGGCCACCGCTCGGCCTTCTCCAGGCAGAGCTCGCCCGGACCCCGCTTGCAGGCTCTCCGAGACGGTGGCCGCGCTCCCCAGGTGGGTCCCCTGACGCGCCCCAGGGTGGGTTCTTCTGGATTCTGTAAACACACATCGTCTTCAGTGCCAGCAAGTAAGTGAAACCACATGGGATGGTTTGAAGCTTCTAGAAGGTTTTACACCACAATAAAAACAGACGAGCTGAGCCCTTGGAGTGGAGGGGGCACAGAGCTGGGCGTCTTCAGCCCCAGCAGGAGGGCACGGGGGGCCACAGCGGGGTCCGGGGACGGAGCTAGGGGCTGGGGCC
Organism: Proteles cristata cristata; assembly: GCA_017311185.1. NCBI lineage: Eukaryota > Metazoa > Chordata > Mammalia > Carnivora > Hyaenidae > Proteles > Proteles cristata. The sequence continues at coordinate 100,611 of JAESUZ010003249.1, forward strand.
TGGGCAGTAGGCCCTCGGAGGGAGGCTTGTCCACCAAGCCTAACTTCCCGGCCGCTGCCTCCAGGCAGCTCTCCAAGGTGCTTACGGCTTGTCAGCCTTCTTGTGGTCCCCACAGCCCCCCATCGCCTCCAGGCTCCTATGCTTTGGGACGTGCTCTGCGGGTCCCCAGGGAGAAGGGCAGGGGCCTCTCCCCCACTGGCCTTGAGCACATCCGGGCAGAGTGTACCCAGGCTGGCTCAGTCTGGGGTCCCCCAGAGAGGTTAGGGACGAAATGGAGCCGTCCTCAGGTCACAGGAGGTGACGTGGGGCTCTGTGCCGGCAGCTGGCGCGGCCGCCTCGTCTCTGCTCTCAATCCCAGAGCCTGGTGGCCGGGCACGGGGCCTCCCGAGGGCCACAGCCCCGCGGTCAAAACGTGTCGGCGTCCACGCCACGCCGGGGGCTGACACGGTGTGGGCCTCATTCTGAAGAGCAGGGTCTGCCTCTCACCGAACGGAGTAGCCCCTGGGTCACCATCTGAACAGGAGCCGCTGCGACACTTGGGCCGAGACTCGGGGCCGCTGACGCCCCCTCCGCCCCCACGTTGTGAGGTGGACGCGTCACATGGCCCATCGGTGGGCCGCCGCCGCCCTGCCCTGCAGTGAGGGGAGGGGGGAGGGTCTCTCCCAGCCCTGTGGCCGCGCTTCTTCCCGAACCTTTCTGAGGGGGCCTTGCCGTGGCCACTGTGAGGGAGTCTCACATTCCCCTCCCCCTCCCCTCCCCACCCTCCTCTCTCCCCCTCCCCCTCCCCCTCCCCACCCCGCCTCCCCCTCCCTCCCCCCTTCCCTCCCACCCCCCCTCCCTCCCTCCCCTCCTCCTCCCGTTCTCCCCTCTGTTCACAGGCACAGAAGTGACTCCTGACCCCAGGCTCTGGGGACCCCAGCAGGGCTGGGTGGAGGTCAGTCGGGGCTCCTGTGTCCAGAGGGATCAAGCCCCACTATCCCCTCACCTCTTTCTCCTTCCCTCCCTAACCCCTTCCTTGCGCCCCCTCCCTCCTCTCTCTCCGCACCTTCCCCCTCTTCCCCTGTCCTTCCCTCTCCTTCGTCTTCCTCTTCCTCCCTCCCTCTCTCTCCTGCCCCCTCCCTCTCCCCCTGCTCTAGCTGCCCTGATGGCCTATGTAGGGAGCTGTGCCCTCCACCCTGCTTCCACCCTGGCCGCCCCCACATCAGGGTGGCCTCTTCTCCTGGGCGGACAAGTCTGGCCACGGCCTGGGTCCTTCCACCGGCCAAGGGTGGTGGGGGAGGCGTGCGAGGGCCACAGCAGCCCGACCACAGCTGCCCTGCTGGCCTCCGCCCAGCTTTGCGGAGAGAAGGGCTGAAGTTCATACAAGTGCCCAGTGACATCAGCATCGCTCTGGGACATAAGGGCACAGCCATAAGGGCCATCGTCCTTGCTCTGGAGACATGGGCAGAGCTCCCTGCCCTGCACCCTGCCCTCTGGTTAGGCGGGAGCTTGGGGCCAGTTCCAGCTGAGGGACTTGAGTAGAGGCCATCTGTGGCTGGAGCACGCGCGGCAGCGGCTGGCCTGGCCGTCTCTGCAGCAGACATGCCCTGCGTTGAGGTGGTGGGGCCTCCATGGGCCTGGGCTCCGGAGTGGAGCAAGGTGCCACATGCCACCTACCCCCAGTAGGATTTTAGCTGTGCAAGAAATACATCTTTTTTGTATTCCCTGGATGTGAGGGAGGGAATCAATGTGACACATCACGACAGTAAGAGAAGGGATAAAAACAGACAAAGAAAGTATTTGACAAAGTACAATGTCCATTCATGATAAAACCTTCAACAAAGTCGGTCTAGAGGGAATAAACCTCAACATAATAAAGTCCATTTATGAGAAATCCACAGCTAACATCGTCCTCAATGATAAAGCACTGAGAGCTTTTCCTCTAAGATCAGGAACGAGACAAGGATGTCCATTCTCACCACTTTTATTTGTTTATTTATTTATTTTAAATATTTTTATTTATTTCTAGGAGAGAGAGACAGCGCGAGCAGGGGAGGGTCAGAGAGAGAGAGGGAGTCACAGACTCTGAAACAGGCTCCAGGCTCTGAGCTGGCAGTCAGCACAGAGCCCGACGCAGGGCTCGAACCCACAAACTGTGAGATCATGACCTAAGCAAAAGTCGGACGCTTAACTGACTAAGCCACCCAGGCGCCCCTCTCACCACTTTTATTGAACACAGTACCGGAAGCCCAGCCCAATTGGTAAGGAAGAAGTAAATTTTTCACTATTTGCAGTTGACAGGATACTCTATACAAAAACATTAAGAACTTCACCAAGAAAAAAAGAAAAATGAATATTTAGAAATGATAAATGAATTCAGCAAGACCACAGGATACAAAATCAATGTGTAGAAATCTGCTGCATTTTGATACAATAATAATGAAGCGGCAGAAAGTGAAATTAATAAAACAACCCCACCTACGGCTGCACCAAAAATAATAAGATACCTAGAAATAAATCTAACCAAAGAGACGAAGAGGCCTGTGCTCTGAAAACTATAAATGCTGATGAAAGAAATTGAAGGGGACACAAAGAAATGGAAATATATCCCATGCTCATGGATTGGGAGAACAAATATTGTTAAAATGGCAGTCTACACATTTAGTGCAATCCCTATCAAAACACCACCAGTGTATTTCACAAAGTTAGAACAAACATCCTAGAATGTGTATAGAACCACAAAAGACTCTGAATAGCCAAAACAATCTCGAGGAAGAAGAACAAAGCTGGAGGCATCACAATTGCAGACTTCAGGACCTACTACACAGCTATAGTGATGAAAGCAGTGTGATGCTCACACACACACACACACACACACACACACACACACACACACATCAGTGGAACAGAATAGAGAGCCCACAGAGGGACCCACAACTATAAGGTGAATTAATCTTCAAGAAAGCAAGAAAGAATATCCAACGGGAAAAAGACAGTCTCTTCAACAAATGGTGTCTGGAAAACTGGACGGCTAGTTACATGCAGAATAAAGAAACGGGACCACTTGCTTATACAGCACACAAATATCCGTTCGAAATGGACTGAAGACCTAAATGTGAGACCTGAAACCATAAAAGTCCCTGAAGGGAGCACAAGCAGTAATTTTCCCAACACTGGACACGCCAGCATTTTCTAGACCTGTCTTCTGAGGCAAAGGAAACAAAAGCAAAAATAAACTATTAGGACTACATCAAAACAAAAATATTCTGTACAGTGAAGGAAACAATCAACAAAACTAAAAGGGAACCTACCGAATGGGAGACACTATTTGCAAATGACGTATCTGATAAAGGGTTAGTATCCAAATGATGTAAAGAGCTTACACAGCTCAACACCCAAAAAATGAATAATCTAATTAAAAATGGGCACAAGACCTGAATAGAAATTTCTCCAAAGAAGACATCCAGATGACCAACAGACACGTGAAAAGATGCTCAATATATCTGATGATCAGGGAAATGTAAATCAAAACTACAGCACACCTGTCAGAATGGCTAAAATCAACAACACAAGAAACAGCAGGTGTCGGTGAGGATGTAAGGAAAAACGAACCCTCGTGCGCTGCTGGTGGGAATGCAAACTGGTGCAGCCACCGTGGAAGGTCCTCAGAAAGTTAAAAATAGGGCTACACTAAGACCCAGCAATCACACTACTGGGTATTTACCCAAAGCATGCAAAACACTGATCTAAGGGGTACATGCACCCCGATGTTCATAGCAGCACGGTCTACAATAGCCAAGGCGTGGAGAGATCCTAAGTGTCTATCGACTGCTGAATGGATAAAGAAGTGGTTTATATACAATGGAATATAATTCAGCCGTAAAATAAGTGAAATCTTTCCATTTGCAACAACATGGATGGACCTAGAGAGTATTGTGCTAAGTGAAAAATAAGTCTGAGAAAGACAAATACCATATAATGTCACTCATATGTGGAATTTAAGAAACAAAACAATCAAAGGAGACAGAGAGAGAGGGATCAAGAAACAGACTCTTAACTTTAGAGGGTAAACTGATGGTTCTCCGAGGGGGGGGAGGATGGGAGGCAGCGGATAGGGATTAAGGAGTGCACGTGTCATGATTAAAAAAAAGAAAAAAGACATACATGTTTGGTGGCTAAGCCCCTGGGAGCTCATGGGACAAGTTGTTACTGCAGCACAACCCGGGGCAGCCTGACTGATGCACGGAGTCTCCCTGCCGCCGGAGGGGTGGCCAGTAAGCACCCAGCAAGTAACCCCACCTGCTGGGATGGGCAGAGGGGGGCTGTCAAGTTTGGGGGGGGCCTGGGAGAGTCAGGCTCCCGGTGTCGGCTCCTGGAGGGGGAGACGTGCATGTGACTGGCGCCCCGTCTGAGGAGGGAGGCCGCAAGGCCGCGGGCTCGCGTGTGCGCCTGGAGTTGCTTTGGGCCCTGGCGCCCCGGCTGGGAGAGTAGCCAAGTGGGCCCCCAGGTCCCCAGCCCAGGGGCGGGGGGAAAGGGATGCTTACGGAGACGGCAGGCAGGATAGAAAGAGTGAGTCCTCTACCCCTGGCCTGGGTGTGTCGTGTGGGGGTGGGGGGCACGGGGTGTGTGTGTGTGTGTGTGTGTGTGCGCACGCGCATAAGTGGTGGATGTGTATGTGGTGGATTCTGTGTGTGCATGCGTGTTGGGGGTGGGGTATGTGTGTGGAGGGATGGGGTGGGGGGTACGGGGCGGGGGTGGGGAGGGTGACGGGTGGTGTGTGTGTGGTGATGAGGGTGCTTACTCGCAGTCACCCAGGGCCCCATCCAGCACCAGGAGGGGTCAGACCCCCGCTGCAGGCTGAGCTCCCCTCCCCCGGAGAGCCGCGTGGCCCACCTCCCCGCCGCCCTGCTGGGGGCCACGCGGGGTGGGGAGAGGGGCCCCCTCTGGAAGCTAAGCGCCCCCCACGCGTCGTCCTCCCCCAGCGCCGCCGCAGAGCCAGGCCCCAGGAGCCCGGGGACACGCGTGGCCTAGGGCGTCTGTCGGGAACAACACGGGGGTAGGGCTTCCCGGCGGGGGGGACGGGGAGCTTCACACGGGGTGACACCTCTCAGCTCCCCTGAGGCCTGGGGACCCACCGCGGGCCCAGGAAACTAGTCCGGCTCCTTCTCAGGCCACGAAACCGCAGCTCGGGACATGGGGACAGCCAGCATTTCCAGCGTCTAGAGCACCAGGCGGGCCCAGCGTGCCAGCGCTTCCCCACGACACCAACACTGTGCTTAGGCGTGACCACAGGGGCACACGGGCGACAGGGGGCCGCCCTCCGTGAGGCCACGGGCGTGAGGCCAGAAGTGAGAAACCCACAGAACGCGCACGGTTAGAAGGGGCGGGGGTGGTGCAGGATTATTGCTCCATGAGATTTAACTACTTGACCTTCGCAGAAGGTGTATTTTAAAAATCCTCTGGATAGAATCGTTGATCACTAAATACGGTTGTATATCGATTGGATCTCTATCCATTTTTGTTTGTCCCAAGTACGTATTTTCCCCCTCGACCACAACTAGCTTCAGAGCAGAGGGAGAAAGAATAATTCCATTTAAGCTTGTCATAAAAGCGAATCACCCGAGAAAAACCTTAAGCAGAAAAATTCTTTTTTTTTTTTAAATATTTTTATTTATTTCTAGGAGAGAGAGACACACACACACAGCGTGAGCAAGGGAGGGTCAGAGAGAGAGGGAGTCACAGACTCTGAAACAGGCTCCAGGCTCCGAGCTGGCCGTCAGCACAGAGCCCGACGCGGGGCTCGAACCCACGAACCGCGAGATCATGACCTGAGCGAAAGTCGGATGCTTAACCGACTAAGCCACCCAGGCGCCCCTAGCAGAAAAATTCTTGAACCCTCATGGGGAAAACTACAACCCCTGTTTGAGCTGTAAAGGGAGGTTTGCGGGAAGAGTCAAGATGCCCGCCCGCTCCGGGAACACACAGCTTCCATTCCTCTCCAGTCTCGGTGGAGCCGTCAGAGGTAAGGACTTGATAAAACAATGCTGGGTTTACAAGGAAGAGTCAGTAGATAAAAATGCAACCCTCCCCCAACCCTGACGGGGAAAGCCGACCCCAGGAATGAAGAGGTTCTGCCGTCCGAGGGGATCCGCGCGGCTAGGAGCCAGGGCACAGACTGGTCTGTCATTCAAGGGTATTTTCTCCCGGACTCCACGCCATTTGCACACATTATCTCTTCAAACATAAATGTATTTAAAAAACAGGTGCCCTGGCAGGATTTACGCGTAGGCCAGTGAGGGGCTGGTGCAGGACAGACAGACGGACCGGAGGGCACACATCACTGAACACAAGCGATGAAAATTACAACGAGGCCAAAGATGACGAATCAACGCAGAAAGGGAAGATTATTTGATGGGTTATCAAATTAGACATTTTGAAAGGAGGGGGAAAAAAAACAAGGAAAACATCAAACGGCAAAGTGAACCGCAGGGTTGAACGGTTAGGTGTAATAAAAAATAAACCCATTTTTAAACAAAAGGAAAAACAAAAACCCGTGGTAGGTACAACTACATACAAACTGAATATCTGTTTATGCTTAATAGCAACGTAACCAAAAGCAAAGGACACAAATCAGATTAAGAAAGATATTCTGTGCAGGCGTCAGAGGCTGTCGGGCCCCTAGGAACGGACACCTCCGGGGCCCAGCGAACACACATCCACAGTGAACATAAAAGGAACGATAACTGATTGACAAACAGAGAAAGCTAGAATAGAATAGTCGTGAAATCAAATTGAAGAAGAATGTTACTATGGTGGTAGTTTTAAGAAAACCATTTATTCACTGTTGTGGTAAAGTGTATATTAGTGGAACTATTTTGGACCGTGATGTGTCAAGAAACTTAAATGTTTCTCATTATTTAATTCACCAATTCCACTCTATTGTAAGAAATAATTTCCTTTGTAATCCTATATTAATAAAATATTTTTTTTAATATTTTTATTTATTTCTAGGAGAGAGAGAGACAGCATGAGCAGGGGAGGGTCAGAGAGAGAGGGAGTCACAGACTGAAACAGGCTCCAGGCTCTGAGCTGGCAGTCAGCACAGAGCCCGACGCGGGGCTCGAACCCACGCACCGCGAGATCATGACCTGAGCAAAGGTCGGACACTTAACCGACTGAGCCACCCAGGCGCCCCTAAAATGTTTAAATTTATTTAATTATTGAGAGAGAGAGAGAGAGAGAGAGAGAGGAGGAGGAGGAGGAGCAGAGAGAGAGGGAGAGGCGAGAATCTCCAAGCAAGCTCCATGCTGTCAGCACAGAGCCCGACACGGGGCTTGAACTCACAAACCGTGAGATCATGACTTGAGCCAAAATCAAGAGTTGGGTGCTTAACTGACTGAGCCACCCAGGCCCCAAGAAAGTAATTCTAAATTTAAAAAAAAAACATATTTTTGCACAAATATATTCAGAAAAGAAAAAAATACCTTGAAGGTATAGCCATAGAATAGACAAGCCAACACGACATATTGGTGGAGTGGAATATTATACGGCCATTGTAAGATTTTCTGTAATGTACAGTCTAGTCCTAATTCATAAAAAAGCCCATCGAACCAGACAAACACGCAGGAAGAGAGTGGCAGGATACGCTGGTGCTGGAAGCGCGGTGTGCAGGCAGGGCAGGGGTGTCTGACGGTCCTCCTTCACTCTTCTGCAGCTTCTGAGGTGGAGAAGCCTGTGATACTTTAATATTTTTTAAAAACAATATTATTTATTTTAAATGAATTTCTCAAGTAGCCCTGGTTCAATTGTCTTTTCGTTTTACAGGACATGTCTGCTCCATTAACAAGAGTACTGATTGTCATTACAAGACATTAAAAACAACCCAAATTTTGGGGCGCCTGGGTGGCTCAGTCAGTTAAGCTTTCGCTCAGGTCATGATCTCGCGGTTCGTGGGTTCGAGCCCCGCGTCGGGCTGTGTGCTGACTGCCAGCTTGGAGCCTGGAGCCTGTTTCAGTCTATGACTCCCTCTCTCTTTGACCCTCCCCTGCTCACGCTGTCTCTCTCTCTGTGTCTCCTAGAAATAAATAAAACATTAAAAAATAAACAACCCAAATTTTCAATACTCTAGAGTGAACATATGGTAAATCCAGCCACTAGCCTACGATGGAGCCTTTTATTTTTTATTTATTTTTTAATATTTTTTATTTATTTTTGAGAGACAGCATGAGCAGGGGAGGGTCAGAGAGAGAGAGAGAGATACAGAATCTGAAGACAGGCTCCAGGCTCTGAGCTGTCAGCACAGAGCCCGACGCGGGGCTCGAACCCACGAACTGTGAGATCATGACCTGAGCTGAAGTCAGACGCTTAACTGACTGAGCTCCCCAGGCGCCCCACAACGGAGCCTTCTAAAATGACTGAAACTTGTCCCTCAATATGAGAGATGATCTCATTTTTAAATAAAACTTTCTATCTCCAAATGATGTGCTCTGAAATATCTCTAGAGGGCAGATTTATGGTAACTTGTATTGCCTTCTTTGTGTTGTTCAAAGTACCCAAGTGTTCTATAAAAAGTACACATTGCTTTGAGAATCAGTGGGGAGGAAAACCCGCTTAAGGCAAATAAAGACTATTTCGGCAAATGTGTTGGGACGGCGGGATGTCCACCCCAGAGAGAAGGAAGCATCCTCACATCGAGCCGAAAATTCAAGTTTGAAATGAACCACAGATCTAATGCGACAGCAAACCATAGAACTCCTGGACAAAATCCAGGAGTAAACCTCTATGCCTTTGAGTAGGCGATAATTTCTCAGAAAAGACACCGAAAAGCACCAGTGGCACAAGGAAAAAGAGATGCCTTGGACTCTGCCGAAATTCGAATCTTTTGTTCTGCAAACAGCACCGTCGATAAGGTGAAGAGACAACGCACAGGATGGAGAAAGGATTTTCAAGTCCTATATCTGAGGAAGGATTTGTGCCAAGGGTGTAACCACAACTCTTAACGACTCGGCAGTAAAAGGATGAGTGACCCAATTAAAAACTGGGCAAAGGATCAGAGTCGATATTTTGCCAGAGAAGACGTCTAAGTGACTGACAACTTCATGAGGAGACGCTCAAGGTCATTAGCCATCAAAGGCGTGCAAATCAAAGCCACAGCGAGAGGCCCCTTCCTACTCGACAGGAGGGCTGTAAGGCGACGGACACGTCGTCGGCAGGGATGCGATGGAACCGCAGCTCTAACACAGTGTTGATACGAAGGCTGCAGGTGCAGCTGCTTTGGAAAGTTTGTGATATCTTCCAAATCTTTTTTTTTTTTTAACTTTTAAAGCTATTATTCATTTTTAAGAGAGAGAGAGAGAGACAGAATGTGAGCAGGGGAGGGGCAGAGAGAAAGGGAGACACAGAATGTGAAGCAGCTCCAGGCTCTGAGCCGTCAGCACAGAGCCCGACGCGGGGCTCGAAACCCAGGAACAGGGAGATCATGACCTGAGCCGAAGTCGGAGGCTTGACTGGCTGAGCCGCCCAGGAGCCCCAGAGCTCCTCCAAATCTTAAACACACGGCCGTCATAAGATCCAGCATGTCTGTTCCTACCTATACACCCCCCGATATACGGAAACCCGTATCTACACATAGACGTACATGCAGCCGTGTTATTCATCACATCCAAAGAGTGGAAACAACCCAACTGTCCACCAATTAATGAATGAGTAAATAAACTGGTATCAGAAACAAATATCTGACAATAAAACACGAACGGGGTTTGGACACATATCAACGTGAACGAACCTTGAACATATACTAAAGAACGAAGATAGTCATGAAGAAGCGCATATTACATGATAGTGTTTGCACGTAGCATCTAAAATAAGGGAATCTACGGAGACAGAAGGCACATTAGTAGGTGAAATGTGTAGTGTGTTAATTATATCTCAGTTGTTAGCCATATACAAAAATAAGACATAAAAGAACGAAGGGACAGAAGGGAAGGGAAGGAAGGCGACAACCACCTTTGAGTCACTATTACACTCCAAGCATGAGCCAGAGGTTTGACTCGTATCACCTGATTTAGTCCTTAGCGCACCTCCAAGAGTGGGCGTCACAATCTGGTTTTAATTCTCAGCTCGGTATCCAGAAAGGTAGAATCTCAAAGTCCACAGCGGCTGAGCCTACGAAGATCTGTTTGACGCCACGGCCCACTTGCCCTTTGTCTCCCCCTTCGGCAGCTGCCCTGGCGTCGGGACTCGGAAGGCGATGCCAGAAACCATGCCTGGTGGCCAGCGTGTGCTCATCCTGCCAAAGTCATGGTACGAGAGCATCTCAGGGCTCCAGACAGAAGAGGCAGGGACCACAGGCTCCAGAGACCTATGGCCCGGGGGTCCCCTCAGCACCTGGCAGTACCCCAGGCACCACATCAGCCCGTCCAAACCTTGAACCCCAGATGCTGCTTTGTGTGATGGCACGTGGCCTTGTCAGCTCACCTGCATTCATTACTGACCACCTCCTCTGAGCCGGGACAGAGGCAGTCAGAGTCGGCTTCCGCCCTCACAAATCTTACATCCAAGTAGATTGCGGATAGGTGCTAAACACCTTTCACAGGCTGTAATGGTGAGGTGTGCAGAGTGCTCTGGGAGCGCAGACGAAGGGTGACCAACTGCTCGAGAAGTCAGGGCAAACCCCATCCACCTGTCTATCTCTCCATCTATCTGTGCATCCATCCATCCACCCACCCACCTGTGCATCCATCCATCCGTGCATCCATCCATCCATTGTCCAAAGCTATTTATAGAGTTCCTTTCACCCCTACAGTTCTTGATGCTGAGGCTTCATCACAGAGTAAGACAAAGTAAGTCAGTTCTCTCCTAGATCTTACCTTCTAGTGTATATAACATAAGACAAACATGTAAAATAATTTTACACACAGAAAAGCACCATGAGAAAAGTAAAACAGAATAAGAAACGTGAAAGTCTGGAAGCCAGGGATGATTTCTCTGGGGAAGAAGTGTTGGAGCTCAGCTTCAAACAAGGAGGAGCCATTCATGTGAAATTCTGGGGGAGGAGAGGCTCCAGGCAGAAGAGTCAACACACACAGAGGCCACAGGCGGGAATGGAGTTGACTTGTTCAAGGGACAGGACAAAGGTCAGTGTGCGTGCAGCTTAGTGATTGTGAGCGAAGGGGATGGGATGTTCGTGCTGGGTCTTAAGGAACAAGAGCTTGCCATGCAGAGAAGGTTGTGGGGACAGCGGACCTGGGGACCAGGGGAAGTGAAGGGACCTGGAAAAGAAGGCGGAGGTACGGTTTAGTCTGCCAGATATAGTACATATCGCAAAGCTTCTTTGATTAAACAGTATGGCCTTAGTTTGTTTATAAACAAATAGACCCTGGAATAGAGTAGAAAACCCACAAACAGGTCCACAGCATGTCCAATGTGGTCAAAGAGGCTTCTCAGGAGCCTGGGGAGAAGATAGGGTGACTGAGGAGAAGATGAGCTTTTTAACGAATGGCTCTGGGACACCTGGAGAGCCGAGCTGGGCCTGCATCCACAGACGCCGGTGAATCTGAGACGAAATCATGCCAAGTGCTGGGGAAAAACTGGGTGACTTCTTTTGCAACCTCAATCGGAGAAAAGCTTTTATAACTATGACTCAAAGCCGAAAAGCAATCAAGCAAAGATGAATGAATTTGCCTACATCAAATGAAAACATTCGTACGGCAAAATACCCTATAAGCAAGGTCAAAAGACACAAAATATTTGCAACTAATATCACAGACGTAGGACTCAACCTGCTAACACACGAAGTCCTGACAACCAGGGAAAAAAAGCCTAATGAGCTGCAAGAAAATGGGCGAAAGTTGTCAGCTGTTTGTGCAGAAAAAAGGTACGTGTCTCTCAGATGCATGAACAGGTGCCTGGTCTTGGTCATGTCAAGGAAAAATGAAATAAAATGTCAGTGGTGTTCCGTCTCTCACTTATCAGATTGGCAAAATTCCAAGGATCTAACAATCTCTTACGCTGGTGAGACTGGCAATCCAGGCGACCTTACTGATCTCGGGTGGGAACACACAATGTGCAGTCTCTCTGGAGGGACCGAGGTCTATCACGCCAAGGGCTGTAGACATTTGGCCTTCAGCCATGACCGCGCCTCAGTAAATCTGTGCCCAGGACACGTGGGGAAAACACACACCGACACACACCCGATGCCATCTCTGTGGTTGTGCGCTGTGGGAGCGAAGGCTGAGAACTCCGAATGCCGATCACAGGACGTCGGTTGACTAAATTCTTTTTTTTTAATGTTTTGTTTTTGTTTTTGTTTTTCCTGAGAGAGACAGAGCGTGAGCAGGGGAGGGTCAGAGAGAGAGGGAGACACAGACTCTGAAGCAGCTCCAGGCTCCGAGCTGTCAGCACAGAGCCCGACGCGGGGCTCGAACCCACGAACGTGAGATCATGACCTGAGCCGAAGTCGGACGCTTAACCGACTGAGCCCCCCAGCCGCCCCTCGGCTGACTGAATTCTCACGTCCCAGGAGTGCGCTGTAGCCATGGCGGGGGCGGGGGGCGGGCTCAAGGGACAGCATGAGGACCCGTGTGCAGTGACATTTGAACAAAGCTCGTGCGGGACAGCGTGCAGACGGGGTTTTGTGGGTGTGCGTGTGCTTCTTGTCTTTTCTCAGAGAACAGGTGGACAGATAATCCCCAAACGAATGGAAATGGCTGTGGGGGTGGGGAGGGGGAGGAAGGGGCAGGGCTCCCTGGTCCCCCCGGAGCCCTGTAAGTGCTCTGCTAAGTGAGATCGCAAAGAAGGTGTCCTCCCGACTTGGCCCTGACGAGAACAAGACCCCGAGGCTAATCAAGTTGGTGGCAAGAAACCCTGATGTCGCTATAAAAAGTCATGGTTTAGAGTGTGGAATCTTAGTGAATTATAGTCTAAGGACTATAGCCGGGAGACTTCCAGACGCACAAGCGTGTCCGGGCCGCAGGGAAGACCACACTGTGTGTCCTGGCTCAGGATCGCCGCCTGTCGCAGGACCCGGCCTTGACTGGCCGTGGGGGGAGCGCCTCTGGGCCCCTGCGCGGGGCGGGGAGGGGCGGGGCCGGGGGGAGGGATGCAGAAAGGAAAGAAGCAGCCAGAGCTAACGGGAGGAGCACTTTCTTTCAGCAGGTTCGTACTGAGGCCTCCCCATCAACATCACACGCCCATTTCCCAGATGTGGACACTGAGGATCAGGCAGGGTGACTCAGCTGAGGCTGCAGGCTCCCAGGGGGCGGCGCCGCTGGGCCCGGGGTGGGGGGTGGGGGTGGGGGCCACGCTGGCAGATTCCTGCAGCCCGTGGGGAGGGGCCCGGCCAGCTCCTCCCAGACACGCGCAGCGTCCCTGCTTCCCCGCAGCTCAGCGCGGGAGGCCGCCAGGATGACAGGTGCCGTCGCCTCCAGGCCGCCTGTCGCTGGAAACAGCCGTCTCCCTCCCGTCAGCAGCCCTTCAGGCCCAGGGACGGCCAGGCCTGCCCGGGGCCCCCGGCCCCCCCGCCCCTGCCAGCAGCCCCTCTGCCCCAGGGGCCGGCTCCCCGCTCTCCCCAGGGGTCGCGGCCGGACAGGAGTCTGCAGGGAGTGGGGGGCAGGGCAAGCGGCAGGCGGCGGGGGAGGGGCGGAGCTGCTGGAGGGGGTCGGCTGGGTGCGAGCAGAGGTGCGCACAGGAGGGCCGCGGGGGTGTCAGGCCAGCGGACCGAGGCCAGGGGCGGGGCTGGAGGGCCGACCCGGAGCAGGGAGTCCCCAGGAGCCGGTCCAGGACCTCGGGGGCTCGGGGAAAGTCGGGGGCCTGGGGGTGCGGCGGAGGGGGCTGCCTCCCGGACAGCCTGGGTCTGTGGACTTGGGTGGGAAGCGATGCCATCTTCCCGTCACTAAGCTCCCACTGATTCGGGGCTCCCTCCCTCACGCGTGGGGCGCCACGAGGCCGCGGAGCCTGCCTGTCACACAGGGGTGGCGGGGGCCCTGCGCCTGGGGCGAGCTGATAGACAAGCAGGCAGATCGCTCCAGAGCAAATGTGGCTGCTGAGTATTTGGTAACAACTTCAGCACCACGTGTCCCCCGCGAGATCGTGTGCCCCGCGGTCTGCGGAGGGGCCGCAAGTCGCTGGCTGCCACGAGGCCTCGGTGCGTGCAGGGTCCAGGACGCCAGGGAGCGGGGCCCACCGATGACCTGCAGGCAGGGAGAGGGTGCTCCCTGGGGACAGAGGGGGTCACGAGGAGGAGCTGAGTGCCGGGGTCAGGGGCCGCACCCTGGCCACGCCCGGAGTTGGCCTCCCTGGATGGCGCCTGGCGTCCAGCAGCCAGAGCCGTTTTTAGCCTGGTTCCAGGCAGGCTGCGTCTGGGCGAGGCAGGCACAGTGACCTCGTCGGGGTCACCCCGTGCTCACTGGGGCCCACGTCCAGCGAGGGGGCCAGTCCTCAGCCAGGGCCCTGGGGTTACTGGGGGTGGCGGCCTGGCTCTCCACCAGCCCTGCCCCCAACCTGGTCCCCAGGACGGAGCCTCGTGGGGAACACATCCCTGAGGGGACAGCTGCACGTTCACATGGGGTGACGGAGGGGGGCACGCTGTGGGCTGTCGGCCCCCTTCCTGCCCCGGGGGGTCCCGCAGCCCGTGTCTCCCCAGCGCCCTCTCCTTCCTCCTGGGTCCTGCCTGCTCCGCGGCTGGTGGCCTCCCGGCTCACAGAGACCGGAAGCTCCAAGGCATCGTGGGGAGGACCACACGTGGCCGCGAAGCTCTCGGGCGGCTGTGGGGCCACACGGAGCCCCGTGCGCGTTGGAGGATCGAAAGTGTCTTGTGTTCATGGTCGATGTCGCCTGATTCCTTCTGGCGGGAGGATCTGTGGGCTTAGAGGACGCGCCAGAGTGATGATCACAGACCCACCCGTCCGGAGGCCTGGGTCCTGCGGGTGGGCAGGCGGGCGACACCCATGCCTCACTGGTTTGCCAGGTATTGGCCCCGGGGCGTCTCCACCCGCGGGGGCTCAGCGCCGCTGGCCTCCACCCACGGCTTGCGGGAAACGGGGCCTGGAGGAGCCGCGGGAGCCTGTTTCACCTGGTGCCGTGTGCCCAGCCTCGCGTGCGCTGTCAGCGCAGTGGACAGGTCGGGGTGCGTGTACCCAGGTGCAGGGGCGGACAGCCCTGGACTGGGTCCCGCCTCTGCCACTTCTGGGCTGTGTCCCGGGGGCAGGTCATTTAACCCTTCTGGGGCCCAGCTTCCTCTCCGGGACCCACGGTGGTCATCCCCCTGGGCAGAGTGCTCAGCGAGAACGCCGCACAAATCGTGGGCGCAAAGCCCACACACATGCCTGCCTCAGGAGGGCCCGTCTGCCCTGTGCTCTGACCAGGCCACCAGGGAGCCACGCCAGAGTCCCATGGACACAGAGGCACCACTGGGCGAGTGCCCACAGTTGGGGCCTCAGTGTGAGGGCAGGGGGCAGCCCAGGATGACAGCGCACATCGCGAAGACCCCACTCCTGTCTCACCTTCCTTCCACTGAACCAACGCTTTCCTTTCCTGCTTGGGCCGCTCTGGGGAGTGTCCCCACTCTCAGGGACAGCCCAGGCAAACTGCGGGGTGGAGCCCTTCCCCACTGGGCACTGATGTGCCCACGGTACCCCCACAAGCCTGGGCCTGCAGGGTCCCCATCGACCCGGGAACCATAGGCGGTGAGGCGCTCACCACCCAGCGAGCAGAGGGGCCGGGCCGGGGCCTCCCTTAGCTTTCTCTCAGGAGCCGGTTCAGAAGGCCCCGCGGGCGCTTTCTGGAGCTTGAGCGCCCCCTGCTGCTGGCGCCGGTGGAGGAGGCAGCCCCTCTGTCCTGGGACTCACACCCAGGGAAGACATGGAGAACCGGGGAAAGACCCTGTGGGTCTGGGACTGGAAACGGAGGGGTGCGGGCCGCTGGCCTGGGGCGTGGGCCCGACGACAGATCTGCCCCCTGAGCCTTCCTCCCCCACCCGGCTGCCTTCTCACAGCCGGCAGCCGGCTCCTGCTCGGGATTGCTCACGGTGGGGTGAGGGCTGTCCCCAGAGAGGGGCCGGTGAGGCCCCGCTGGAGTCAGGTGGCCCCGACGCCCTCTGCACCGGAACCCACAGGCGTGCACATGGGCCACTCGTCACAAACCGCAGGAGTGGCTCGGCCCAGGTGCAGAGAACAGCCCCGAGGCCCCAGGAACGCGGTGAGGCTCACGCACTCCGGGAAGCAGCGAGGACAGACCGGCGTCCCTAAGATCACATCCCTGAGATCGGCAAGCAGGTCTAAGTAAATTCCGAAGGACCTGGCCGAGGACGATGGCTCCGGTGCCTGGACGGACGGGGCCACCCTTGGGCTGGCAGTCAGGCAGGAGCACCCACTCCTCAGGGGCAGGGAAGCACGCCCTGGTTTTCTGGGGTCGGGGCTCCTGCTTCAGATACACTAAGGGGGGCGGGGGAGCTGCCGTGTGGTCCGTGTGGCCCTCCCACCAGGGACCCCCAGGACGTCACCTTCGGGGCCCTGCCGGCAGCTACGGGCCAACCCCACCACACCGGTGCGCCCGCCACGCAGGCCACTGCTGGCCCCTTAGCCAGTCCGGGCCGAGCAGAGTGAGGCGGCTCAGCCACCCGCCCACGCTTTCCCCGGTGCCCCAGGGACGCGGTTCCGTGGAGAACGCACCGTCTGCCTTCTGATCCTGGAAACTGTCCGCGCACGTTGGCGGTGGCTCCTCCACCCTCCCTGCTGCCAGTAGCTCTGGTCACTGAGTGGGTGACCTCGTGGCCACTCCGAGGAGCCAGCCACACGTTCCCTGCAGGTTGTCCCGACTCCGACGCTCCCCACCACAGCCACCACCCACTTTGCCGTCTAAGAAACGCATGGGTGGTCTTTGGGGGAATCCACACCCTCTGCCTGTGCCCTGAGCTGCAGGCGGTTTAGGGCAGAGGAAGACGTAGTAACATTTTGCTGTATTGATGGACCACAGACGTCTATTCAGCAAGGAACAAAACACCACGGATCCAGTGTAAATCGTCACCCTTCTGCAGAAAACATCTCTGTACGTGTTTCTTTGTGCCCACGTGGGAAACTTAGGTATAGGAGCAAAATTATGGACTCGCCTCCCCACATCCTCACTGCCGTCCTGTGGGCGCTGGAGGGGGCTCTGCTGAGGGGTGTCTGGAAGCTGGACGGGAAAATCCTCACCCTCCAGCCCAGAGACGCAATGTGCCTTCTCACGTGCACAAACCTTTCCTGGAAACCAGATGCCAGGCCTGTGCCGTGAACGTGTTAGGGGTGCAGATTTATACCACAGGGGCTTCTATGCTCAGCAGGTACCATGTGATGAGGCCTGGGCCAGCGCCCGGTGTCGGGCATGAACAGAACCCGTCCGAGGCCTCCCAGGCCCCTGCGGCTGGGCCTTCCCAGTGTGAGCTCGGGCAGTCAGCGTTTACCCGGGCGGGGCGGACAGGCACCCCTCAGGCCTTCATATACTGAGACAATCTGAAAGGAGAGATACAGCTTGAAATGAATAAATGAATACATTGAAATCCTGATGGCAGAGCCAGATTTGAGGAAGATCCCAACAAACTTCCAGAAGCGCCTATGTAGGTACTTGGAATGTAAACTTCCTGTAACAGTTACAAAGTAAATTAGATTCAACCGAAGAGAGAATTCATGAACTGGAAGATAGAGTTGTTTTCCCCAAAATTCATGTTGGAGTTTTAACTCCCAGTGCTTCAAAATGCAGCTGTATTTTTTTTTTTTTAATTTATGTCTTTAAAGGGTCAGTAAGTGAAACTGAGGTCCCTATGGTGGGTCCTAACCCCGTATGACTGGTGTCCTTATGTGGAGAGGAGATGGGGACACAGACAGGCACAGAGGGATGACCACGTGAGGACACGGGACAGGGCAGCCGCTTGAGAACCCAGGAGAGAGGCCTCAGGTGTGTCAGCCTCTGGAATCCTACCTCCAGGATAGGGACGCAATTGATTTCGGCTCTTTAAGCTGCTCACCCGGAGCAGGTGACTGCAAAGATTTAATAAGTTGCCCGGAACTCAAGTGGGAAGGGGGACGGGACAGAGGAAAGGACTACGGTCACAGGCTGGGACAAAGTCCAGCGGGCTCCACGCATGCTCCACGGGAGCCCCAGAAGGAGAGACGTGTGTGCGGATGCAGTGCACGCAGGTGTGCTGGCGCGGATACACAGGAGTCCTCGGGTGAGAGGCTCGCGGGGTCCAGGGCAGAGCACATAAAACCACGTCCCACCAGACGCAGGTACATCCCGTGTCGGGCACCGCGAATCACCCTGCGCAGCACCCACCCCCACCTCTTAGCTTTTCTTCCCCTTCCTTGTCCACGAGCAGGTGTAAAAAAGTAAGCACAGAGGGGCGCCTGGGCAGCTCAGCTGGTTAAGCATCCGACTTTGGCTCAGGTCATGATCTCATGTTCGTGGGTTCGAGTCCCGCGTCGGGCTCTGTGCTGACAGCTCAGAGCCTGGAGCCTGTTTCAGATTCTGTGACTCCCTCTCTCTCTGACCCTCCCCTGCTCATGCTGTCACTCTCTCAGAAATGAATAAAAACATTTTTTAAAAAAACTAAATAAACATTAAAAAGAATTAGAAAGAAAATAACCGCAGAGAGGCGCCCTGGCGTCCGGTGCAGGGCAAGGTCAATCGGACCCGTGCCACCGTGTGACTCGCTACGAACCCGGCGCACGTGGGTCTGTCCCATATTAGCTGCCCTTTCTCTCTGTTGTAGGTTTTCTAGTTTCATCTACAAATGCAACGTGCTTAGACGACGGTCCCCCTTAACTCTGTTGTGCCCTCGAGCTTTTGAAAATGTTGAAAATAACAGACCTTCCCTCAGATGCAGATTCTCCTCCGCGGGGTCCCCTCCTCCAGACGCACCTCCTCCCGTCGGCTCACCCCACACACGGGCTGAGCAGAGTGACGTCCTGCGGTCGTGCATCGGCGGGCTGATCCTGAGCCCAGGTTCCCATGTCTGGGCGACCCCTGAGCTCCGGCCCGGCCGCGCCGTCCGACCACCCGCTAGGCGTCCGCGTGCACCATTCACAGGCACCTCGACCTGGCCCTCCCTTGCGCTGGCATCTCCTCAGACTGGTCCTTCCGCTGTGTCCTCTGCCCCCAGAAAGAGCAACAGAAGCGCAGATTCCCTCCGCGCCCCCGCCAGGGGCCAGGCCCGCTTCCCAGCCCCCCTCCGGGCCGCCCCTCCCGCCCAGCCCTGTGCCCGTGGAGCTCCACGGAAGTCTCCGAGCCTCTGTTCCTCGGTCCCCAAAGTAGAAGCCGAGCAGGGCCTGTGAGGGACCCGTTCGCGGAGCGGGAGACCCCCAGACCCTGGCTTCTGGCCGCAGGTCCCGGCTCAGTTCTGGGGGTGGATCCGGATACCGAGAACCCAGCCCTCGGGCCCAGGGGCCGCAAGTGGAGAGCTCCGCATGGCTCCGCGCGGCCCCAGCGGCAGAGGGCGGGCATTTCTGCGCCGCCACAGACACGTCGTTGTGGAGCGTCTCCGTTTAACCCTCGCTGAGTGACTTTAATTATTTCAGCTTCGTAAGAAAACAACGCACCAAATGCATACACAGCGCTGCCAGGAAATGGAACAACAGGAAAAAATTATCGCCAGGAGGTGGGATTGAGGTGGACAGTTATTTCCTTTTGAAAGTTTTTCTGTTTTATCTATGTTTTCAATGACAAATATATGTGACTTTGATAATGAACAAAAGCATTTTCCCTGAAGTCATCAGTTTGTGGATGAGGCGACTTCCAAGCTCTGCTCAGCGAGACACCGGGAAGGCCGGGTGTCCCGCCTGGCCCCCACCCGCCTGGCCCCCACCCCACCTGGCCCCCACCCCGCCTGGCCCCCACCCGCCTGGCCCCCACCCCACCTGGCCCTCACCCCGCCTGGCCCCACCCTCCACCCCGCCTGGCGTCCACCCGCCTGGCCCCCAGCCTGCCTGGCCCCCACCCGCCTGGCCCCCAGCCCGCCTGGCCCCCACCCGCCTGGCCCCCACCCGCCTGGCCCCCACCCCACCTGGCCCTCACCCGCCTGGCCCCACCCGCCTGGCCCCCACCCCACCTGGCCCTCACCCCGCCTGGCCCCCACCCGCCTGGCCCCCACCCCGCCTGGCCCCCACCCGCCCTGGCCCCCACCCGCCTGGCGTCCACCCGCCTGGCCCCACCCGCCTGGCCCCCAACCTGCCTGGCCCCCACCCGCCTGGCCCCACCCCACCTGGCCCTCACCCCGCCTGGCCCCCACCCGCCTGGCCCCCACCCCGCCTGGCCCCCACCCGCCTGGCCCCCACCCGCCTGGCCCCCACCCCGCCTGGCCCCCACCCGCCTGGCCCCCACCCGCCTGGCCCCCACCCGCCTGGCCCCACCCCGCCTGGCCCACCCGCCTGGCGTCCACCGCCTGGCCCCCACCCGCCTGGCCCCCACCCCGCCTGGCCCCCACCCGCCTGGCCCCCACCCCGCCTGGCCTCCACCCGCCTGGCCCCCACCCCGCCTGGCCCCCACCCCGCCTGGCCCCCTCCTGGCCCCCACCCGCCTGGCCCCCACCCCGCCTGGCCTCCACCCTGCCTGGCCCCCACCCCGCAGCTCTTCTCGCTGACAGGCCCCCTTGACAGGTGTCAGCTCTTCCCGGAGAAGTCAGCCGTGGCTGGAACCATCTGGTGCAGGGGCGAGGCCCCCGTGCCCCCGGCCCTCGCCCCCTCTGCAGCTGACCACCCAGGCCGGGAAACTCTAAGCGGTGGAGGCTAGCCCTCGCCCGTGTCTGCATCCGCCTCTGGGGAGCCTTGGGGACTCTGTGGAGACACAGTCAGGACCTGGGTCGGGACCAGCGCCCCGGCTGCAGGAGCCTGCGCCCACCGGCTCTGAAGTAGGTCCTCACTGCACGCGCCTGTGACAGTCCCCATGGTCCTTCCCTTCCTAGGTGCGGGGCCTGGGGCTGATCCCGCAACCCTGGGCGCCCACAGCCCCCCGTAGAGCTCAGTGAAGCTATGGCGGAGGGCGCGGCCTCAGTGATGCAACTCTGCGAGGGGGTCCCGCACACCCGACGCTCCCAGGGCCACTGCCTTCCGTCCAGGGGTGCCTGAGGCCACAGCACCCTGCAGGGCACCCTTCAGCGGGCTCTCGGGACCGCAGCCGGAGGGAAGGGGCAGGTGTGCCCCGCTAGGGAATAGAGGGGCTGCGGAGACCTGACCGTCGGGCCGAGGCCTCTTGCTGCATCCTTGAGGGAACTTCCCCCTCTGCTCCCCGAGCCCTCCTGAGGCCCTTCCCTGCCTCCTGCCTTTCCTGGGCATCAGCGCCTATGGGGTGTCCTGTAGGGGCTGCGAAGTTTGGCTCACACTGACCTCAGACCTGGGGTGTGTCCTTCACAAAGGGCTTCAGCCTCCCGGGGTGACACTGAGCTCATCCACACGGGCCCCCGGCCTGCCCTCACCCCCCATCTGTCAGGTCCTCCCCAGGCCCATCCCCCCGTCTGCACACATCCGGTGAGGCAGGCGGCTCTGCTGCCTCCGCCGCCCGCTGTGCTTGGCCGCTCGCTCCATCCGGCAGCTTCCGTTTGGCCGGCCGGCCGTGGGGCTCGGGGAAGAGCGGGGCTGGGAGCCTCGCCCGCAGAGCCAGCGCGGGCACAGCTGGCTGCCGGCACACGGCTGTCAGACGCGGCCCCGGGGCTGCCCGTGCTGTCCACCTCCCTGGACCTACACCCTTGTGGGGCGGGTAGTGCCGTCGGGGAGCCAGAGGCCAAGGACGCAGGGTCCCCCCAGGCCTCCTCAGCCTCCACCCACAGCAGGATCCTTCACGGCCCTGCAGACTCACAGACACGACGCCGCAGGTCCTCTGCGCGTGCGCCGCCTCCCGCTGGGGACTGTGGCCGGAAGCCCAGGAACGGCGTGGGCATCGGCGGCCACTGCCAGCCTCCCGAGCGCCGCCAGCCGTTGGAGCTGCCGATGGAGCCTCTTGAGTGCACACCTGCGGGGACCGCTTGCAAAGACCCAAAGGGAAGGGGGGGCGGGGCGGGCAGGGTCTGGAGGGGAGGCGCCTGGCATGTTTTGGTCTCACAGTCTCTGTGGGCTTGGAGACCCCTCAGCCCTCTGGGAGGGAGCGTCCAGGTGACCGCCAGTGGCCTCCCTGCTCTCCCTCCGGCGCCAGGGCCCGGCGGACCCGCGCTGCCGCGGGGGAGCGGGTGGGGCCGGGCACGGGGCTCGGTCGCCCCTCCAGCCCAGGCCCCGCAAGCCCCGCCGGGCACGCCCTGGCACTGGCAAGGTTGTCCAGAGTCTCAGCCGGGAAACGCAGCACCACGTCTGGAGCAGAAGCGAGCCCTGAGTTGCCAGAAAGGCATTTCGGCCACGATGTGAAGCGTATTCGTGAGCTCTCGCGTGGCGAGACAGGGGCACGCTGGGGCTCGCGGCAAGCGAAGGCATTCCGTCTGTTCTGGAACCTGAATTTCCCGTTACCGGTCTTCACGTGCTGCAGGCAGGGATCGCTAAGAGCCGTAGGAAGGTCTCCAGGCTTCGAAAGGCAGCGATCCTTCGCGTAGAGAGAATTCTAATGTTTTAAACGTGCTTTTACAGTAAAGTGCTGATCCCTGTGCTCAGAATGACTCCATTTTGATAAAAAGCAAAACCCACACAGAGAAATGTGTGTCTACTTTTTACGAGCACAGAAAGGGGAGCAAAGATTAGCAGCAAAACGGAAAGTTTGGTTCTCTGGAGAGAAGGGCAGGAGGGCAGGACAGGAGATGGCTAACTTTGTCTTTGTACGTCTATATCACTTTAGTTTTTGAAATTTTAAAGACTCTTAAGAAAGAACAAGAAAGCCCCACACTTCATCAGCTTCCCTTCAGAGGGAAGTGTGACTATTTGTCCCCTGCTGCAGGGAGAGAGCAAAGCAGCTGACGTTCCTGCTCTTTGCTCTCGGCATTTGTTGAGGACCTACTGGGACCTACTGTGCGCGCGTCACAGTGGGGCGGCAGGACCCGGCTCTGTGCTGCTGTGCTGTGGTTTTGGCTGAGCCCCTGAGACGCCCCCTCAGGGCCATCCCTTCTCCCAAACCATCAGACCAGGTCTTGTGCAAGACCTCAGTACGTGCCGGGGCGCCTGGGGGCTCAGCGGGTTAAGCATCTGACTCCGGCTCAGGTCGTGATCTCACAGTTTGTGGGTTCAAGCCCCACGTGGGGCTCTGTGCTGACAGCTCAGAGCCTGGATCCGGCTTCAGATTCTGTGTCTCCCTCTCTCTCTCTGCCCCTCCCCTGCTCATGTGCTGTCTCTCTCAAGAATGAATAAACATTAAAAAAAATTTAGAAAAAATAAAAGAACTCAGTACATGCTTTCTTGAGTCCCCATTTTACAGATTCATGTATTTATCCAGTTATGTATTTATTAGTTCAACAAACATTTATTGAGCACCTCCTGTGTACAAGGCTGTGTCTGCAGGGCAGACAATGGAGAGACCGCAGAGGCACGTGGTCAAAGCCGCAAGGAACCACAGCCCAGCGTGCTCAGGTACCCCCGAGGCGGCGGCTAAGTCGGGTTGGTGTCTTGGAAGTCCCAAGGCAAGTGTCCTTCGAGCTGAGCTGAAAAGGTCATCTGGAAGGAACTGGCCAGATGGAGAGGCCTGAGCAGCCCCGGCAGAGAGAACAGAACGTGCGAAGGCTCAGGGGCTGGGCGACCGAGGGGAGCATCTGCGAGGATCCGTGCGGTTCGCACCAGAGAGGCCGGTAAAGAGCACATCACGGAGACGGCGGTGCCGGGGGAGCTTGGCCTTGGCCGAATGGGGAGCCATGAAGAGATTGCTCATTGGAATAAAAGTGGCCGATTGAACGCTGGCACTTACCTCCTTGTGATCCCCGGAAAAGCCACTGAAATGCCAGGGAGGAGACTTTCCGAGGGCGTAAGCGCGCAACTACAGAGGGCGCGGGAGAGGAGCCGGGAAACCGACCCCGAGAAGGTGGGGGCGGAACATCAAGGGAGGGATTTAAGAAAGCTTCCAGACTCAAAGGCCTCACTCAGCACGCCCTGCACAACAGGTGAAATACACGTGTGTGACGTGCGTGGAGGCAGGACCCGAAATTCTCAGAACAGCGGGCGACGCGAGGCCCCTCAGGCTGCAGACGGCACCCTCCGCTCCTCCTCCCCGTGGGTGCATCTGACCCCCCCGCCCCCCCGCGTCGCCCACAGGCTGCCTCTGGGGAGGCCGAGTCCGTCCCCACTGCAGGGGCTCCGGCCTCCTGAGAGCGGCGGGGGAGGGGGTCCCACTCTGCTGCAGGTCACGGCATGTGGCCTGGGTCCCTGCAGCGGAAGGCACCTGAAGAAGCTGGCTTTCCACGCCACGCCCAGGGGGCCGGCTGGACGCCACGGCTGGATGGTGACACGTGTTGCTGGGACTCGCCCTTCCCCAGCGGCGGTGGGCACCGGCCAGCGCCAGAACTGCCCGAAATAGTCTGAGTCCTGATGTGATGAGACTCAGGCACCCTGTGGTCCAGCAGCCCCGAGAGAAAACACACGCGCGCAGACACTCGCACGTGGGTGTTTACAGCGCGTTCACGGTGGCCAAGAAGTGGAAACGACGCAAGCGCGGGCCAGCTGCCGGCTGGAGGGACAGTGTGGGCCGCGCCGGCGGAGGGCCATCTGGCCGTGAGCACGCGGCGAAACCCTCCTGCGACAGCGGGCGGGCGGGCGCGAAGGCCCGATGCCAAGGGCATGCGCTGTACGGTGCCATTGACACGGGAAGCTCAAAACAAGCACATCGACAGGCAGAAACGGTGGGGTGGGTGTCCGGGGCCGGGTGGGGAACAGGGGTGCTGGGTAAAGCCTGGTGGGGGCGCGTGCACGGAGCGCTGTGTACTTGCCATTAACCAGCGCCGCATTCCCACTCAGTGCGCTTAGAACACCAGGGGCGGAGTCCAGCTGTGGCTGGACAGACGGACGGACGGATGAACGAGTCTCCCGTTTGCAGGGCAGGAGGCAGCCTCCCAGAGGCCACAGGGCTCACCTGAACTTCTGCAGTGACTGGGGTGTGGAAAAGGAGCTCAGAGCAGGTCCCTCTAGCTCCCAACGTGGCCCGTCCCCGCCCGGCCTAGGAGCAGCCGTGGTGGGTTTAGCAGCCTCACCTGGAGTGAGCCCGCGGCCCCTGGAGGCCCAGCTCGGCCGTGCAACGTTGTTTTATTTCTCCAGGATTAAAAAAAATCCGAGGCGCCTGCGGGGCTCAGTCCGTTAAGCGCCTGACCTCCGCTCAGGTCAATGTCACAGTCAGTGAGTTCAAGCCCCCGTCGGGCTCTGTGCTGACAGCTCAGAGCCTGGAGCCGCTTTGGGTTCTGTGTCTCCCTCTCTCTGCCCCTCCCCCACTCGTGCGCGTGCTCTCTCTGTGTCTCTGTCTCTGTCTCTCTCTCTGTGTCTCAGAAATAAATATTTTTTTAAAATCTTAGAGAAAACTCCAGTGACGGTCTGCATCTCATTTTGTGTGTTTTGTCAAAGGAGGAGTTTATCCGAATGGGAGGCCAGGCGGCGCTTCTCCGTCCACGGAGGTCAAAGCAGCCTGGGCCACTGGGTCCCTGTCACCGTGTCTGGTGGGAAACGCTGCAGCAAACATTCCAACCTGAGCCAGGTCCCCAAGGAGCCGGTGTGGCTTCTGTGTCAGCAGGGACATTGCTGCTGGCCGTGACCCCCGGGTTTTGATGTGTGGCCTCAGGAGCTCGGATGTCCACGTCCACTTGAAGAAAAGGGGAAAATGAACCATAAGCCTTTTCCGAGGTGTTTGTCTCTGAGCGCGGAGAGCAGAGCCCGAAGTGCCCGCCATGCTGGGAACCACGGGGCAGCCCCGCCGCCTGGCACCCCGCGTGGTGCCCTCGCCCAAGCACTCACACCTGTGGAAGGCGCCCACCTGGCACTTGCCCCCCGCCCCCGCAGCATCAGGAAAACCACGTGACAGGTGCACCGGATGTTTGCCTGGGGACACACGGGTCTCAGAGGCGCCTTCAGGTCCACCGACGGATCATTCCGGCCAAAGACAAACACCGGGCCTGTCCTGGGTCTGTGCTCCTGCGGGCATTGCTGACCAGTCCGGGGGGGTGGGGGGGCTTCCTTCCCGAGTCTGGATGCAGCCTCAGCCCAGCGCACAGGGCAGCCCCTACGGGCTGGTGAAGGCGGGTGAGAGACGAAGCCTGCGGCCATTTCGGCTCGAGAACAAGGGGCGTCCCGTGGGGCCTCCGCCCTCCGCAGACCCGGGGGCCGTCCTCGGAGCCCCCCCCCAGCCCCGCAGCCCAGGGCCAGCAGCTGTGGGGAAAGGAGGACGGGTCCCCGGCCCAGGACAGGGGTCCCCGGCCCCTCCTTTGCAGCCCAGTCCAGCACAGCCGTGGGGCCCCTCTCGTGTCACCCCCATCGCGAGGGTCACACACGGCCTGCAGCACTTCCTGTGCTCTCGGAATCTATTAGCACCTTCAGCTGGTGACAAGGTCCGCGGGAACCCCTCTCCCGAGGCCCCGAAGCGCCATGGGTTGTCCAAGAGGAGACGGACCCTCACTGCTGCCGGTCACGCTCAGCCGAGGCTGCGGGCCGGGCTCCCACCCGCCGAGCCCTCATTTGCACAGGCTCGTGACAGACAGAGCAGGCTCCTGACGGGCCGGGGCGGCCGTCCAGACAGCCGGCTGCTCGGGCGTCCCCAGCCTGCTGTGCGGGCCCGCCCGCCTGTCCTTCAGAGCGCGTCGCTCAGGGTGGCTGCCCGCAGCCTGCCTGGGAGGGACCGGGGCCTGCGCCCGCAGAGAAGAGCGATGCCCTCCGGAGAGGGGCCTGGCTGCCTCCGCAGGGGCCGGAGACCGTCCCAGAGGCGGCCGGTGACTGGCGGTGTGGACCCCCCCATTCCTGTACTGAAGCCCTGACCTCGAAGCGATGGCGTTAGGAGGAGGGGACTTTGGGAGGTGATGAGAGTAACACGAGGGGGTGAGGGTGGGGCCCCCGGGGCGGGACGCGTGCCTTGTAAGAGGAGGCACAGTGCTCCATCCCTCCTTCCTCCTCTCCCTCCTCCCCCCGCCCCCTCTCCCTCTCCCTCCCTCCCCACCACCAGGGGATGCAGTGAACTCTCACCAGGAACAGAATTTTCTAGCACGTTGACCTTGGACTCCCAGACCGAGAAACGAGTTTGTGTCGTGTGAGGCCCAGCGTGTGGGGTGTTGTCCGGCAGCCCCTGGCCCGCAGGCGAGGGGGAGGCAGGGAGGGCTGATGAGGCCCCGAGGACCCCACGAGCCTCCTGTGGAGATGGCGGCTTGCTTCCTTTGCTAAGTAAGGGCTCGGCCTCAGGGGGCGGCCCCAGCCCTGTCTGGTGGGGAAGCCGGCTCTGACCCTGCGGCCAGTGGCCAGCGGCAGACAGGCAACGCCGGGCCATGTCTGCGGGGCTCCCCTTCCCACCTGGGCCGCTGGGCGCGTGGGCGCGGGGCTCTGCTGCACACCTCGCCCCCCGGGCCCTCACCGGCTCGGGCCTGTGCTCGGAGCCTCACCGGCTGGCCCAGCAGGCTGACCACGGGCCGGAGGCTCCTCCCGGGCGGGCGGCTGCAGGCCAGGACCTGCGCTTCCTCCTCGGGGCCCAGGGCAGCCCCAGCTGGGCTCCCCGCCCTGGGCCTGTTCCCACGGCATCGGCGCCCACGGGTGCGACTCGCGGCTTTGTGTCTAACGCGTCCTTTCGTCTCTGTCTGAGAAGCATCAGATGCCGGCACCCAGTGCGTGGCCAGACGCCCCAGCCCCAGTCCACCCCGCCAAACGCGACCAACCCAGCCGGGGTGCAAGGACTCCGTAGGACCCACTGACGTGACAGCAGCTCCCCGACAACCGTGGGCTGACGCTGGTGTTACCCGCTATTCACGTGGGGGGACCGGATGCGTCCACGGGATGTGCCCACATCCCGCATCCACTCCAAAGTCCCTGCGCTCGACCCCCCACCGCTCATCTGGCTACTGGGGCGGAGATGTGGTGCTGGGGCCGGGGAGAGCGGCGTGAAGGGGAGGCCAGCACGGGGCAGGGGGTGGGGGCAGAGGCCTGAGCCGGAAGAAGACAGAATTCTGAAATCCCTGCCCGTGGCCGTGCCTCAAGGCTCCGCCTGCCTTGCGCTCCACGCTGGTGGCCAGTCAGGGGGCCGAGGCCAGGGACCAGCCGGCCTCTCTGCGTCCCTGAGGTTGGGGGGGGGCGGGGCTGTGTCTGGGGGCTAACGGCCGGGGCAGGGTAGAGACAGGCCCCGGCTCTCAGGGCTGAGCTGGCCACGACCGGCCTGTGGATAAGGGGACACTGGAGCTGGACACGGGGGGTGACGACAGGCAGCCCTCTGCTTCCAGGCACCCGGTGGTGTGTGGACTCTCGTCTACCAGGAAATGTCTGTGCGGGCCCGGCATGGAGCTGGGCCCCACGGCCTGCTTGCTGGCCCAAAGCTCTGGGACACTTGGCCAAGAGGCCGCAGGGAACATGCCTGTCCGCACGGTGTGTGCCCTGTGCTCACTTTGACCTTGACACGGGCTGCGTTCTGTGGCCCGCTGACTTCTCAGGGGTACCTGGGACGATCAAGGTGACTCCGACCCGGTGAGGAGGCAGGAGCCCTGGTCACATGCAGGAGTGCTTGGCCCCTCCGTGTGGGGTGTTGAGGGGCCCCCAGGAGCCCCGGGGTCTGCAAGCTCGGAGCCACTAGAGACCCAGCTCGAGGGGCCTTTGCCGCCCTCTGCACGCGCCCAGTATCCACACAACCCCTGTGTTTGGGAAAGATCTGGAGGTCTGGACTCTGATTCCCCGTCCTCCGTAATCCTCAGGCTTCTGGTATTAAACTCCGCCAACGGCTCGCAGCCTTGATCTCCCGTGAGGCCTGCTGGTCACGTACAGCCACCTCCCAGGAGGCGGGCCAGCACCCTCTCCTGGAATCTCTCCATGATTTCAGAGCGAGGACTGAAGTTTCAAGGACTGAAGCTCCTCTACCTTAGAGCCCTGCGGCCACCCCCACAGACCCCGGCCTGCAGCAGGTGCTTGCACACAGAGCTGGGAGAAGCTTCCTTCTGGCCAGACAGGGCCCTAGGACAGGACCCGGGTCAGGACCCAGGACAGGACCCAGGTCAGGACCCAGGTCAGGACCCAGGACAGGACCCGGGTCAGGACCCCGGACAGGACCCAGGACAGGACCCAGGTCAGGACCCAGGACAGGACCCGGGTCAGGACCCCAGGACAGGACCGGACAGGACCCCAGGTCAGGACCCCAGGATAGGACCCCAGGTCAGGACCCAGAACAGGACCCGGGTCAGGACCCGGACAGGACCCAGGTCAGGACCCAGGTCAGGACCCAGGACAGGACCCAGGACAGGACCCCAGGACAGGACCCGGGTCAGGACCCAGGACAGGACCCAGGTCAGGACCCAGGTCAGGACCCCAGGACAGGACCCAGGACAGGACCCCAGGACAGGACCCAGGACAGGACCCCAGGTCAGGACCCCAGGACAGGACCCCAGGTCAGGACCCAGGATAGGACCTGGGTCAGGGCCCCGGGACAAGACCCCAGCTCAGGACTCCGGGGCAGGACCCCAGTGCAATGGGGACAAGGTTGCTGGTGACTATTACTCAACACGGATCTAGAACGCAGCGCAGAGCCATCTACGACCCAGCTGCAATGGCCTGGAAGTTTTGTTACTCTGGCCTTGGGGATGGATGGGGGGACGACCCAGTGCCAGGCTAAGGTGGCTCCGGGGTCTCCAGGCATCTCACAGACCTGACATCCCCTTCCAGCCACACCCCTCCCTGCCCCCACCCCGTCCGAACAGACCCTGCAGGAGTCACCTGCCCTTCCCCCCAGCTGGCCACGGACAGGGCCAGGGGCACGTCCGGGACCTGGTGGCAGCCACGTCACGTTCTGTGGAGGCTTCTCCTGCCCGGGCTCTGGCCCGCTGCCCATGGCAGGGAGGATGGGAACACTCCCGCCTGCAGAGCTGAGTCCCTGCCTGTCCTGTGTCAGCTGGGTCACCAGCACCGCCACGCAACAGACTAGGACAGAGGCGCACCTGTCACTCATGGAAGCCGAGAGCACAGTGGGCAGGGGCGGGCACCCCAGGGCACCGCCTGTCAGCCCTCAGGGGAGTGTCGTGCAGAGGTCAGAGTGTGGGGACAGACCCTGCAGGGTGGGGCTGTAGAGGGCACCCAGGCAGGTGGGGGGGCTGGGGTGCTCTCCCCCTGCCTCCTGCTCCCCCTTCTGGGGTCTCGAGGTCGTGGGCCCGGCCCCAGACTCTGCTGCCCCCTCTGCCTGCATGGGCTCCTGTGTTAGAAGGAGAGAGACCACCTACAGAGGGTGTCCCTGCCCCCTGCTCCTGGGGACCCCGTGGTCCGTCTCAGCTTCCCCTCGGGGTCTCATCCACGCCGAGAGCAGCATCTTGCCGGGGGCGGGAGCTCCGCACCCCACGCTGTCCATGTAGGGGGTGGGGACCAAGGCGCCGGCATCACCTGGCGCTGTCACCCCTGGCCCGGGCACCGCGTCTGATGTCCCTGCTTCCCCGCAGCCACACTGGCCTCTCGGGGCGCTGTTCCCCTCGGCCCACGCTCGCCCGGTAGCTCCGGGCCTCCCGGCCGTCATGGCCATAGTCACAGAGTCCCTCGCTCCAGCCACCCGCCCGCTTGTGGCAAACGTTCAGGGTGCTGCCGCGTCCCGGCCTCCCGGCCTCGAGGGGACGCGGGAAGCAGCAGTCTACACTCGGGGGCCCCGGATGACAGCCCGTGACAGGCCTGCAGGGACAGGAGAGCCGATGGGAAACCCCCCGCCTGGAGTCCGGAGGGGCCGGCGGGCGGGCGGCGGGCGGGCCTGGAGAAGCAGCCGCCTGGAGCACACGCTGCTTTAGCGGCCACTTCCAGAGTCCACACAGCAGGCGCCCGTGGGCCCGGCAGCCCGGCACCCACAGGCTGTGTCTTCATTCTCAGAGAACCTCCTCCTTTACTCCATCGCTAAGTCCACTTCCACGGCCCCCTCGTCCCCCGACCTCAGCGGCACGTCTGCGGTCCCCACCCTCCGCTCTGGGACACCACCGCGAGGCGCTGAGCAGCCACACGGCCCCCAGCAGGCTGGCCCCTCACTCAGCCCTCTGCCACGGCCCCATGGGAGGCGGGCTGCTGGGACACGGGGACCCTCACGGGGATGCTCTGAGCGGCAGGGAGTGGGGTCTGTGTGAGGCCTGAGCCCCGAGGGCAGAGCAGGTTTGGGGGCCGAGCCCGAGGTCAGGGAGGGCTGCCCTGGAGCGTCCTGGCCGGGGGCTCCGTGAGCAGGTTCTGGTTCGTCTCCGCCCACCGAGCCACACGTATTTACGTGCAGGGTCCCTACTAAGCAGCGCCCGTCTCTGTAGCTGTGAGAAGGGGGCAGAAGGTGCCTGGTGAGGTCAGCTAGGGCGCCCCCTCCGCTGTGGGGTGGGGGGGCCTTGGGGACGGCCTTTGGGCGCTGCCTGGCGCCGACCGGGAGGCAATTAAGTAGCAAGCTTGTCCCTTGTTCCTTCCGGTGCTTCCATTAGATCAGACTCGCAGCCAGGACGGGGCCCAGGGCCGGTGAGTGCGGGGGCGGGGAGACGGCTGTGTCTGCAGGGGGCCCCGGGGCCCGAGCGCACGCGGCCGGGCAGCAGCCTGCGCAGACGCCTCCTGCGGGACGGAAGTTCCGGGCCCCTCGAAGGCCACAAAGGCAGGTTTTCCTGGGAGGGGGGTCGGGCCCCCGCAGCAGGAACGGGAACAGCTTGAAGCACCCCCTGCCGGCACTGCCCCCCCCGGCACTGCCCCCCCGGCACTGCCCCCCCCGGCACTGCCCCCCCGGCACTGCACTGCCCCCGGCACTGCCCCCCGGCCCTCCCCCAGGACTGCCCCCCCGGCACTGCCCCCGGCCCTGCCCTCCCCCAGGACTGCCCCCCGGCACCCCGGCACTGCCCCCCCGGGACTGCCCCCGGCACTGCCCCCCCGGCACTGCCCCCGGGACTGCCCCCCCTGCCCCCACTGGCACTGCCCCGGCACTGCCTCCTGCCCCCGGCACTGCCCTCGGCACTGCCCCCGGCACTGCCCCGGCACTGCCCCCCCGGCACTGCCCCCTGGCCCTGCCCCCGGCACTGCCCCCACTGCCCCCGGGCCCTGGACTGCCCCGGCACTGCCCTCCTCCCCGGCACTGACCCCGGCACCCGGCCCTGCCCCCCCTCGGCACTGCCCCCCCGGCACCGGTGCCCCCCCGGCACTGCCCGGAGCCCCACTGCCCCCCGCCAGGCACTGCCCCCGGCACTGCCCCCCCGGCACTGCCCCCGGCACTGTCTCCCCGGCACCGCCCCCGACCGCCCCCGGCACAAGGACGGCACTGACCCCGGCACCTCCCCGGCACTGCCCCCCCGGGCACCCCCCCGCCTGCCAACATGCCCCCGCCCTGCCAGGCACAGGCCTGGGAGCCCTGCTCATGTTGGCCCAGGGCCCGGCTGCCTGGCACTGAGCCAGGCAAGGACGGCGGGTCCGGCTCGAGGGGGCCGTGCTGGAGTGTCCCGGCCCGCCTGCCAACGTGCAATGCCCGTGAGGAAACAGTGGGAAAGGGCCTGCCCAGCCCACCCCGGCAGGAGCCAGGGGAGGGGTGCAGGAGGGCTCAGGCACCTTCGACATGGGGACCCCACCTGGGCAGGCTGCAGGTGGGGGCCGGGAGGGCCAAGCTGGCGCCCCACACCTGTGCCCCCACACCGTGGGGGAGGGGCTGCAGGTGCTGGCTGCAGGGAGGGGGGCCAGCTGGCAGCCCCCACACCTGCCACACCTGCGTGGGTGGGGTGGCTGGGGAGGGGCTGCAGGTGGGGGGCTGGAGGGCTGTTGGCAGCCCCTGGGCGAGCCCCACACCTGTGCAGGCAGGTGCGTGTGGGGGAGGGGCTGTAGGTGGGGGGCAGGAGCCAGGAGGGCTGTTGGTGAGCCCCCACACCTGTGCAGGTGCGTGTGGGGGAGGGGCTGGGGGGCAGGTGGCAGCCCCACACCTGTGCAGGTGCGTGTGGGGGGGCCAGGGGCTGGCAGCCCCTGGGGGCACCCCAGCTGGCAGCCCCCACACCTGTGCAGGTGCGTGTGGGGAGGGGCTCACAGGTGGGGGACAGGAGGGCTGCTGTGGCAGCCCCCACACCTGTGCAGGTGCGTGGGGAGGGGCTGCAGGTGGGGGGCGGGAGGCCAAGCTGGCAGCCCCCACCTGTGCAGGTGCGTGTGGGGGAGGGGGCACCTGTGCAGGTGTGTGGGGGAGGGGCTGGGCAGGTGGCAGCCCCCACACCTGGCAGGTACGTGTGGGGGAAGGGAGCTGCAGGTGGGGGGGACGGGAGGCCAAGCTGGCAGCCCCCACACCTGTGCAGGTGCGTGTGGGGGAGGGGCTGCAGGTGGGGGGGCCGGGAGGGCTGGGAGGAGTAGCCCCACACCTGTGCAGGTGCGTGTGGGGGGGTGCGTGTGGGGAGGGCAGGTGGGGGACGGGAGGGCCAAGCTGGCAGCCCCCACACACCTCTGCAGGTGGTGACTGCAGGTGGGGGGACGGGAGAGGCTGGCAGCCCCACACCTGTGCAGGTGCGTGGGGAGGGGCTGCAGGTGGGGGGCCCACTGGCAGCCCCCACACCTGTGCAGGTGCTGCAGGTGGGGGGACGGGAGGGCCACGCTGGCAGCCCCCACACCTGTGCAGGTGCGTGTGGGGGAGGGCTGGGTGGGGGGGGACAGGGGGGGCCAAGCTGGCAGCCCCCACACCTGTGCAGGTGCGTGGAGGAGGGCTGCAGGTGGGGGACGGGAGGACCAAGCTGGCAGCCCCCACACCTGTGCAGGTGCGTGTGGGGGGGGCTGCCCAGGGGGGGACTGGCAGTGCAGGTGGCGTGGGGGGGAGGGGGCTGCAGGTGGGGGGGACAGGAGCCAAGCTGGCAGCCCCCACACCTGTGCAGGTGCGCGTGTGGGGGAGGGGCTGCAGGTGGGGGGCCCACTGGCAGCCCCACCTGTGCAGGTGCGTGTGGGGGAGGGGCAGGTGGGGGGCCGGGAGGGCCAAGCTGGCAACCCCACACGGGAGGGCCAGCAGCCCCCACACTGCAGGTGGGGGACTGCAGGTGCAGTGTGGGGAAAGAGGTGGGGACGGGGAGGGAGCCAAGTTGGTATTCCCCACACCTGTGCAGGTGCGTGTGGGGAGGGGGCTGCAGGTGGGGGGACGGGGAGGGGCTGGGTGCTGGCAGCCCCACACCTCTGCAGGTGCGGGGGGGGAGGGGCTGCAGGTGGGGGACGGGAGGGGGCCAAGCTGGCAGCTCCCACACCTGTGCAGGTGCGTGGGGAGGGGCTGCAGGTGGGGGCCGGAGGGCCAAGGCAGCCCCCACACCTGTGCAGGTGCGTGGGGGGAGGGGCACGGCAGGTGGGGACGGGAGGGCTGATGCTGGCAGCCCCCACACCTGCAGGCGTGTGGGGGAGGGGCTGCAGGTGGGGGACGGAGGGCTGCTGGTAGCCCCACACCTGTGCAGGTGCGTGGGGGGGGGGCTGCAGGGGGGACGGGAGGATCTCGTTGGCAGCCCCCACACCTGTGCAGGTGCGTGTGGGGGAGGGGCTGCAGGTGGGGGGACGGAGGGAATAAGTTGGTGGCCCCACACCTGCAGGTGCGTGGGGAGGCTGCAGGTGGGGGGACCAGGGGCGCTGCTGGCAGCCCCCACACCTGTGCAGGTGCGTGTGGGGGAGGGGGCTGCAGGTGGGGGGGGCCGGAGTCACGGCTGGCAGCCCCCACACCTGTGCAGGTGCGTGTGGGGGAGGGGCTGCAGGTGGGGGGACTCGGCAGAAGAAACAGCCTCTCCGGAGACACGTCCGCGGCCCGGATCTAACACGGAGACATCACGAGCGCGCAGGGAAGCCCACGCAGGAGGCGGATCCCAGGGACGAAGGCCAGAGCCGCGAACATGCCGGGAGGTGCCCCGGGCCTCTCTCCCCGTATGCGCCCCGTGCGCAGAGGGGGCGGCGCTGTCTGGGCCCTGCTGGCCGGCCCTAGTCCCCGGCCTCCTGTTTCTCTAAGTGCCCGGCCCATGTTCCGGAATTTTCTACAACGATAAAGGTGGCCAGTGGCCCCCAGGCTGTCCTGGAGGGTGGTGACACCCCTGGAGGACGCTGTCCGGAGCGCTGCTGACGGTCACCCAGAGCAGTGACACACTGCAGGGAAAGAAAAGAAAGGCACCTTTGAGCAGAGAGAGGGTGGGGAGACGGCTCTTCCGTGAGCGTCACCTCGTCCTCAGCGCGGCGGCGTCTGGCTCTGGGGCCGCGGGAACCCAGGAGTAGATTCACAGGTGCACATGGCCGAGGCCTCAGGCGGAAACAGGGTCTGAGGGGCCCCACGTGCACCTTTCTACCCACAGACGAAGTGGGGCCTTGTCCGGGCCCGAGAGGACGCGGGAGGCCTCCGGGGGCCCCAGGGACGGCTGTGGCTGCCCTGTCCACTGAGGCGGTAGTGGGGAAGCAGGGGCCTGGATGGTCGTCTGTGGCGCCTGCCGGTGGGACACGTTCAGGGACCACAGGCGTGACCCTCCAGACAGGACCAGGGACCCCTGGAGAAAGCCACGCCCTGCTCTGAGGCCATGGCCTCAGGCCCCCGGTGAGGGGGTGGGGACCCCAGGGGCTTAACCCGCAGCACTTGCTGGGCCGCCTGTGATGGCCGGAGAAAGGAGGGGGGCACCTTGTCAGGGCACCCGCCCTGTGCGGCTGGGGGGCCGCCTGGCAGTAAACGTGACTCTCGTCAGCATCCCAGGCTGTGGAGGCCACACACCGGCGATAAGCACACGTGTTCGTGTACGAGGTGTGCGTGGACATTGCGTCTCGCGCTTTGCATCAATTGGTTGTGAATTATACATGGACGATTTATGTATAAATTATAGATCATATTTATATATAAATGTACAAAGTGCGTTTGCGTATTTATGCTTCATGCACTCTTACAGGAATATGCTTGCCTTTCTGCTTTGTTTCCACTTAATAATTCATGCTGCTGTTCCCTGTGTGCAGGACACGCGGTTCCCTAACCCTTCCTGACGCGTGCGCACCGCAGGCCCTCGTGAGGGTGGCTAAGGTGTGTTAATCCCACCCAGCTTCGGGGAGTATTTGCTCCACGTCTGAGTTCCGCTGTTGAAAACAGTGATGCAATGAGCACGAGCGTGTGCTTTTTCCGTGTTTACCTGTTAAGATGTAAAATTAATGGGTTTCTTAGCGCGGAGCACCTCGCAGAGTCCTCGCTCACATCCTCCTTACGGTGTTTATATCAAACGTCTGTGCTCGACCGCCTCCCGTGGTGTTATCCTGGCTGAAAAAATGTGACTTGTCTATTCTCCCGGGTTTTTTCACAGAATTAGCACCTAGGCTTAGGGGTCAGTTCTAACGTGCTCCTAATTCATTACTCAGATTTTGTCATTTCTGCTCACTGCTCTTCAGCCTGGGGAATAAATAAAACGGCTGCCCTGTTTCTAAATTCTCAGATG
Organism: Proteles cristata cristata; assembly: GCA_017311185.1. Taxonomy (NCBI): domain Eukaryota; kingdom Metazoa; phylum Chordata; class Mammalia; order Carnivora; family Hyaenidae; genus Proteles; species Proteles cristata. Next base: position 137,038 of record JAESUZ010003249.1, read on the forward strand.
CTCCGATTTATCTGTCACTCTTTTTCCTCGGGCACGTCTGTAACGTGGCGTGTTTGACTCACGTGGCGTCAGCCCTTGGGAGGCTTTCTCTGGGGGAGGGTTTGTAATCCTGGTCGTTACCTCTCCCCCCCGCCGCCACACTTTGTCTCCCTGTCTCACCCGGTGGTGGGTCAAGAAAACATTTGTAAACTTCTAAGAGCGTTTTCAGATTCTGACACTCCATTGATCGGTTCTGCTTTCACAAGTGATTTCCTGTTTGTTCTTATTTCTTCGCTGTGACGTAGGCACTCAGTCTTCATGGTTTCTGGTCTCGGGGGGTCTGCGGAGCTTCTGTCTGTGACATGAACCCCCACGGGGAGGCAGGTGCCCACATCGCTGCGGAAGGGGGAAGACGGTACACGCGGAGGCCACGGCCTCGTACCGTGTCTGCCCGTGGGGACCGTGTTCCCTGATGGACAGATTATACATACGCTTTCATATCCACACTATGAATCGTAATTTATAAAGAAGTTGACCGGCACCCTATGTGGGGAGTATGAGGGACAGACTTGCAGCGATCAGTACGGGATGGGGACACTGATGGAGCGTGTGGCCTCTGTCCGTGAAGGTGCCCCCAGTACACACTGGAGCACATATTTTGTATGCAGGATACGCGCTCTACACGGAAGCGTCGTTTGTGTGAATTTTCTTACGCTCGTGTTCTAAATTCCTAGTCGTGTTTAAATCTGCTTGATCTGTTCAAGGCTGAGACGTCTCCCATACCTACTGGATTTGGTGGATTTTTCTCTGTATGATTTCCAGCTGTTTCTGTATCACAAAGGCATTCATTTGTCGGGTTTTGTTCACGAATCATAGCTTTGACATGGGTTATAACCTGGGTCATTATAAAGTGACCTTTTCATCCTGTCTAATGCTTGTCTTCTTCCAAAGCAAATTGGCCAGAAATTGCCACCCGGCCCTGCTCTTTCTCCTGGGGTGAGGGTGGTGTGTGGCCTGCTGTGTTTGAGAACATCAGTCCCATAATCCCTCTGAGTGGCTTTGTTTTAAGCAACTGAATCTGTGTGTTCATGTTTCTGACGCAGTGTGGACAGTCCTCATCCGGATGGTAAGGTTATGCCTATAAGGGGGTGAACAGTTTTATTTTAAGGACAGCCAGCAAAGTCCCCCGGGGGGTGGGGGGAACCGTCTTTATTCGGAACAGTGCCCGGATCTGCTCACCTGGAGGGGCCAGAGCCGGCTCCTGCTCACCGACGTGCTCCCCCCGCCACACCCCTGCCACGTGCCCAGGGCTCAGCACAGACTGACGTGCGCGTGTGAACATGCACGGAAGCCCGTCTCCACCCCTGCCTGTGATTCTGCTGTAGCGGGTCCCTCAGGAGGGGCCGGGGCGGCCAGGGTGGGGGGGCTTCGGGTGACTGTCACCATCTTAGTCACAGCCTGGGGTGTTCCTTGTGGTTTTCAGACCCAGCGACGCTGGCTCGTATGCTGTTCACATGAAAGAGGGTTGACACTGGCGGGACCCGCCCCTGGGATGGTGCTCGTCCCTCCCTCCCCTTCCTCCCTCTGCAGTGAGGGCGGCCAGGGCGGCAGCAGCCTCCAGGAGGTGGCCGGCCCCAGCTCACATCTCACACGAACACCGCGGAGGCGGCTGCTCTGAGTGTGAAAGCCCCTTCCTTCTGGAGCAGGAGCCACATCAGCTCTGGTTTTGGGAGGGAGGGGCCAGGTCTGCGTCTGCCAGCTCGGCCCGGTGTGCTGGTGGCTCTCGGCCCCTGCCTGCCCCTCATCCCTGCCTGTCCCCTCAGCACACCGCACCTGCCGGGGTGGGGGGGCAGGCGGTGGGGGTCTGGGGGCAGGCTGGTAGCCAGGAAGCTGGCCAGCCCTGGGTTTCCAGAAGAAAAGACCAGAATAACACACCTTGCTCAGGAGCTTGCATTCTGTCCCACGGCAATGGGGAAACGGATCAGTAAGTGACTGCATTTCTATATAAAAGCGGGGGTGGGGGAACAGAGGCCATCGTGAGCAAGAGCAGATCTGCAGGGGGGAGTCCGGGTCCCACTGGGAGCCGTGACCCACGACCCACCGCCAGAAGCCCAGGCCAAGGGGCAGAGGACGGGTGGCTGGGAGGTGGGGGATGGGCGCCCCCTGAGGGAGGCCGGGAAGGGGGCTCTGCTCGCTCTGTCCCTGAAGGGTCTGCAGGGAGCTGATCCCACCCTGTGTGCTGAGGCCCAGCGAGCTCAGGAGCCAGAGGTAGGCCCAGGCTCAGATGGAGATGGGGGCCCTGTTACCCCACAGGTGAGCTTACTGGGGTTGCTGGGGGCCAAGCCCAGGGGCCCGGAGGGTAGGGCCCCAAGGGGCGGGTTTCCCACGGGCCACATCCTCAGAGGCCCACCGACCCCAGAGCGCTGACCGGGGCTTCAGGACGGGGACAGGCGGGGACTGTCCTGCCTGGGGGGCAGATGCTGCTTAGTCACGCAGGGCAAGTCCTCTCTGTGCCCACGTGATGCCCATCTGACATCCTGGACAGAGGGCCGAGGAGCCGGCCGGCCACGGGAGGACAGGAGACCACGGAGGCACATGGTCCAGAGAAGCCCAGGCCTCGCAGGTGCCCCACAGCGCAGCCCGGTTTCCCCGACCCCTGGGTCAGGACGCCCCCATCCTCAGTGCCCCCGGAGCCACTCATGGCTCCTGTCCCCTCTCGTGCCCGGCTGCCCTTGTGCGGGGGTGTTCCGGCTGGACAGCAGAGGGACGGGCTCCTGAGCTCACTCGTCACTCGCTTGCCCGAGAGGGCCTGGGGCGCTGGGGTGCGGGTCTGGGGCGCTGGGGTGCGGGTCTGCGGGCGCTGGGGTGCGGGCCTGCGGGCGGAACGGACCTGAGCAGCCCCTGTGGCGGATGGGCAGGGGCACCGAGGCATGCTTTCTGCCCGAGTCACTGCCAGTCTAATTGTAATGTAGTTAATAGCGGTGCTTGATGTGATTAAGAAGATTTCCCGACACGCTGCTCTGGTTCTCACCTCTTCCCTGCACCCCTCCCTCCCGAGATTCCTGACTGCCATCCGCACACCCTCACACCTGCAAAGACCGCCTGGGACCACCTGGGATGGGCACTTCCGGGGAAATGGACTCCGGCCCTGACCCCACTGACCCTGACCCTTGACCCCCAGCAGAGGGCCCACTGACCCTGACCCCTGACTGCTGGCTCCCGGCAGAGGGCTCCTGACCCTGCCAGCATTGGGGAAGCTCGGCACTGCCCTCCCCCTCTGTGCTCAGAGCAGACGCTCCTCACCTGGACATGCACCCAGCGCCCTCCGAGGCCCCACACACCTTCCGGGGCAGGGGCTCCCATACCTCCTTCTCCCACGGCTCCAACGGTCACACGTGCCCTGCGCCGGGAGGGGCTTCGGTGAGTATCACACAGGGGTGGTGGGCGGCCTCGGCCCACGTCCCGCCCACCTGTCCACCCCCCCTTTCCTCCATCACTGTCTTCCCCAGAAAGCCTGCCAGTCCCAGCACAGGCCCAGGCACCTCAGGTGTCCCCACTGCACCCTGGTGACCAGGCCTGTCCCCCAACTCCTCTCCTCCGGAGCCCCGTGCCCTGCCCCACACAGCGCCCACCCGGGAAAGGGTCGTGGAGGCCAGAGGCTCAGCTCTTCCTCAGGAGCCTCAGTGAGGGCAGAAGGACCACCGGGCTGTGCACGGACGGGGACCGTGGACGGACGTGGCCTGGAGTGGGGTGGACGCCAAAGGAACGGTTCCAGTGAATGCCGGAGGCTTCACCTCCAGCCTATTTGAAGACGCCAGGACCACAGCGGTGGCCTTGAGGGACAGGCGGACCGAGGTCAGCGTCCCTGGAAAGGCGATGGGACCCAGCACAGCTTGGCGGGCAGCGTGTCTGTTGTCACCCGTTTACGACTTAACGAGTCCTTTGCGAAACGGCCATACTGCTTTCATTTATAAAATAACGCTTGTTCATTGTCATTTGTAAGAAATCACACATTCAGAAAGTGTAAGAAAAGAAATAGGGAAGAATCAGTGGAAATCTCACCAGACTATGCTGTCCTCCTTCCAAACTCTCGGCATGTGATACATGCAGGTATTAATTGCTTCAAGAAAAGGATCGATTACCAACACCGTTCTATCAATTAACGTGTGCACTTGTGCAGAGAAATGATCTTAGTTTTCCATATTGATAAAGATGCAACTCATATATAAATGTCTGACGTAAAAAAATATATAATTTATATGATATAAATATGTCCTGTGTTTTTGCATGCACTTACAGCATGCCTAATATATATATATGCAAACACATGCACATATATTTCCATTTGTTTTCAGGATAGCCTTAAATTATGGATGTGGAGTGGTTTATTTAACCAAGTCCATTTTGATAGACACTTGGCCTGGTTTTACTTATTTAGAATAAACAATAACGCCACAATGAGCATCTTTGTATTCTCGTGTGAGAGTTTGCGTAGACGGATTTCTGGAGGTGTCACGGGCAGGTCAGAAGCATGCATAAATTACAGTTTGATGGCCGCTGTCAGGCTAGGCTTTCATCCGCCGAGCCGAAGCTGTGGGGCCGCGGGCCACACACACACACACACACACACACGCACGCACGCACACGCACACACGGGCCACTCGAGGAGGAAGCAAACGTCCGCTGTGACTTCAGTTTCAGCGTTTAAGATTATCAGTGAGATGAATATGTTTTCAGATGTTTACTAACTCTATTTCATGGTTAAAGAAGTAAATAAAAATTTTGCCACCTCCCCAAAATTAATTTCAAATGTATAAAAGATTCACATAAACTGAGGATTGATGGGTATGGGGGGCAGGGAAAGGCGGGTGATGGGCATAGAGGAGGGCACTTGTGGGGATGAGCACTGGGTGTTATATGGAAACCAACTTGACAATAAACTATTAAAAAAAGGAAAAAAATAAAAGATTCACATATTTTACAAACACATTCACATTATTTTACAAATAATGTTATGTAACATAAGGGTAAGAAGGGAAAGTCTTTCCTTTGCATAATAAGGCCAGAAAATTATTTTAAAACACAAATTTGATGGTATTTTTAAAATTTAGTAAGGTAGGGGCACCTGGGTGGCTCGGTCGGTTAAGCTCTTGGCTCAGGTCATGATCTCACGGTTTGTGAGTTTGAGTCCTGTGTTGGGCTCTGTGCTGACAGCTCAGAGCTTGGAGCTGCTTTGGATTCTGCATCTCCCTCGCTCTCTGCCCCTCCCCCGATCGTTCTCTCTCTCTCTCTCTGTTTCTCAAAAATAAACATCAACAAAAATTTTAATGAAATTCAGTAAGATAACAGACATAAGGAAGTTGAAAGACAATGAAATGGGATTGCTCAAACGTAAAACACAGGTCATAGAACATTACAAGTCCAGAAGGAAAATACTGAAACCACAGTAGACTCTGCGGATAAGGTGCATCAGTGTGTCCCCTGGGAGAGGAAACGGCCCCCTGCCTTCCTCGGGAGGCTCTGGGTGGCACCACCACAGGGGGTCAGCCGGGGGCAGAGCAGGTGCGGGGGCATGGCCAGGAGCGTGGCCACCTGGGGCCCCGGCCGGGGGGGTGGGGGTACAGGTGGCTCCGGGAAGAACCAGACGTGGAAGCAGCGTATTCCCAGCGCGTCCCTCGCTCAGCGTGGAAGGCGGGTCAGAGCCGGGGGAGCAGGTGTGAAGCGGAAACGGGAGCAGGTGGCACAGGGGCCCCGCATGGGAGAGGCCTTGGGAGCACACTGGGCCTGTGGCTCAGCACCGGGGACGTCCGCATCGTGGTGACAACGTGGGGTCAGTTCTCTGGGTGACGGAACCCAGGCGGGTGCGGGAGGCCGCGTGGCCTGTGGGACAGGGCTGGCGCCCTCAGCTTTAGGCGGAAAGGCAGCGCAGCCGGGAACTGACCGGGAGCGCCCGCCGGAGCGGTGGGGGGAGACGGAGGCGGGGCCGCTGGGGTTCCTCGCCGGCCCCACCTCCCCGGTCCTGCCCTCCTCCGAGCATGCCCCGCGGGCTTTCCGGCTTCTTGGCTGCAGGGGAAGGGGCGGCGGGGGCATGAGGTGAGGCCGCCAGACACCGTGTGGCCGGCACCTCTTGCCCTTTGGCCCACAGGACACAGATGACGAGGTGGAGGTGGCCCTTTGGGGCCTAAAGTGTATCCACGACAACATAGTTTCCATCCAGGAAGCACAAGGAAACATTTCATTACTCTGATAGCAGAGACAGAAGTGGGACTTTGAACAGATGCTCAGAAAGCACTCGATGCTGCTTGATGACTGGATTAATAACCAAGGGCTGTGTGACAAATCGCCCACCAAATTCAGCAGCTGGAAACTACAGACGCATTACCTGGCAGTCTCTGTGGCCGGGAGTCCGGGCGGGGCTGGTCCGGGCGCCCTCCCCTCCGAAGGTCCCCGGGGAGGCCCCAGTGCTCACTCCCGCGGCCTCGGGGGCTGCTGGCCGGAGGCCCGCTCGCTTCTCCACCACGTGGACCTTTCCGTGGGGCCCAGCGGGGAGGCCGGCTTCGCCCAGGACGAGATCTGGAGGGAGCGTGCCCAGATCTCTCTGCAGCCTGTGACAGCCCTACCCACAGGGTCCCCATCACCTCCGCTGCGTGCCACTCTCCAGGCGCGGGAGGGGTCACAGGGAGCGTGGACACACGGCAAGCCCACCACCATGCTGGAGGTGGGGAACCTTCTGTGAGAGGCAGGAAACGAAGGCAGCTTCCAAACAGAGTACAGACCCCCAGCCCTGTGCCAAATGTTAGCACCCAGGATGGATTATGACGGCGTGAATACCAGGTCTGGGGAAAGTCACGGGATTTAATTGCATTAACGATCATTACGCAAGGTCATCAATGAGACAGCGTCAGGTGGCCTGTGTGGCCACATGAGCACGTGACATGAATGGAGGGGGCGGGCCTCTGGGGGGAGGCTGGCTACTCTGGGGGCGCCTGGCCCCTCACGGAGGCCCCTGCTGCTCACGTCAGGGTCCTCGAGTTATACAAATGTAAAGGCAGAGCCTGCTCCCTGCTCTCAAAGTGGCAAGAGTCCCCGGAACGTGGCCACTGGGCTGGCCACCGAGGTCTGCGTGAGTGACCCAGCCTTCCCCACCCGGGGCCCAGGGTCTCGACTTGAGGGGTGTGGTGGGAGCCTCCCGATTCGAGCCACATTGTTTGTTCGACTTTGCCGGCCACAGAGGCTGGATCCTTCTCATCGAAAGTCAATTCAGAGTCTAAGGTGAGAAGGGGAAAACCCAGAGAACCCCACTGGCCACAGGGGCACGCTGCCACAGCCACAGGACCAGGGGCGGCGGGGGCAGGAGGCGGTGTTGGTGGCCTGGGTGGGCAGGCTCCCTGCCCGCGGCCTGGGCTGCACCATCCTGCTGCAGGTGACCTCGTGTGCCTCTGGCCTCCGCCCACTACATGCCAAACCCCCTTCGGAAGCCCGGATGGCCGGAGATGTCCAGGCCCTGCCAGGGTTCAGAACCCCCGATTTACAATGGGTCAGAGTGCCCCTGACTCAGAGGTGGGCAGGGATGCTCCGCAGCCATCCGGCCTCGGGGCCACATTACCTGAATTGCCACAGACGTGGATCAGGGCAACAGGCCCTGGAAGGAGATTTGGTCTCGGTTCTGGGCAGTGAGGGTGCGCTGACCCTTCTCGCTTGCGGTGTGGCCGGATTTCTGGGGACGGCCCGCCCTGGGCGTGCAGGGCAGGGCTCCGGGGCAGCAGTCTTGGCCTGTGGGGTGCAGGGCGCAGAGTGGAGAGCAGCGAGGGCACAGGCCCGGCCCACCCAGAAAGCAGGCAGAGGCCCGGCTGAGGGACAGCCGGCACCCCGGCCCCTCGTGCCCTGGTCCACGCATGGTGAAGTGGGCGCCTCCTCTTCCAGCAGGGATTTTCCAAGCAGAGAATCCGAGGGAGGTGAATAGCTTTCAGGATTTATCAAATTCATACCCACAGGAACGTCTAGCTCACAGAAACAATGGGCTTTGAACGCCCTGACTGTGCCCGTCATGTTCACTGAGGGCCCAGGAGGCGGGACGCTGCATGGAGCCCCTTTCCTGCAGGAGCAGCCGCGCCGTAATAAATCTGCATCACACCGCATTACTTGGACTACGCCTTCCCAGCAGAAAGCACTGCGAAGCATGTATTCTCCCTTCTTTTACTCAGATTTCCGACTTTCTAACGGCTGTGGTGGTGGAAGGGCTCCGTTTGCTCAGACAAGGCTCTGCATCCCTCCCCCGAGTCCAGGCAAGACAGGGGAGGGTGTCCTTAGACCGAATATCCCACACCTTAAAAAGTCGATAAGACACAGCTTTGGAGAAGATATTTGCATCGCACATGACAGCAGAGAAGGTATGAGGGCAAGTCGATGCCAAGCAGCCAGATGCCCGCTGGAAAAGCTGGCCACAAACTTACACAGGTGCTTCCCAGAGAGGAGGCCCCCGGCAGGTGCCCCGTCTGCCTGGTACCAGGTCGCAACTCAGGTCCCCCGCACACACCCCCTGGCTGACCCCTCCCTGGAGAACTGCCCCAGGGCAAGCAGAAGCCACCTTGTCCCCACAGCCAACCCGGGCAGGTGACAAGGTGGCCTGAAGCTACAGCAGGTCAGCCCCGCCTCCAGCTGGGACCAGCTCTGGGTGGTCAGAGCCATTCAGACTCGGGGGCCCCGTGGGCCGGGGCTGACCGGCTCCTGTCCAGAGCCCTGGCCCTGCCCGCTGCTTCCCTCGGTCCCCACCCCCCGAGGACCAGGGAACCCATGTCGGGCTGGGCTCTAGGACACCTCCCCTGTCAGGGCGTTTACTCGATGCCAGTACCGCATGGGCTGATCGCTGCCTTGTCACCACGTGTTAATGTCCGCTGGGGCCCTGGCCACGCCTCATGACCCTTCCTTTTCAGAAAAGTATCTGCTCCTTCACAGCAAAAATCACACACAACCCTGAGTCTGCCTTGAAGTCCGTCTGAAAGTTCACCAGGATTACAGGAAACCTTTGCACAGAATCTATCAGGTAGTTGAGGGAAGGATTGATCTCTGCACTCATTCTGTTGTTCCAACCCGAGCAGAGCGCGTCTCTAGCACATCTAAGATTCCCGTAAAACCCCTGAGCTGTTCGGCACTTGATCCGCACGAGCCAGGACTTCTCCTTACGGTGATTCCCAGGAACCCCACGCCCGGCAGGCGCACACACGGGCGCACCCAGCACTCGCCTGTGGCGCGCGGGCCTCTGCAGCCGGGTGGCCCTTCCGCAGCGGCCAGCGGGCAGCCTTGGGGGCTGTCAGCAGGGCAGGGAGGGAATCCGACCTGCATTCCAGGCCCTTCTGGGAGAAGTGCCTGTGGAGGGCAGCCTGGATGGCTGACCGAGACCCTCCCGACGGCCCGCCCGCCCCCACAGCGCACCAGGAAGCTAGTGCACAACGGCCTCCTTCCTCGTCTGAGCTGTGGTGGGGGGGGGAAGAAATACTCAGCATCCCCGGCTTCCTTCCAGCCTTCGGGGTGGGGGAACCCCTGAGCCCGCTAGGCCAGGCCATCGGGACACAGCCTGTGTCTACATCCCTGCCCTCTCCTCCTCCCTCACTGCACCCCACTCCCCTGCCCCCCACGTCAACCCCCCGCGGCCTGCCCTGCGTGGCGCTGGACCCATGTCTCTCTGGGCTTCAGGATGGGCAGGAAAGACAAGCTGGGCTGGGTCCAGGAAGGGGGCGCTCTGGTTCACCCCCCACGCCGCCGATCAGCAGGTCAGAGGGTCCTAGCAGACAAGGCCGCAAGGGGACGGTGCCCCCGCAGGTGACGGGCAGCAGGCCGTGTGGACGGCAAGCAGGGTGGCCGAGTCAGCACCCACAGGGCTCACGAACAGCCCTTCCCCGTTCAGGAGCCCTGCCGCCCAGGACCCGGCCTCACGGTCCTTGCTCCAGCTCCCCGGCCTGCACCCAGCCAGGCACCCCAAGATTTTCCTTGTGTCCTGGGGCCTGGGCACGGCCACCTTGCTTCCCGGTGCGGCCGCAGGTGGAGGAAGGCGCTGCCTTCCCACCTCATCCTCAGCTCCTGTGCTCCCAAAAGCAGACCCCAGACCCAGAGAGGGTTCTGAGCTACGGACCAATCAATCCAGGGCCCTGCGGGGAGTGGGGCAAGATGGGGAAAGCGAGAAGCTAAGCGAGGGCACGATTTCTGGTAAAGCTCCACCTGCCTGGTCCCCAGTTACACTCTGGGTTGGTCATCACACGCAGACTCCTCCAGGATGTCCTCCTGGGGCGTGTACTCTGCACTGGCCTCCTGGGCGGCTGTATGAGAGCGGGATGGGCGCCCGACCCCAGGGCGGTGTGTGAGGCCGGGACACAGGAGCGCCCTGGAGCTGGGGAGGGGCCCGCAGTCGGGGGTGGGGGCTCCCTGGAGCCCTGTTCCGTCTAAAGGTCACAAAACCTGCTTATCTACTTGGCTTCGGTTGCCCCAAACTCAGCAGCTTGACACAAAAAGCAGCTAGAAGCCTCCGGGGTCGGGAATGGATGCCGGCTGGGGGTCTGGCCTGGAGGGTTGAGTGGGAGAGCCCCCCGCCCCCCATCCGCCCCGTGGTCCCCCGCCCGATCCGAGCCCCTGCACGGGGCGCTCACAGCCTGGCAGGTGGCTCTCGTCTTTCACGCTAATCCCAGGAGGGCGTCCACTGCTGAGCCGTCCCCTCAAGGCCTCGATGCTCACGGGGACAGGTCACCCCGGCTGTGAAGACCAGGGGTCACCGGGCCTTCCTCAGACCGACTCGGAGCAGGCTCCCCCTCAGTGGAGGGGACCCCAGGGCCCCAGCGCCTCTGAGGGGCTTCTGCCCGAGGGCGACAAATGGGGGCTCAGTGCCCCTCCCTCATCAGCACGAAGACTCTACGTCCCCCAGGCCCCCACCGTCACCTGGAATCTGTCCCCGCAGGAAAGGCCGTTTGATGAAGGGCTTGGAGAAATCCTACCAGAAGACTTCCAGGACTAACACCCGCCATTAGGGCGAGGCAGGGGTGAGGAGAGTTTTAATTTTCTTTTTAATTAGGACGGCATGCGCTGGCGCCCCTGACAAGTCGAGGTCCTGGAGAGACTTAATTAAACCTGTAAAATCACGGCGGGGACACACCGCCTGCCCCCCACAGCTCGCTTCCCACGCAGACGCGATTCAGTGCAGGCCCCGAGCCTCCGTACACCAGGCCCGCGGCTCCTGCCCGAGGGCCCGACACCCTTTCCCTCCAGCCCCCCCTCCCCAACCCCCTGCCCCAGCTGGTTCAGCGCCCCTGCATTCGAGCCTCACCCCTACACCCCCAGGCGGGGCCACCGCCTCTGTCCCATCAGCACCCTCTTGCTCTGTAAACCGTCGACCCCCCCCACCAGATCGCCTCTGAAACCCCAGCACCTGGTGCCCCAGGCTCTCCTTTGCAGGCCAAGGCAGAGTTTGGACTTGGAATGTACCAGAACTCAGGGGGAGGGGGATGCGTCTGGCTTCCAAAGGGCAGAAGCAGCACAGCACAGAATCCAGTAGGGAGGCAAGTGGCTGTGAGGGACCCTGGCAGAGCCCAGGGGCCACACGTGGCCAGGAAACATGTCGGAAAGGTTGGCCTGGCTGGAGGGCGCTGGGCGGGGGCTGGGGAAACAAGGGGCAGGAGGGGCAGGAGGGGCCGGCGGACAGGACGCAGCGGCCGTTGGCCCTCAGCCAGGCGGGTCCGAGGCGACAGGAACAAACAGGTCACACTTCTAGCATTTTCCAAGAGCCTCCGGGCAGCGTCTGGGACTCGGCAGGGGGCGCGCAGGCCCGGCTGGGTACATTCCAGGGCAGGAGCGCGGGCGCCCCTGGGGCCCCTTGGGCCCCGTGTCACTGAACCTCCTCCTCAGGGCCTCGGACATCCTCCCAGCATCACCAGGAACCAAGGTCCCAAGTGTGTGCTGGGACCCCAGACACAGCTGCTGTCCACACCGCGCGTACAAGTCTATTCAGTCCCCGGCTAAACACGCGCAGGTTCCAAGGCCCCGGAGGCTGGAAACAACATGGGCACCTGCTCCCTTAGGGCCACTGAGTGAGGCCACGACCAGGGCCCGGCCCAGACCCGGCCCGGCTCCCAGCAGATCCCCCAGCGGGACCCTCTCTCCCCTGCCCCTCCCCCACCAGTGCCGCCGCCCAGAAGGTTCAGAGCCCTGCTCCCACACGGTGATAGCAGCTCAGCGCGTGGATGGGGGGCCACGTACGGTGGAGCGTGGGGGCAGCGTGGTGGCAGAGCCGCCCACATGTACACGTGTGTGCAGGTGTGTGCAGGTGCCCACGTGCTCTGCAGGACACCTAGCCCTTCAGGGCGGGCGTTAGAGAGGAAGAAACGTTGCACGGCAGTGACCTCGGCTTCCGCCTGAAACTACCAGCAGCAGGAACGGATCTAGTGAAAACAGAAGAAGGAAGAGTGAAAATCGATAACATGGAAAACAGAAAGAAAAGAGAGAAAATCCATGAGACCAAAAGCTAATTCATAGAATAGATCAATAAAAGTGATCATCTCTGGTCAGGCTGATCAGGAAAGAGAAGAGACAAGACACAAATGGCCAGTGTCGGGAGCGAGGAGGTGACATGGCAGACTCTACAGATATTGAAAGGGTTTTCGGGAAATGTTACAGACAACTTGATGCTAATAAATCTGACACTTTAGGTGAAATGAATAATAGTTTTTTGAAATGACCAGAGTTCACTCAAGCAGAAACATATCTTAGTAACCATATATCCATTAAACAAATTGAATTTGTGGTTGGAAACCTTCCCACCAACACACCTCCAGGTCCAGATGGCTCCACTGATGCATTTGGCCCAACGCGAAAGGAAGAGATAACATCCCCTATGCAGACTCTTCCAGAAAATTGAAGGAGAGGAAACACGTCCCTACTCATTCTAGGAAGCCACCACCTTGCTTCCAAGACCAGACAGACATTATAAGAAAACTACAGAGGGACACCCAGCTGGCTCAGTCAGTAGACAGGTGACTTTTGATCTCAGGGTCATGAGTTTCACCTCCATGTTGGATGCAGAGATGAAAAATAAATAAGCTTTAAAAAAAAAAAAAAAGAAACCTACAAATCAGCATCTCTTGTGAATGTAGATGCTACTACTCTTAACCAAATTTTTTTTTAATTTTTTTTTATTTCTAGGAGAGAGAGAGAGAGACAGCGTGAGCAGGGGAGGGTCAGAGAGAGAGGGAGCACAGACTGAAACAGGCTCCAGGCTCCGAGCCGGCAGTCAGCACAGAGCCCGACGCGGGGCTCGAACCCACAAACCGCGAGATCATGACCTAAGCAAAAGTCGGACGCTTAACCGACTAAGCCACCCAGGCGCCCCAACCAAATTTAAGCTAATCGGATTTAATCATATATAGAAAGGATAAGTCACCGTGACTCAGTACGGCTTACCCTAGGCATGGTCGCTTGGTTCAAGACTTGAAAAGTAATGTTAAACTAAACTAAAATGATGATCTTAGTAGATGCTAAAAACATACCCAACAAAACCCAACATCCACTCCCAAAACACAACTCTGAAAAAGTCAGTAATAAAACAGTCTTCCTCCTGAGAAAGGGCATCTGTGAAAACCCACAGGAAACGCTGAGCGCTTGCTTTCTCTGTGGGATGTGAGACAAGGCACGGATGCCTCCTACCCCTTCACCCGACACGCCACTGGGAGGTCTGCTCAGTAAAATAAGTCACAGAAGAGAAAGTGAAGAGATCTAGATTGGAGAGGAAGTCAAACTGTTTCCAGATAACCTGACCATCTATGCAGAAAAGCCCCACAGAGCTCACAAAGACGTTACTGGAGGTAACCACTGAGTCCGGCGAAGCTGCAGACTAAAAGATCAACATATCAAAATAAACCGTATCTTTACACGCTGGAAGCAAACAACTGGAGGTTGAAATGTAAAGAACACCATTTACAATAGTATCAAAAATGTGAACTATTTAGGGACGGACCTGACAGTGCATGAACACGACAAAGCTGAGAAAAAGTGAGGACCTAAAAATGGGAGTGATATCCATGGTCATGGACCCAAAGCCTTGATGTCACCAAGGTCTCAATTCTCCTCATTTTGGTGTATATTGTTGGTGCAATCCCAGTCACAAATCCCCCCAATCATGTTTTGAAACAAATGCAACATGTCGATTCTGGAATTCTTTTGGAAACATAAGGGAACTAGAATAGTCAAAACGACTTTAAAAAGAAGAGAGTCAGGGGCACCTGGGTGCTCAGTCTGTCAGACGTCCGCCTCTTGATTTCGCTCAGGTCATGATCTCATGGTTTGTGAGACTGAGCGCCATGTTGGGCTCTGCCTCTCCCACGTGCGAGTGCGCTCTCTCTCGATAAATACAATAAACTTAAAAAAAAAGAGAGAGAATCAGAGGACTAACACCCATGGTTTCAAGACTGTGGTTTCAGGGCTTCCTATAAAGCTGCAGGGACGGCGACAGCGTGCCATCAGCATGCAGGCCGATGGCTGGGTCATCGAGACAGGACGGCATCCAGACAGACACGCACGTGTGGACAGCCGACCTGCCACAAAAGGTAATTCAGTGGTGAAAGGAAAGTTTTCAAAACCGATCCTGGAACAACCGGACACCCATTTGGAAACAAAGGTCCGCGTCAGCAGGGAGAGGGAGGGAAGTGTCACAGGGCTGAGCGGGGGCACCAGGAAGCTTCCAGTGATGAAGGACGTGCCCACACGTTGACCGTGGGGACGATCGTATCAGTGATACGTGTGCTGGGAGTCACCAGGCCGGACTCTTCAGCACGCGCGACTCACTTGCCTCCAAGAGCCTATGTGGCCGGCCCTCCATTCACCCTCTGACCTTAATTCCGAAAACTCTGCCTCTTGCTCAGTCCACCCCAACCACCGAGGCCTCCTAGCCCGTTTCTGGCCAAGCTCTTACTCGAAGGAGTTTGCACACGCTGTTCCTGATACCGGGAATGCTTTTCCCCAGGGTCTGCTTGGCTCTGTCTCAGCAGCACAGCCGCCTTACGTCCTGGCAACAACTCGGAGTCTTTCCCTGAGCACTGGGTTCCAAACCAGCAGCGTCCACCCCTCTCCCCCAACACTCACACACTCACACACTCTTAACACACTCACACATTCTCCCTCACACACTCGTACACTCTCTGACACTCCCACACACACTCTCTCACACTCGTACACTCTCTTTCCCACACTCACACTCTCTCACACTCACACACTCT